>CM032456.1:69307158-69312158 GCA_019049505.1 Pachyrhynchus sulphureomaculatus
AAACAAATGTATTAGAAGCTGCGTATATTAGGGACTAAAACTGTCGACAAAAATAAAAAATGAAGAACAAAAAAATGGTTCAGTGCAGAAATCAAAGAGAAATGCCGTGAAAAGAAAGAAAGTTATCTAAAATACAGGTCAATGAGGACAGATAAAGCCTACCAAAGATATAAAAGAATACGAAGAGAAACTCACGAGTTAATAAGGAAAATAAAAACGAAATACTAGGAGAAATACACAAAAAAATTAGAATCAGACTACTGTGGTCAACAAAACAAATTTGAAGGACAGCAGAGAATTGAGATGAAAAAACTAATAAAGTATACACACGTATAGAAAGGAACGTGGATAACATATCTTACACAATTATATAAAAGGAAACAGAGTATCGCACTGTCACAAACAGTAGAGATAACGATAAACGAAGAAACATATATAACGGAAGAAAACGTAATAGAAGCACTGAAAAAATTAAAAAATTGTAAATTCCCCGGTGAAGACTAATGAACTACTAAAATATGGGGGGCACTCTCTGGTTAAGCAACTCCAGACACTTATACAGAGGATTCTAAGATCGAATAGAATCCGGATGAATGGAGAACAGCCACAGTTATACTAATGCACAAGCAGGGCGAAAAGGAAGATTCAAATAACTATATAGGCATACCATAAATCTACTAAACTGTACACTGAAATTAACAACAAAGATTATTACAACAAAAATAAATGTGAGCATACAACTGGAAGAAGAACAGCAAGGATTCAGAAGTGGGCGTTCATGCACCGATACCGTATTCATTGTGAGATAGGCAAAAGAAAAATCCATAGAATATAACATTCCAGCATACTTGTGCCTGATAGGAAAAGAGAAAGAAAGAAGTAAAATATCAAGTTAACAAGGCCAATAGGATAGCGGGATGCCTCAATGATACTACATTTAGAAATAAATTCCTCTTCGTGGAGACCAAAACAAGAATATACAATGTAAGTAAGTAATGACTTACACATCTGAAACAAGACCCGATACAAATATAAAACAGAGGATGCTGAAATCAACTGAACTGAGAATACTTAGGTGATATACAAACAAGACACTGAATAATGAGTAATATAGAAAAAATCAACTAGTGGATAAGAGGAAGAAAAGTGGAATGGGATCAAAACATACGAAGAATGGCAAACAACAGGATAGCAAGAGACAAGTCACCGAATGGAAGAAGATCAATGGGACGTCCAAGAAAGAGATGTAGCGACGATCTGTAGAGCAGGGAACACAGAAAACAGACAATAGTGCCTAGCTATAAGTCGGAAGAAGCAGAAAAAAGTATATAATATGAATAGAAATTTCTGGCCTCTCAGCTAACTCTAAATCGATTAGTAGAACAATGATAATTGGTAGAATTCCATTAAAATCTTCACCACAAAGCAACTCTCTTCATCACGAGGATTTGACCTGCACATCAGCCGTTATCAAGACAGATTAGAAAAGCAATTGGTGCACCGAAGTTTTTGTTTATGGGCTGATCACATGGACTGCAGGAAAATCACTCAAGCGCTACAAGAGCAACGCGCGTTGGAAACACAGTTCTGAGTCATTCATTCAAAAGGGATGGAGTTCTCCCTATAAACGCAGTTTTGAAAAGGATGGTACGAAGAATAACAAGCTGAACTTCATAAGGATGTGAGGTATTAATGCGACATGTATTCCCAGCGGGCTGCATCCATCGAACACTTTTTATGAGAGTACTTATAAAATGAGGTCAAGTTGCCAACCGTTTTTCGATATCCCAAGGAATCAAGGTTGCTCGTGAGTTTCGGGTCTCCAATCAGGCCTACAGCTATCTTTTGAGTAGAATCTAGCAAATGCAGCGTACGTTTGCAAGCACAGATTAAGAGTTATTGTGGAGTATAAAATTTTCTAGTAAAATAATATTACCAGCTTTAGAGAAGTTATCTTTATTATACGTACAACATGTTCATGCTAAAGAAGCAGCAGGTTGAGTAATGGTGCTGGAGGAATGGGGTGTCCCTACACAACCATTTCGGATTCTGCAACGTTAAATTTTTTCGAGAAGAGATTTTTTTGAAGAGACTTGGCCTCCGTTTGTCGATTATCTCTATCTATCTAGTTTACCCAAATAAAACCTGTAATTTAAAATATCAGTAGTTTTTGGATAACGTTTTTTATCGTTTCCCTCCTCGTTTGAAAAGAAATTTACCCTTTTTTCATATCCTAAGGATATCGGCGAGGATGTCGTAATATCCGTCGACATTGTCCAAGTGCCGAAACACATTGCATCTCACGGCAACGCGGTAGTGCAATAACTACTATCTAACACGTAGGCTGAAGTTTTTGGTACGACACATGTCACCTTTTCAAAATATCCATATGATTTTTAGGAAGTACCAACCTTCCAGCGACCAATGTATAAAATTTTATGATATTTCGACGATTAGTTTACAAGTTACAGTGGTTTTAGTGACGTTACTTTTGATATTTTCAAAACAATGGAAAAAATTGAATTTCTTGTGTTGATTAAACAATGTTTTTTGATGGGAAAAATACCGTTCAAGCAAAGCAATGGCTTGATAAGTGTTATGGGGACTCTGCCCCTAGAAAATCACTCATCATTTACTCGTATGCTGAATTTAAATGCGGCCGTGCAGATACAAATGATGCTGAACGCTCTGAACGCCCAAATGAGGTGGTTACACTGGAAGACATTAAAAAAATTCACCAAATTGTTTTGGATGAACGTAAAGTGAAATTATGTGAGACAGCTGACATCCTAAAAATTTCAAAAGAACGTGTTGGTCATATTTTGCATGAATATTTGAGCATGAGAAAGCTCTGTTCGAAATGAGTACCGCGTTTGCTCACAGTGAACCAAAAAACAACAATGTGTTGATGATTCTGCGGGCTGTTTGGACCTGTTTAAGCGTAATAAAAAAAGTTTTTTTCATGCGATATGTAGCAATGGATGAAACATGGATTCACCACCATACACCGGAGTCAAATCGGCAGTCAGCTAGGAAGGTTTTTGGCCTCTGTATTTTGTGATGCGCATGGAATAACTTTCATTGACTATGTTGAGAATGGAAAAAACCATCAATAGCGAATATTATATAAAGTTATTGATGCATTTGAAGGCAGAATTCGCAAAAAAAGTGGCCCCAAATCAATAAGAAAAAAGTGCTCTTTCATCAAGACAATGCACCGTGTCACAAGTCAATGGTTACGATGGCAAAATTGCATGAATTGATGTTCGAATTGCTTCCTCATCCACCGTATTCTCCAGATTTGACCACCAGCGACTATTATCTATTCGCAGACATCAAAAAAATGCTCGCAGGAAAGAGATTTGGCTCTAGTGAAGAAGTTATCGCCGAAACTGTGGCCTATTTTGAAGGCAAAGATAAATCCTTCTACAAGAAAAGTATAGAAATGTTAGAAAAGCGTTGGACTGATTGTATCGTTCTTGAAAGACAATATTGATGAATAAAGTTAAATTTTACAAAAAAAAAATGTGTTTTAAGTAGTTAGCCCATAAACTTTTCAGCCTTCATGTTATGTATGTGGCGACTTTATTAATACAAGTTATTATTTGTGAGTGTATCCTATTTATTTTAGGAATATATTTTTGTAAATTTTTTATCACGTTAATTTTAAGACCAATTGAGTAGCACTCTGATGATTTATCTTTGGGTTTTATTCCCTAAAGAATTTTTTTTTTTAAATTTCGCGAACTGTGCAAATCCAGAATAAATACCATCAGATTATTCTTGAAATAAAAAAAATTCGTAATTCGATTGGTCCATTGGCACTTCGTTTTTTGGAGATTTCTTCTTCATCGGTAACAAATGCAAATAAATTAGGGACAAAATCTTTTCCATTACAATATGTCTTTGAGGGCTTCAAATTTAATCGAGTTTTTGAGTTATTGCTTTCTTTACTATAAGAAAATAAAATTGAATTTTTTTCTTTGTAAATGTAAAGTGGGAAGAAAATGACAAAAAATTTTAAACTTAAAGCGGAATTGTAAAAAAGTATATTATATAGGTTTTTTGAAATTCATGAAAGTATTATTTATGAACTCTTCCTAAGTAAACTTTACACCTACGTCAAAGTGTCAACTTATCTTGAACTAAGAGAAATATAAGTAAAGGCAGATCTATTTATTTACGTAAACTAGAATAACATTATGTTGGAGAATGTGGAGTCTTTGGCACAATGACACTACTCAGTGTATATCACCACTACACCAAACACTTTACTTTTGCACTCGACGCGCAATTCGCTAACCATGTCAGCTTTATCAGGTGCAATGATTGAATAAAGCTAAATTACAAATGTATCCTGTTTGTACTTAGTCTAACATCTGATTTACTCATGCGGAACTAATGGTATAGGCGAGGCCATTAGTTCCAGTCAAGTAACCAGTAGAGAGGACTATAAGGAATAGGCCCTTTGTCTTTATTTAAATTACTTTTACATTTTATAATTTCCATACTGTCGTTTGCGTTCAACAAACTCCTGTCAGATACATTTTTAATTCATCTTAGATTATCTAATGTTGCCGTATGATCAGCTTCAAGGGCATATTCGGCAATATTAGACTTTTCTGTTCTACTGTATTTTAAATGGGATAAATGTTCTATACAACTAATTTCATAAATTCTAATTTTCTCGCAATTAGCAATCTTGTCTTTGGGATTTCCTAAAATATTCTTCAAATTGTCTGATGACTTATAGACTAAGGTGAGGCCTACCTTGTTAAATACCTTATTGAGTCCCCTGCTATATTTTGGATTATATGGTATGGGGACATACTTAGTCTTATTTGCTTCGCGTGTAAAAAGGTGGGATTCTGAATATTTAACCTGAACTTGTGTCTATTTATTAACTTGTTTATTGAGTTATAGTCATAACCCTTAAGTCTAGTTATAATCCTAATATGATTCCTGTCATTATTAAAGTTTACTCTGTTCAAAGGAAAAGT
>CM032456.1:69314658-69377158 GCA_019049505.1 Pachyrhynchus sulphureomaculatus
ATACAACAGTTATCACCACTACATCAAACACGATTAACTAACAATTATAGCTTCTGCTGATGCTAACAACTCTGTTTGACTATTTTGCCTAATTTACAAAGAAAAAATTGTAGAACCTTATAAAGAATTTTTTTTTTTATAATTATCCTTTCATAATTTGGATTGTCCATTAATCGTACTAATGGATGTTCAAAAATTGGTATAACAGAGTTTTGCTTCCATAAATAGGAACATATTAGATAGAGCTGCCGCTAGAATGTTGGTCATCTGTATCCAGCTGATTTTTTTCCATCCCATTTCATACACGGAGGGACAAAGTTTTTAAAAAAATCTTTTATTTAAACAATGATTTACTTAGATAAAATATTTATGGCTGCACCGTGAAGTACTTCGTTGTGATCTTGGAATTTATGGGGCACCAACTACACCGAATTTTTTATTTTTTGCACTCGACTTGTGTATTTCTAACCATGTTAGAATTATCAGGAATGAAAATTCACTAAATTCAGGATTAAATACTAGATTATTCTTACTAAAACTGTGATTTACTCGAGCAAAATTAACCATTTACAGACGATGGTTTACTTCACTTAACCTGTAAAGAGAATTGTAAGGAATAGGCCCTCTGTCTCTGTTTAGACTATTTTTACGTTTTGTAAGTTCAGTACTGTATGCGTCTGATAATCCCCTATCAGATATATTTTTAAATAACATTATATCAATAATATCATAACCTATCTCATATGTTTCACTTCTTTTACGTGCGTAAATTTTATCCTTCGGATTTCCTAACATATTTTTCACGTACTCTAATGACTTATGACCGACGACAGTCAAGAATTTGAGTACTTTCGAAGGGTATGTGGATAATTTATTCGCGATTTTTGATACAAGAAAACTAAATGAAACCAATTTTTTTTTTAAACAAAAGCTAATGAGACTCCATTAAATGCATTTTAGCTGTCAAAAATAATAATAAATTATAATTTGACATCTATGGGAAAGATACCGTATTAGGTGTATTTGTAACGATTTATTTCATTGTAAATAACATAAACTTCCACATTACATTTTAGGGTTATCGTTTTCTTACCTTCTCCCTGAATGGAGTCAAATTCAAAAATGGCAGGAAAGCGGCCGAGATTAATTATTATAACGAAAAATTAATTAACAAGTTAATATGCAGATATCTGTTCTGGGTAGTCAGTTTTAACTCTTGGGACACCTTCATAAAATAGTTGCAAGATTAGCAGAAGGAATAACAGAATCAATCAACTATAAAGATGGCATCAGCCAGGGAGTCTCTTTGAATCCTCTCCTATTTAATATTGTCATCGGTGAAATTATAAAGAATGTTAAAAGAATAAAGGGATTCGGAATGGGTAACAGAGAAATTAAAATTATGTGTTATGTAGATAACGCGATAATAATGTCTGAGATAGAAAAACATCTGCAATGGCTACTATACTACTTCCATTTAGACCAAGTCAATAGTAACAGCAAAAGAGCCGATTAGGTGAACAGATGATAGAGGTAAATTACCTGGGCATCCAAATATTTAGTATCGGAAAAAATCGAGGAAGAAGTAAAATATCAAGTCAGTAAGGCTAATAGGAGAGCGGGATGCCTCAACCACATCACATTTAGAAATAAATTCCTCCCTGTTGAGACCAGAACAGGAATATACAAGAGCGTAAAACGACCAGTAATGACTTACATATTTGAAACAAGACCCGACACAAGTATAATATAGAGGATGCTGGAATCAATTGAAATTTGAATACATAGATGATTTACAAACAAAACACTGAAGGATGAAGAAAGGAGCGCTATGTGCATGTAATATAGAAAATATCAACAAGTGGATAAGAGGAAGAAAAGTGGAATGGGATCAACATAAAGGAAAAATGGCAAACACCATGATAGTATGGACAGCAAGAGACAAGTCAAATGGAAGAAGATCAATGAGATATCCAAGAAAGAGATGGAGCGGCGATATATAGATCAGGGAACAAAGAAAACAGGCAATAGTGTCTAGCTATAAGTAGGAAGAAGAAAAAGGAGAAGAGATACCTTCTATGTTTAGTTGGCATATCTTAAGAAAATTACCAACGCGTCTGTAGTTGCGGTCCTGAGAGGACCCATTCGTGCTGCCCTGTTGCTTCTTGTCCCTACACAAGTCTAGGTGTACGCATTAGTATTCGCATGCAGGGTGGACCACAAGCAGGTTGCCCATATCCACACCCTTATGAGGGGCCTAAAATACGAATTGCTACGTTTAATTATTGAAGGCAAAATAAAGGGGAAACGATCGATCGGAAGACGAAAGAATTCTTGGATGAAGGATATGCAAAGGTGGTTTTGATGTGCTTCGAGCGATATTTTTCGAACAACAATTTTTAAGGTTCGTTTAGCTATATGAATCGTTAACCTTTGTGACACAGCATCGTAAGAAGAAGAAGAAGTATTATCTTATTTTCCCTGTGCTGCGACATACGATAATAAGAATAATACAGACATACTTTTAGGTTCATCCTTGGTGGCTCGGTGCCTTGGTGGCTTATCTACCTCGCCTCGGTGGCTTAGTGGGTTCAGACCCTGTATAGTAAAGCGATGGGCGCTGGTCTAATTTCGGTATTCGTCTAGGTATTGTGTATGTATTTTAAAGTAATAGTTAATGCAGAAAATGTAATAACGCCAGTGGTAACAATACAGCCTTATCTTAAAAGTGCCGTAAAACACGTTTTAGCACTTGGGTAATGTTGTCGGATATTAAGATATCCTCATCAATATATGTTATTAGAGATATAGTAAAAGGGGTAAAACTCCCTAGCGCGGGCGGAAGATGAATTATAAAAGAGAACTTATAATTTCATCTATTTTATATGTGAGCAAAATTAGGCGAAATATTTTTCTTACCATATCGTGCAGGGAACTCAATAATACATTAAATAAGATGAGCCTGATGTTAGTCTGTAAGTCATCAGACAACCTGAAAAATATCTCAGAAAGTTTGAAGGATAAAATACTCGAGAAAGAAGTGGAATATATGAGATGAATTGTAATGATTGTGACAAGAAGTATGCTGGGTAAACAAGACGGTCGATTCAAATAAGACCTAAAGATCATTTACCTCATTTGAGGTACCGTAGGTCAGAAAAATCAAGCATTGTTGAACATGTGGTTTAACATAATTATATAGAAATATTAGATAATTTAATTAAAAATGTGTCTGATAAGAGATTAGATGCATTCTAAAGTATTAAAATTACAAAATGTAGAAATAGTCTAAATAAGGAGAGAGGACCTATATGTGAAATTTACTGTAATTTTTTTGACCGATGCTAAATTCTAATATAATTCAAATGTAATGTTAATGTGAAAAAATTTAAAAATCAACAGTAAAAAAATATTATTTTATTTTAAAATACATTAAATTTAACCGCATTTCTCTCAAGAATACTTTCAATATTTACTATTTCCAAGAAAACCGAAATAGTTTTAAGCTTGAGTACATTTTAGAGCGATGGTATATTAGATAAAACAACCTTGTCTATTACTTTTACTTTACATGTGAAAGAAAAGGTGAAGGGTTGGTATGATGTAGTTCGATTCAAATATATATATATATACATATATATATATATATATATATATATATATATATATATATATATATATATATATTATTATTATTATCATTAGCTTACTCAATCCATAGTCGGATGTAAACCTCCCCAAGGTCTCTCCAGTGAGCTTTGTTGTTTGTTTTTTTGCATCCAATCGTGTCCTGCTAATGTTTTTATGTCGTCCGTCCATCTTGTCTGTGGTCTACCTCTGCATCTTTTGGGTTCTCTAGGCCTCCATTCGACTATATGGCGTATCCATCTGTTATTATTCATCCTTGCGATATGCCCAGCCCAATTCCCCCTTTATATGTATATATATATATATATATATATATATATATATATATATATATATATATATATATATACATACATATATATATATATATATATATATATATATATATATATATATATATATATATATATATATATATATAATCCTAAGTTTAACTACTGGGAAACGCCCTTATAAGGAGAAGAGATGAGCAATCAAAGATCTAAAGGCTCTAGTATCTGCTTTTTATTTTTATTATCGAGGATGGATGAGCTATTACAGGACCTTAGGACTCAATTACCATTTCATATTTTTGATGATTTCATTTTTATTCAACATAATAAATATAAATTTTTATTCAATAAAATTAAAAAAAAACAACATTAAAAAAATAGAATTTTTAAAAAAGAAATTTCATAAATTTAATATAGGAAAAGACAAGTGGATAAAAAATATTTCTGATGTGGAAATACCACCTAATGTAAAAGGGTTTCTAGCTCTTGGTCCCAAGTTTAGTCTCACTATATCTAACAAAGATATTAACATGTTTAGTCTACTGTCTGAGGTAGAAGAATTAATTCACTATGTCCCCCCACAAAAACAAGACTACATTGGTGCAAGGGCTGTAAACCTAATTACTAACTATGTAATATCACATAAAGACAAAACTTCTATCACTCATAAATTAGAGAAGGAAACAAAAATTTTCTTAAAAAACCATCCCGATTTACTGATTACTAGGTCTGATAAAGGCAATGTTACTGTTGCTATGTCAAAAACTTCCTATCTTGAGAAATCACACTCCCTACTTCAAGATGAGAGTACTTATGAAATAATACATCACGATCCCACTTCAAAAATAGAAATTAAATGCAATAAATTAATTAAATCATTAAAAGATAGTAAGTTTTTAGATGAAGCAACTGCTCGCACATTGACAACTTATAATGGGATTTGTCCCAAATATTATTGTCTACCAAAAATACATAAACCAGATATACCTCTAAGACCAATAGTTTCCTGTGTAGGAGCATCTACACAACCACTTGCTAAATATATAGCCTCTATTTTAGAAACAGCTGAACATTTCACATCAATAGAAGAAATATGTAATATTCCTAAAGAACAGTTTCTACTAATCATTACTTTTTTATATGAAAATACATTTTTCTCCTTCAATAGTACATTCTACCGACAAAAAATTGGGGAGTGCTATTTCACCAATCCTGGCCGAAATTGTTATGAATAAACTTCTTTATTTTGTTATTTCAAGGGTTGAATTTGAATTTCCCCTTCTTTTTCAATATGTAGATGACTTGTTAGTCGCTTTACCGGCCGGAAGTGTACAGGACACTCTTAACATTTACAATTCTTTCAATCATAAATTAGTATTTACTGTTAAGGAGGAGACTGACTGTGCTGTTCCGTTTCTGGATACTAGGGTTGTACGCTCAGAAAATAATACAGTCAAACTGGACTGGTATAGGAAAAAATCAAGTTCTGGTAGATATATCCCATTCCATTCTTATCACCCTATGAAACAGAAACTGAACATTATCAGAGGACTAAAGAACAGAATAGATAAGATTTGCCACCCCTCATTTAAAGAAAAAAATGTAAAACTGTTAGAAAACATTTTGTTGGACAATTACTATCCTAAAGCTCTAATTAAAAAGAATTTTCAAAGATCCCCCCTTCAAATTAATCCAACTGTCACCACTAATGTCGATATTAAAGTAGGAAAGTTACAATACATTGAAGGCCTTTCCCAGTCCTTGTCTTCTCTTTTTAAAAATACAAACATTAAAATTGCTAATTACAACATAAAAAGAATGAATTGTTTTTATACCAATTTAAAAGATAAAACCGATACTTCACAAAGATCTAATATAATCTATGGCATTCCCTGTCAATGTGGTTTGGTCTACGTTGGACAAACTTCACAAAAGCTCTCTAAAAGATTAGCGCTACACAAAAGTGATAGTAAACACAAACCTAACGCAACTAGCTTGAGCTTACACGTAAATAATACAGATCACAGAGTACAATATAACAACAGCTTCATTCTGGATGTTGAGACTAATTATTTCAGAAGAAGTTTCTTGGAAATGTGTTACATAAAAACCTGTAAAAATAATCTCAATCACAAAAAAGACATAGGATTGAGCTCCCTGTATACTTATTTACTAACACAAAACTATACCAAACCAATAAAAAAGAACGATCTTTATGAAAAAATTAGTTTCTAGTAAAGTTGACGTTTCTTTTCTCCTTCTGTCATTTTTGCTATTTATTATCAGTTACTTTTCTATGTCTTCTTGTTAAAATTAAATAATTAAAAAATTAAATATGACAAATAATAAATAATGTCCAGTATTAATTTTCTCTTTCAAAATTTTTAAATTAGTCTATGAATCTCTTGATTATAAAATTAAAGAATTAATATAATTAATAATAAATAACTCGCCGAAGAGTAACATTCATCAAATTTAAGTCCCCCCTTTTTTATAAAATTAAAACTAAAAAATAGATATCATTAATAATTAATAATTTATCTAAAATTAGCATCCACCTAAAAAATTTACCACATCCCTAACTTCAATACTTTTTATGGTTTTTGTCGACCTGATGACGAGATAGACTACCAACAATATCCGGTTCGGACTAAAATATCACTAAATAGTTACTAAACTCGACGTCAAAAAAATTTTAAAATGGAGTACCATTTCAACATCATGGTGTTTCTTGCAGTTATGTTTCGGTCTTCAAAAAGTGTTTTTTAACGAATGTTTATTGACAAAGTTTTATTTTTTATATTTGTGTAACTCTCTAAATGTCTTTTAATCATGTTTGTGTAATCATTCATACTACCTGGCCAACAAAAATGCAAATTTGATTGTCTACACCAGAGATGAACTAACTGCTGACATTTTTGTAAGTAATTTCACATACAGTTGTACAATTCATTTAATCACATTTTAAAAAACGAACGTTTTGGTTTATTTTCTGTATCGGGTTTGCATTTTTAGAATCCAGAAGAAGCTACCATTAGGCAGCGAAAGCTCGATAATAAAAATAAAAAGCAGATACTAGAGCCTTTAGATCTTTGATTGCTCATCTCTTCTCCTTATAAGGGCGTTTCCCAGTAGTTTAACTACTGGGAAGGATTGTTTATTGCCAGTGCCCTGTTACTGTCCTTCCTCTTTCTTATATATATATATATATATATATATATATATATATATATATATATATATATATATATATATATATATATATAATTTGTTGGGGAAACTCGGCAAAGGGCGTGAAAAAGTTCACACAATGTTCATTCAGCCAATATTTCGGTCCTAGGTTGGGACCTTCTTTAGGGCAAGAACTGAAAAGGAGAATCAGTCTACTAACTGAGAAAGCTTGGGCAGAAAAATTAAATTATTCGAATTATTACTATTATTATTATTATTTTTAATAAACCAATGTAGAGGTACAATGAAGTATAGATGTAATATAAAATAAAAGAAAAAGACTCACATGAATAGTGAAAAGCAGAGTTAACATGAATGGCCATTATTAGCTTGTAACACAGAAACGACTAACAATCCATTAAAATAAACACTATACACTTATACACAAAATTAAAAAGATCAAATTTATAACAGGGATGTGTTTTAAAAACCCTAGATGCTGAAACCATTTTGAATTATTAATTAATTCACCCGAACAAACCACTTGTGGCCGGCGCCATGCCCAAAATGATTGACATACCACTGACAAAAGACAGTTACTTGACAGGGAAAGGGACTATTTTGAAAACCTAAAAACCTAAAAACCGAAGATGTAAACACCCGGAAAGAGAGAGAGAACTGGTCTAATGAAAAATATATAAATGGTCAAACAGAGAGAAGAAGAAATTACCAGTTGAACGACATAAAAATTGACAAGGAAATTCGGATTGAAGACGACCATAAATTTTGGGTAGAAAGGGGGACAAGAGATCTAGCAAACGAGACATAGAGAAGGAAGGAATGTTATATTAATTTCTGATTCAATTTATTTAATTAACTTATATATAATTTGTTGATTTAATTATTGGGAAAATTTTAATTAATTTGAGAAAAAGAAGGTTTATTCACCAAAGGGTGTATTTAAGCATGACGATACCAAGAGAGTGGGAAGGCAACAAATCACTAGAATAACCGTCAAAGTCAGAAGAATCAATCTAGGAAAAATAAGGGGAACAATTCTTAAGACCGCAGAACCAAGGGACCAATAAAAACAAAATAAAGGAAAGGAGAGAGAATTAGAGTATTAATAGTTGATCTGTTCAGTAGCGGACAGCCATTTTTGAAGGTAAAATATCATGATACAAATGACGATAGGGAGTTGTAACGTGGCATAGAAACATCACAAGAAAGGAGAAAACTGTATATGTTTCTCAAACCATCAAAATAGGTTCTTTTATTGATGTTGTGGGGATTTTCATGATGTAACACATTTCTAGAAATTCTCACTTGAACAGATTGTTTGAAATATGAAGTATTTTTGGTTCATTGAAGTTGAAAGAATGACCGCTATCTACAGAATGGATTGCCAAAGCACATTTTTGCGGATGGCATCTAGTGTCACTTTTGTGAAGTGTAATACGACGATTGAGAGATTGAGAAGTCTGACCGATATAGATTGATGGGCAATTGGGGCAGGGGATTGTATACACTATGTCTGACACAGAGAGAACCGGCAGAGGAGCCTTCAATTTACTGAAAACACGTCTATTTTTGAAAAAATCATATTTGGCAATTTTAATGTTGGGAACAGTACGTAAGATATGGATTAGTTTATTTGTGAGACCAGGAATGAAAGGCAGAGAAAGCAACGACCAATTTGTTTCGACTGGGGGTGAGAGGAGGGGAAGGATTGGGTCTGGGTGAGGGAGGGGGAGGCTCTGGGGGAATATGTTGAGTATGAGTGAGCTTGTTGACTTGATCCCTGGTTTTTTAGCAGGAGTTTTCGGTTGTAACCATTTTCTGTGAACAGGCTTGTGAGCGTTTCCTGTGATTTAAGCAGGTAATCTGTCTTCACTCTTCTATACAGGCCCTTAATGACGTTGACCTTCACCTTCCAATCATGGCCAGAATTAGAGTGGATGTATCTTCCAGAAGAAGTAGGTTTTCTATACCAATCAAGTTTGATGTTGTTGTTGGAGTCTCTGATGACTTTTGTGTCCAAAAATGGAACAGCATTGTTGGTTTCTTCTTCCATGGTAAATTGTAACTGTGGATCGAAAGAATGTAAAAGTGGTATGTCAATCATTTTGGGCATGGCGCCGGCCACAGGTGGATTGTTCGGTGAACTAATTAATAATTAAAAATGTTTTCAGCATCCAGGGTTTTAAAATACATCCCTGTTATAAATTTGATCTTTTTAATTTTTTGTATAAGTGTATAGTGTTTATTTTAATGGATTGTTAGTCATTTCTGTGTTACAAGCTAATAATGGCCATTCATGTTAACTCTGCTTTTCACTATTAGTGTGAGTCTTTTTCTTTTATTTTATATTACATCTATACTTCATTGTACTTCTACATTGGTTTATTAAAAATAATAATAATAGTAATAATTCGAATAATTTAATTTTTCTGCCCAAGCTTTCTCAGTTAGTAGACTGATTCTCCTTTTCAGTTCTTGCCTTGAAGAAGGTCCCAACCTAGGACCGAAATATTGGCTGAATGAACATTGTGTGAACTTTTTCACGTCCTTTGCTGACTTCCCCAACAAATTTTATATTTAAGAATTTTTTTTCGTTCTTTATTTATATATATATATATATATATATATATATATATATATATATATATATATATATATATATATATATGTATATATATATATATATATATATATATATATATATATATATATATATATATATATATATATATATATATATATATATATATATATATATATATATATATATATTCGTTGTATTATATCTGTCACTTTTGATCTTCGAATCTCGATGTAAGGATTACGATCTTGGGGTCTAATATTTAGCATTCTCCACTCCATTGCTCTTTCGGTTATCTGGAGTTTATTTATTATACTCTTATTTAAAGCCCACATTAAAATGCCATATGTTAATATCGTCAGTACATATAAATCGAATACTTTGGTTTTTATTGTATTTTGGATGTCCAATTTCAATGTACTGTAAATTGTAACCTTCCGAATGCAGACCAAGCTAATGAGCTATCGGACACACCTACCTCACTTATTCTTATTTGTTGAAAGGTGATCCGCCACCCAGATATCCAAACTGCGACAATATTCTAACTATTAACCATATTTTAACTTCAAATGAATATTTAGACATTAAGACAAGGTTAGTTCTATTAAAACCTCTTGATCAAATATTGATTCCAAATGTTACAAATATCTCCAATTTGATCAAATTCTTCAAAGAAACACAATTTTTTTCTAAGATTTAAACATCCTACTAATGGCGCCAAATGATCCTCGACATCGACGCGCCAAACTAAAATAATCAATCAATCAAGCTAATGAGACTCTTCTATCCAGCCTTTAAATTATTTTTGATATTTCGATTTTTTGTCATAAATATATGAATGTTCTTTTACTTTCCATTAATAGTTTCTGGCTGTTATCTTCACTTTCGTTATTTAAATATTTGGTTTTGGTGAAGTTATTTTGAAACCTCTTTCTCGAGACTTATTATTTAATTTCATCAGCATTTCTTGTAACTCTTCTTTTATGTTGGCGATGTGACATCATCTGCGAATCTTAAGTGATTTAGTTGTTCACCGTTCATTAGTATTTCTTTATTTTCCCATTTTAACTATTTGAACATGTCTTCTAGGGTTAACGTAAATACTTTTGGGGATATTAAGTAGCCTTGACTAATCCCTCTTTTAATTTTGATTTTATTTGTTTTTTCTTCAAGCATTATTTGTGGAGTGGCATTTTTATATATGTATTCAAGAAGAGTTGTGCACCTTTCATCGACTCTGTTGTTACTTAAGGCGTTAAGGACTGCCCATATCGCTACCGAATCAAATGCTTTTTCGTAGTCAACCATTGTTATCCACAAGGTGACCTTATATTCATTTGCTTTTTCCAATAGTAATCTAATTTTTTGTAGATGATCCAAGGTTCTGTATCCCCATCTAAATCCCGCTTGTTCCCGTGGTTGATAATTGTCTAATTTGTTCGTTAATCTATAGGTTATAATTCTAGTGAGTATATTGTATAGTACCAGAAACAGGCTGATGGGTCTGTAATTCTTCAATTTAAATTTGTTCCCCTTTTTAAAAATAAGTACAATCAAGGCATTTACTCAAGATGTTGATATTTTACTTTCTATAAGGCACCTGTAAAATAGAGCTTGAAGAGTCTGTATTATCGATGCCCCTCCATACCTTATCATTTCTATAGTTATTTCATGGTCCCTGGTTTCTTATTATTGTGCATATGTTGTAGGGTGTTTATTATTTCATCCGTGGTTACATCGGGAATTTCTTCAGATCCCACATTTCTTACTATTACCCTATTTCCCACATATATATATATATATATATATATATATATATATATATATATATATATATATATATATATATATATGCAGTAGAGGTGTTAGCTTGAAGTCCCTTGATGGACGGTTTCGCTGACGTTTCGATGGAATCTCATCATCTTTTTCAAATCGTTGATCACTGGTCGGTGTCTTGGCGTTGAATGTCGAGACTGATTCCGAGTGCGCCGGTTTTATATGCTCGGGGGGTGGCTCTATTGGTCGGACGGGTCTGGCCAATAGAGGCTCGGCTTTGGCTGCGCATTGTCGGTCCTGTGGTTCTTTGTAATGTTTGTGTTAGTGAAGTAACATACGATTGAATTATTGTTTCTCTTAGTTGGACTTGGTACTGGGATAGAATATGTTTCAAGAGTTCGGTAGTTTGGTACCATCCCGATTATTTAAGTTGTTGGGCCTCTTTTCTATTTCTATGGCTTCTTTGATTACCCTAGTGGATAGGTTATCACTTTTTTGTAGGGTTCTGGTTTTGTCAAAATCGATTTTGTGGGCCGGTATTGTGTGCATGTTGTGCTAGAGAAGAGGTGGTGGATTTTTTTTTTACGGCGTTTTTGTGCTCGTCTCTTCTGGCGCTAATTTTCCTGTTTGTTTGGCCTATGTATGAAAGACCGCAGTCCTGACACGGAATTTCATATACACCTTGGTCTTCTAAGGCTATAATGTCTTTTGGGGGAGGTAGAATATCTTTAATTTTTTGATTCGTTGTGTAAATTGTATATATATATATATATATATATATATATATATATATATATATATATATATATATATATATATATATATATATATATATATATATATATATATATATATATCCGTATATGGATATTTCTGTAACAAAAGCAGAAAAATATTGATAAATAGCACCCCAGTACAACTAACTATAAGAACATTTTTCCAAAATCAACGCCAAAACTACCTGAAAAAATATACACATGTGGAAATAATATATTGAGATCTAGGTAGCCACGCCTATTTTACAAATCCAGTTAACTGACTTCTCATTATTTGTACGGTTTAAAAACGAGGCTTTTGCCATCCGCAATTACAAATTTCGTAGTTTACACAAGATATGAATGAGTTGTGAACACAAACCGTAAAAAAATTATTACTCTTGTTTAATTAGGCAAACTCCGCCAATATAAATAAAACATTTTGTACATTATCAATTTGCAATACTTCACCAAAAAAAAAACTATTTTAGAGCACGTTTTCCACCGCAAACATACCGTATTGTCGCTGACAGGGGCCTGCCATTTCCCTTTAACTCGCACTGAAAACACTGCTGCTCTCTTCTACTCATGTAATTCTTAGCTGGGACAAGGGCAATGCATTTTTCACCAAGAAGAAGCTATTTTCTATGGTAGAGGTGTCTGCTCATCAAAATTTACAGAAAACGTTTCTTATTTAAAAGTTTACGTTAAGAGATTTACATGGTATACAGAACCTTACAGGAGAAAGCTTCATAATAAAATATGTAACTTTACAAAAATATTTAATTATAAGTGGTCAAGTGCAAGTTGAACTTGCGCAATTAGTGTTCCGTACGTTGATTGCTTTTAAAATAAAAAAATTTGCTAGGAAGGTATAAAATGATCAGTGATTTCACAAAACACACCCCAAAATGAGTTTTCAACAAAGTTTGTTTCCAATCTTTATTGAAAACTGATGACCTTGAAATTTTTGTTTTTTATATACCAGATAAATTATTAAAGGTAATGCACTCCTGATAATTTTTCGTTCAATCTACATGCGGTGGAGAATATCCCAGAATTTTTTCAAAATTTTCTGATCAATACTTTTCGAGATAAGGGGGGGACAGCGATTTTTCGCCATTTTTTAAAAATAATACAAGAAAAGTGTGCGCAAGTATTACATTATATATACATATATATATATATATATATATATATATATATATATATATATATATATATATATAGGAGTTAAACAGAGATTTAATGAAAATATAAAAAATGATAATTTGGAGCTTATGATAAATTTCTGCGCTATAAACGAGTTGAGAATAAATAATACTTACTTTGACCATAAGGAGCAAGATATATATATATATATATATATATATATATATATATATATATATATATTTTACTCGTGTTTTCATAAGCTTTCATTTGACACCACACTCGATGACCTAGTAAAAAAATTTGTTTTTCACTTCCGATTTCACCCCTCAAAACTAACCATTAGAGATTATATTAAGACAAAATTTAACTTTCAAAACTACACTGCTCTGATGAGGCCATCAATTCCTATATTATTGCCAAATTTCAACTTTCTATGACAAATAGTTTCGGAGAAAATCGGATGTGACAGACAGACAGACGGACGGACAGACAGACATCGAAGTCATCTTATAAGTGTTCTTTACGGAACACTAAAAAGGGACGTTAAAAGGCGTAGTAATATTAGAAAAATTTGATAAATACGGCCCAGAGACAACAGGCGAAAAAGGTAGACCTGCCAAAACTAAGAAAAGGAAAACGACTGAAATAATTAAGTACAGTACCTTCTTAACAGCATTAATTTAATCTGTCCGGATAATGCCGCGATCTACGGGACAAGTGGAAGTATCTAAACTGTTAACAGTTATAGAATACTGAAGAAGATGCTGGATCAGAACTGTAAAAGGGTTTATTTACTTATTTTTACTAAAATATATGTTCTAAAAAATACTTCTTACTTTAAATATTTTGATAAATATATCTTGACCCCAATTTCGCTTATAATTTACTCATAATTAATTTTTGGCAACTCCGGCGACCAACAGCTCCACTGTGCGACCGTCTTCGCCCTAATATATATTTTTCTACGTATTTTTTAGGAACGCTAAATATATATTCCGTAACCGTTCATTTAGTACATTAAATATTCATCAGATAGATCCAAATGTGCTTGATTGAGTTATATATTCCTACTCAATTATTATCCGCGCCATATTTACATATTCAGCACATGCTAATTCCATAATAATTAATGTCACAATTAGAAAACTAAAGTGGCAATATCATGTTAAAACTACTACACAATTTGCTGTATAGACAAAAGCTTATCTTTACAATTTTTCTATTACAATTTCTGTAAACAACATTTATTTCATAAACCTTATTGGTTTTACTCATCAGTGTAATAAAATGTAGAATATGGTTTATTATTAACAATGTGCGTCATAACCATAACATCTATCAGCAATACAACATATGTAACTTCTTTATTAATGTTATTAATAATATATTTAATGTGCAATAAAAATATATATTAAAACAAAACTCTGATAATGACAACATTTATCGACATTTCATAACAATAAATTTCATCTGTGTTTTTTTGTAGGCGTTTTGTAATTTAATTAATAGAGAGATTTTGCGACGCTTATTTTTCACATTCCTTATCATAATTTCAAGCATGCGCAGTATTAACGCGAATGAATTGCAAGGTTAGGTTAGTATTCCTCTTCTATAAATTTAGGGGATTTTTTTCATTATTTCATTCTTAAGTAGACCAGTTATTAGTATTTGATGGGTCAATACAAGTTTCTAAATTAAAGTTGTGCCTAGTAAGTTTCTATCACTCCCTTGAATATTTTCAAGGTAATACGAATGTGCCATAAATAAAATTTAATTTAAAATTAGTACTACACACACTGTAATGCTATTGTGCCAAAGATTGTAAAATCTCAACATAATCTGAACACTAATTAACAGTTGTCAGTGTTATTTGCAATAAAAGAATATCATTTCAATTTTACTGTATTTTCTTAGTAGTTTGTATATCCAAGTAGGAAAAAAAACAGGCCCTACCATAACAGCGATAAGAATAACGAACTTTAAATAACCTCTCTTATAGGATCCTAAAGAAGGGAAATCGTTATGCTGAATAAGACTTCCTCTTATTATGTTTCAACACTGCACACGCTCCGAATGGTGGGTGCATGTGTTAAATAGCGATAACAGCTGAGTCTTTATATTTAATTTTTTCCTTTTATTTCTGCGCAAGCGCCAAACAGTGGCCTACCAAAATAAGCGTTGCAAAATCTCCCTAATAAGTTATTTGTGTTATTATTTGTCGATTGTTAATTGTTTCTTGTTTGTTTTATCTACACTATTGTCAGAAAGTATTTGCCCACTTAGAAATTTCAATGTGACTGCCAAAATTTAATACCTAATTAAGCCCTTACTATACTGGGTAAATTTAATTGTTCTTAACAAGTGTCCATCATAAAATTTTTTGGATAAGCCTTTTTGGTGAAATCACAAATTAAAAACTAATTAGAACAAATTTTCAAGTTTGGCATGATAACCGTTTTAAGGCGATTTCTGAGAATTCCAGTTGAAGTAAGAACTCATTTCAAGTTTCTAGGGATTATGGACATTCCTAGTGACATTTTGTCATAAAAACTATGCTATAAATACCATGGCCCTTTTGGAAATTAACCATTGGCAAACAGTGCTTTGACATTGATACAGGCTTAACTGTTTTGTGAAAAGGCCAAAAACGACAGAAGTTTCCGTTGAAAATCGGGCCCTGATAATTGCGAGACATCAAAATGGTCACTCGACTCGACAAATCACGAGTAATATGCGGATGCCAAAGAGAACGGTGGACTACATCGTAAAAAAAAATTCCAACGTTCAAGAAGGCCTTGAAAAACGACTCCCGCTGAAGACAGAGTTATAACAATGTCCAGCAGACGTAATCGCTGCTTAACCGCACCAGAAATCACGGCTCAAGGAAACCTGGAGCGGCCCAACCCCATCAGCGTGACAACTGTGAAGAACAGATTAGCAGAAGGTGGACTACACGGGAGAGTTGCAGTGAGGAAACCACTTCTTAGGCAAGTGAGTAAACGTAAACGATTTGAATGGGCCCGAGAACATGAAAATTGGACATCAGAACAATCGAATTCCTTCTTTTGGAGCGACGAATCTAAATTCGAAATTTTCGGTTCAAATCGATGAGTTTACGTGCGGCGGTCAGCCGTAGAGATGATGGTGGAAGCCTGTCAGTTGCCTACAGTAAAACATGGTAGAGGTTCAGTGATATATTGGGGTTGTTAGGATAGAAGAAATCATGCGAAAAGAGCAGTATCAAGAAATTTTGTTAACTCAAATGCTTCCTTCTGGAAGAGATATTTTTCAGGGGAAATTTATTTTTAAGCATCACAATGACCCTAAACATTCTGCTCCATAAATTAAAGAACTTTTGGACCAAAGAAAATTCGATGACGTCCTGGAAGTGATGACTTGGTCTCCACAATCACCCGACTTGAACCCTATTGAATTGCTGTGGGACCATCTGGACAGGAGTGTTCGAAAACTCAATCCAGCATTAGAAAATCACTTGTGGGAACTTTTACAAGCAGAATGGGTTAAAATAACCGAAGAAACTCTGAAGAAACTACTGGACAGAATGCCGAAACTCTGTAAAGCGGTAATTAAAAACAAAGGGGGTCACATAGATGAGGAAAATCCTGGAAAATCATGAATATTTTTCTGTTTTTCTAGACTGTGAATAATGTGAAAATAAAAAAAATATATATATTAGCTGGGTTTTTGTTGTCTTGGGACTGAAGTAACTAGGTGGGCAAATACTTTCTGACGGTAGTGTATATAAATACTTTCAAAATGGTACAAAAAAAAACTAATCAGACGATTATTTTAAAGTCCTTGTCTTCAATTTCTTTTCGTTCTCTTTATAGAAGCAGCAATCACGCCGTAAGGACTACATCTATGAACAACTTGATAAGGGAACGGGTAGGTTATGCTCTTTGATCTTAATAAGGCGTTTGACTTAGTGATAAAAAGATTCTTATGGACAAACTGGAAAGCCTGAGTATTAGACGAAATCTAAAAATGTGCGACGGCGACCGGGTTATTTGTGAAGTGTTATAAAAAAAAGCTAAAGTTTCATTACATGGCTTGATTTTTAAGCTACTTACTTTTAATCTAAGTAACTTTAAAACCAAGTTACCTTCAAATGGTTAAAAAAGATCTTCAATGCAAGACTGAGACGTTATTTTAAAAACATAATTTAGGAATAATTGAATGATAATAGGAAGGATAGGAAGGATCATGATCATGATCATAGGAACAATTGAATGATCATTAACCTTAGGTGAAAATTCCGAGACTCTTCGAGAGATGGCCGCAAAAATAAAAAAAAAACATATGATTTTCAGTTAGTTCCGATTCTCAGAAAAGTCCTATCAAATTTCATGACATTCGTCGACGTCTATTAGTTTGCGAGTTACAGCGGTTTGAGTGATGCTACTTTTGATTTTTGCATAAAGATGGGAAAACAAATTGATGTGTTAATTAAGCATTGCTCTTTGATGGGAAGAAATACATCCGGAATCCAAAAATCGCTTAAGAAGTGTTATGGCACATCTTAACTGAACTTAAATGCGGCGGTACAATAACCGATGAAGCACCACGGACGTCCAAATGAGGCAGTCACTCCAAAAAAAATCCACCTTATTAAGTGGCAGAGATAAAACTTGGCCTATTGTCAGGCGATGTTCAGGTCTCCATTTCTGGATCCCTTTTATTCCCCTGGTACGTAAATTATTTAGCAGATTATTTAATGATATCTGATGGTACACCGAAAAGTCAAGGAACTGATATGACGATTAGTTAATGTGGGAGAAATGAAAAAGCAACTGTGTATTTAAATTTCAATCTCCAAAGATACTTACTTTGCACATCAGCAAATCTGTCTGCTAATACAGAATTTTTAGGTATTTATAATAATTTTTATGGGAAACTTATACTGAATTTCTCTCTAAAATGATTTTTTTTTTCAATTCAAAAAGTCGTTGAAGAGGTTATCTGTGTGTGCGCACGAGTATTATGCACAGTTCGAGGGAATAAAACTACTGAAATCTCGCTGGACCAAATGTATTGAGCTTAATGGAGATTATATTGAGTAATGAGTAAATGTTATTTACATTGTTTTTTACAAAACTTTTTAATCCACCCTCGTATACGAAATTATGTGTGTCAAAATTATAAAACAATTTTTAAGTAAGTAGTAGGAAAATTTTAGATACAGACTGTAAAATAAGTACATAGATTAGTGTTTTTCTCATTTAGAAAATAGTTACACAGATAAAGCAACGTATAAACAGCAAGCAAAAAAATAGTACTACTGGTACTTCATTTTAAACACTAACATAATAACGTTTGGCAACACCAACTAATAACTTATTTTACGCAAATATGTGTTTGTCTAAGCAGTGTATCTTTGTTATGTATACATCAGGTGGCTCAAACACGGCTCAAACTTACTAATTTAGCTATTACTGCCTAGTAAATTGGACTAAATGGATTTCCAAATACATGTTTAGTTAAACTTTGGTTTATTTATTTATTCATCTACTCATTCTCCCCAAAACTGGAGTTTGGCAGAATACTGGCAGTGTAACAAGCTATTGATAGGTTCTAATACTGGAAAATTATACCGAGTTGACTCTAATTTATAAACAATGATAGTCGAAATAAGAGGAACTCATTGGTTGAAACCAAGTTTGACGTAATTTGTAAATATTAGGGTTGAGAAAAATGGATTATAGTTATTACGTTCAAGTTAATATATTATTTATGTGAGAACATCCTTATAAATAAAACGTAAAATATAGAACACAATATAAAAATAATTAATAACATACTAGGGTGCGGAAAAAGCGATTCTCGTTGTTCTTGAATCGCTGTAAATTGTACTCGGTGGGAAACACAGTCCTGGGCAAATTGTTCCAAAGGGATGATGTTCTCCATATAAAAGACTGCTTGAAAAGCGTTGTACGAGGAGTAACAAGCTGTACCTCATACGGATATGAAGTATTAACGCGACGTGTAATTCTAACATGTACCGCTCTGGGAGGAATTAAGCGGGATACATCCTTCGAACTCTTTCCATGAAAATACTTGTAGAATAGGCTCAAGTCGCCAACGGTTCTTCGATGTTCCAGCGAATCAAGCTCTTCTCTGACTAGAATCCAACAAATGTAATGTATGTTTGGGAGCGGAGCCCCAAACATGGGAGCAGTATTCCATAGTTGGTCGAATTTAAGCTTTGTAAAAGGATAAACAGTTATTGTGGAGTGTAAAGCTTTCTGGTTCGAAATAATATTCCCAACTTTTGAGAAGCTCTCCTTGCTATGCCTGCGACATGTTCATGCCATTATACATTCATGTGTAAGGCTCTTTTTGCCAAAACAGAGGGCCATGGAGTTTTCGGGTGAGCCGAGTTCAATTTTTTAGACATTAAGGTTACCTTACCACCCCTCCAAAGGGTTGTTGTAACGGTTGTGAAAGTTAAATCATAAAATCCGTATATAAGCATTTTTTAATCCGACATCTATTCATTAAGTTTTCGGGTATGCCGAATTTGATTTTTCAAGTATTAGAGCCTTTTCATTCCTCCAAAGGGGATGAAAAAGGGGGTCGTAAGGGGATAAATTATTAAAAGTCATCAATATTACATTATAATATATTATATTATCCACTATTAGCATTAACCAGGATAAACAACGAGGACGTTGCGCATACTTATCCCATTTTTTTTCTCATCTTTTTATAATTTTTTTTTGGGTTTTCTCACTTTTAATTTTTTTTATGTTGTGTAACCTTATATTTTTTTAAACCTTTTAGTTTTTTATTGTTTTTTTTTAACTTTTTGATTTTTTATTTTTTTCAAAATAGCATCAAATGATGATTTCATGTATTTCATCTCTTGGGTGATATTTATGGCCAGCATCTGAAACATTATTTAGAAGATGGATATTTAAAGTTCTGTTTATAACGGGCATATACAAAGAGCTAACAAAGCATTGCAATCTGGCTACAAGATCCTAAGGTCCTTTAACCAGATTTACACGTACAATAGTAACTTAATATTGAAGTCCTAGGATTTTCATTTTCTTCTACGTTGATTATATATGATATCCATTGTTCGTATAAGGTATTATTTCGGAATCTAAAGTATATGCGAGTTCTTATAAATCCTGGTTCTATAATTAGTTGGTTTAATTGAAATATGGGATCATCTTAGTCCCTTAAATTATCTTACGCATATGAAGGAGCAAGTTTTAACTGATAAGTTCCTATAGTTAGATCACGTAATTCATTTAAATCTAACCTGGGAAAATCAGGTAACATATTTTCATCTATATCTAGCCATCTTCCAAGCATTGATCTCAAACCTTCCTGTTCAACTATAGCCTGTACAACATTTGGTTTACGTGATTTTTCTGACAGCTCATAGACAAATTCTGCAGTAGCTTATACATGAATTTGAATATTTTATCCCCTTACGATCACGTTTTTCGAGGTTTGTAGGGAAACTGACAGCATAATCTGAAAGAGCATCCATTACTTATTAGGTGAGATTATTATCCTATTTTGAGCATTGGAACATAGTTTTTTTTCGAGTTGTATCCATTGAGACTTTTGTTCAGGAGTATACAATCTACCTCTGTGCAAATTTGGAATCATTTTACCGAAACCCAATTTTCATTTAAAGTGTGAGTGGCCCTTTATGTGAATATAGTTGAAATTTTACAAAATCACTGGACTATGGAAATTAAAAAATAATTGCTCCGCTCTTGTCACAGCACAGATGATTATGGCTGAGAGAGAGCTTGAGTTTTTAATGCGGATTGAAGAGAAATGACACACCGCTGACAGCGATAATCTAACCTTCAAATCTCTTTGGCGCTTAAACGTCTCCTTTACAAAGCACTACGAAAAAATGGATTTTTTATGAGCAAAAAGTATTTGAGTGTTTTTCTGATGTTGGCAAAGTTTAGTGACAACTGATTTTTATGAGAGTTTACTTAATTCAATGGAATTATTGATGTGTTCATAACCTATATCTGATGTGTTTAATGCATTTTTTATTAGAGGATTTGTTATTTCTGACGGAGAATACCTTGTGTAGGATAAGAAAAAGGGATTTTCAACACACTGTTTAAGTAAAATTTTGGTCTAAACGGTTTAAATGGGAACAGGACTTAATGGAGGATGATTTTAGATCAGGAAGACTGGTTAAGGCACGAACTGAGCACATCATCAGGATTGCTGTAGATTTGCTGGAGTCATATCGACAAATGAAGACCCCATCCCCTCCTCCCCAGAGATGAACAGCTTAAAGCTTTTCATGTCTTCTTCACCAGACTCACCGCTTATATAACCATAAGGTTCTTCCTCGGACAGGAAGTCGCTCCGCCGACTATCGGCAGTTCATATCAGACCACAGAATCGACTATATGACCCTTAAAGCTACATGTCAACAACAGAACCATATACAATTACCAGTAGCCGTCTTTAGTTGAACTCACCGTCTGCCGTTATCAATAACGTTCTCATATACCGTCACCAGTGAGTGTGACCGTCATCAGGTTAGTTATGTTATGTGTTATTAGTTACTATTACCACTTACCATCGTCTGTTAGCCTTATCGTTTGCCAGCGTCATTAAGTTATCATTTTCCGTAATTAACGGCACCGTTGCCTTTTAACGATATCGAGTATTCGTTTCATTTCTAATTGCATATATAGTATATATCACCACTACACCAAACACTTTATTTTTGCACTCGACGCGCGTTGAGTGCAAAATAAAATGTTTGGTGGTGATACTGAGTAGTGTCATTGTGTCAAAGATTCCACATTCCCAACATAGTGCTTATATATATATATATATATATATATATATATATATATATATATACGAGTATATATATATATATATATATATATATATATATATATACGAGTATATATATATATATATATATATATATATATATATATATATACATATATTTTTTTTTTTTTTTTTGGGTCTAGCACACGTGCTGCAGGGAGGTCTCTAAAGCGTTACCGGAGCGACACGTGCGTGGAAAAAACGATTCACGTTGTTCTTGAATCGCTGTAAATTGTATTGTGGAGTGTAAAGCTTTCTGGTTCGAAATAATATTCCCAACTTTTGAGAAGCTCTCCTTGCTATGCTTGTGACATGTTCATGCCAGGACATATTTGCTCCCAAATTAACGACGATGATTGAGGAATGGAGTGCCCCGGCATAACTATGTCGGGTTCAGCAACGTTAAATTTTTTCAGAAAAAACTGCCGCCTGGGTTTTTGTAGCGTTAAATTCCACTTGGTTACTGTCACCCCAAGGTAGAATTTCTTTTAGGTCTTTGGTAAGTTGAACAACTTTCCGCTGTCTGCTGACACTCGCCTGAGCAGCCGATGTCCGAGCGTTCAAAGTGAATGAAGAGATAAGCGTACTGTCATCGGCAAAGCTGTATATTGGATTTCCGGTCTTTTCCAGCAGATCGTTAATGTAAATGAGAAAGAAGCCATATTGGTGATCCCTAATAATGTTGAATTCTTCAAGATATTTTAGAAGATGTTGACTGATAGCCTTTTCATGACTTTCGATATTATTGAAAGCAGTGCGACTGGTCGGTAGTTATTTGGCAAGGTCTTCTTGCCTTTTTTAGGTATCGGCTGAACTGTGGCACATTTCCAGCAGGAAGGAAATATTCCCTTTCTGTAGGATAGGTTGAAAACTATACAGAAAACTGGTGTCAGTTTTCTCGCACAGTTTTTGAGAACTATAGCAGGTATTCCGTCAGCGCCAGAAGCTTTTTTGGAGTCTAGCTTCATTAAAATACGTTTTATGATACGCTGTCTGAAGACAATATCGGGCATCTTTGACTGCACTATGGGAATAGTAGGTGGTGTTTTTCCTTGGAAATCGACAGTCGAATGTGAAGCAAAGAGTTCAGCCAACAAGTTCGCTTTTTCAACAGGTGTCGTTACAATAGAATTATCTGGCCGTGTGAGGTATGGTTGGATATATATATATATATATATATATATATATATATATATATAATATATATATATATATATATATATATATACGTATACGTATATATATATATATATATATATATATATATATATATATATATATATATATATACATATATATACATATATATATATATATATATATATATATATATATATATATATATATATATATATATATATACATACATATATATACATACATACATATGCATCTCTATATATTATTTTCTTCTGGTCCTATTTTCAGTGTGTGAGATTTAATAGTTAGAAAATTTAACCAACAGTCAGCCGACCGACAGAAATTAGCTGGTTAGTGCGTGAACACCGAAACATTGTTATAGGCTACTGGCAGTCCCTCCGCTAGTCACCTGAGCGCCAGCGTTCAAAACATATAGGGTGTTTTTTATAGAGGTATAGAACTTTGAAATGGAATAAAACAAAGATGAATTTTTTAAATTGACATGAAATTTACTTTATTCGAAAGATAATCTTCTGGCATTATAATTTAAATATGACTTCTGGCATATGATCGCCACGGCTGGCTCGGACGTAGTCTAATCTGGAGGTCCAATTTTCGATGACTTTTTCCAACATTTGTGGCCGTATATCGGCAATAACGCAGCGAATGTTGTCCTCCAAGTGGTCAATCGTTTCGGGCTTATCGGCGTAGACTAGCGACTTCACATATCCCCACAGAAAATAGTCTAGCGGCGTAATCGCACGATCTTGGAAGCCAATTCACGGGTCCGAAACGTGAAACTATGCGGTTACCAAACGTTTCCTTCAATAAATCAATTGTGGCACGAGCTGTGTGACATGTTGCGCCGTCTTGTTGAAACCACAGCTCCTGCACATCATGGTTGTTCAATTGATGAACGAAAAAGTCAGTAATCATGGCTCTATAGTGGTCACCATTGACTGTAACGTTCTGACCAGCATCGTTTTTAAAGAAGTACGGACCAATTATTTCACCAGCCCATAAAGCACACCAAACAGTCAGTTTTTCTGGATGTAACGATACACTTGAGGATTATCATCACTCCAAATACGGCAGTTTTGTTTATTGACGTATCCATTCAAACAAAAGTGAGCTTCATCGCTAAACAAAATTCGCTTATGAAAATCGGGATCAACGGCAATCTTGTTTTGGGCCCATTCACCGAATCTACGCCTTGCTAGGTGATCGTGTGGCTTCAATTGTTGCACGAGTTGGATTTTGTAAGCACGCAAACCAAGATCCTTCCGCAAAATCTTCCATAAAGTGGATGGACACATATCCAATTCCTGTGCACGATGGCGGATAGACTGATTCGGGTCTTCCTCTACGCTATGCTCTACAGCAGCAACGACTTCTTCTGTACGTACTGTACGACGTCTCTGTGGATGCGTATTATCATTTAGAGTAAACGTGGTGCGAAAACGTTCCATAGTTAATCGAATTAATTGCTCTGATGGACGATTATGTTGACCGTAAAATGGACGTAGTGCGCAATACGTATTTCGAACAGAACCATGATTTTCAAAATAAATTTGCACAATTTGGAAGCGTTGTTCAGGCGTCAGTCTAGAATGCCAAACCAAACTAAACATAAATCACTTGACAGCTGATAAAATGGCCGCCAGTTAAAAAAGTGTTGCCAACTTAAAGTTTTATACCTCTATAAAAAAACACCCTTTATTAGGCCGCCCTCCCCGCCCCCATCCTCATCTTGTTTTCCTTGACTCTAATTTGCATAATACATGACGTCCCTGTATTTGCCGCCACCTTGCATGTGCATCCCAGGTGCGATGCACGCCCTGTACCCCGCTTACGGTAGGCCTGGCTACTGAAAATCAATCTGTTTCATCTCTCACTTGCAATTTTAAAACTGTGTAAAAAAATGAATAGGCTGCTAACTAATACCTTTCATTTGAATAAGCAATATTTTTATATTTTTTGTAAGCCTTGGGGATTACCGTTAGTTTCAACACAAAAACTTAAAAGGATGTAAAGCACGGCGGCAATAAGTATCCCTAAGGCAATAGGGTGGCAAAATACTAGCTATTTACGACTGAATATAAAAACAGGAGAAAGAAGAGAATGACAATGAGATATTCTCAGTATTTGCTTTAACAAGGAAACGAATAAAAATGTTAAAAATAATGTCGCCTTTCACAAAGAAAAAAACTCTTTTATACTGAAAATCAGAATATCATTTTCCTATATAAGGTAAGATCAAACCAATAATACTTTGGAATAAAAATAAATTTTTGTGCCGAATGTGGTTCAGACACAGATCTAGATATGTTAGTAACAAAATAAAATGTTACTTCCCTCACATTGACAATATGTTGCGTCAAGAGTTAAATCCCACTCGTTGGAGGGATTGGGGTTTTGAAAAAAAAAATTTGTTTGTCATAAATGGAAAGATCATATATAAGTTTTATAACAAAACTATTTTCATCTTTGTTTCGTCGTTGTAATTAAAAAGTTATATCAAATCGAAAATAAATTTTTAAACTTAGTACCGATGACGCGCCGACAGTTCCCGAAAAAATCCGAGCGCGTGTGACGTCACAATGTTTATTTCTCCTCAACATCACAGACAGCTGATACGAGTGTTTTAGTTTCCAATCTATTTATTCTTGTTATTATCATCAGTGTATTGATAAATTCATTGAAAATGTCTAATCTAAAAAGTTATCGTGCCTGTTTCGTACCATTTTGTTTGAATACTACAAAAACAACTCCCGAAAAAATCTTTTTAGATGTATCACAAGATATTAAATGTCAAAATCAATGGTCCCAAGTAGTACCACGTACCACTAATCCTAAAATAATGACAAATATTTTCTGTTGTGAAGATCACTTCGACGTAAATATTTTAATATAATAAAATGAAATATATTAAAGGAAATATAATATAATAATAAAATATAACGAAAAAAATAATACAGTAATACAATTTTATAAGAATTGGCCTTTATGAACCCTTTGTCAGGAATTAAATTAGTAACCAAGAATAATTTTTTTTGCGCAAATAATTTTGACAGTATATACATAGGTAAAAGCTGTTGACAGTATTTACGTGAAAACACTTTAACATAATTACGTCACAAACATGGCGTAACTCTTTGGTAGTCACGTGATCTTTTTTAAATTTTTAAATTTTCATTCATTTACAATTAATTGTAAAAAATTTTTAAAAAGTTTTTCGCATTGATTATCGATATTATTTATGATAAAGCTTTAAAATAAAGTAAAAAAATCGATATTTATTTTTTATTAAAAAACCCAAACGTGTTTGAATTTAAAGTTCATAACAAGGCAGGTATTTCATGGGGTTGGAGAAATATATCTTAACGAAAACATAAGGAAGCTTGTGGGTTTATAAGACGCCGACTGAAAAAAATTTGGGGCATTTTGGATTGCACCTTGGGAATAGTAGGAACTGTTTTTCCAAGGAAATTGACAGTCCACTGTTAGTTGGCATAGTGCTAAATTTTGACCCATTTAGGTACTTCTTAATCTCAAACTGATCTTAAGGGTGAATAATATCCTGAAATTTTCGAAAGATTGACGTTTTTGTGCTTTTTGAAAAGACTAGTTGAATCCGAATCTCACGAAAGAAACCGTTTCTTGAAATTCGAAAAATTGCATCTCTGGCGTTGGAAATAGTTTTACCGTGCGCCGTCGCACAGTGGAAAAAATGGAAGAAATTCGAGCCACTCCGCAAATCTAATCCAATGCCGGTAATCTTTTTTTTTGATCTTTTTGGTATATTATATGTTATATGCTGGAAGTGTTAAAAATGTGAAATCTGTTGAGGCGAATATCCGTAAACAGCCGGAGGTCGTTCGACTTAACAAAGACCTGGAAGAAATTCTATCTTGGGGTGACAGTAACCAAGTGGAATTTAATGCTACAAAAACCCAGGCGGTCGTTTTTTCTAAAAAAGTTAACGTTGCTAAACCCGACATAGTCGTCTCGGGGTACTCCATTCCCTAGCATCGTCACTCAATTTGTTGGGCGTTAATTTGGGAGCAAATATGTCTTGGCCTGAACATGTTACAGGCGTAGCAAGGAGAGCTCTTCAAAAGTTGGGAATAATATTTCACTCCACAACAACTGTTAATTCTTTACAAAATTCGACCAACTATGGAATACTGCTCCCATGTTTCGCTGGAACATCGAAGAACGGTTGGCGACTTAGGTCTGTTCTACAAGTATTTTCATGGAAAGTGTTCGAAGGATGTAGCTCGCTTAATTCCTCCCAGGGCGGTGCAAATTAGAAATACACGTCGCGCTAATACTTCACATCCGTATGAGGTTCAGCTGGTTACTCCCGCGTACAACGCTTTTTAAACACTCTTTTATATTGAGAACATCATCCCTTTGGAATAATTTGCCTAGGGCTGTTTCCCACCGAGGACAATTTACAGCGATTCAAGAACAACGTGAATCACTTTTTCAGCACACATGCCGCTCCTGGAGCGCTTTAGGGATTTCCCTGTAGCACGTGTGCTAGACTCATAAAAAAAGGGGAACTTTTTTGAAAAAGAAAAGAAGCCATTAGTGTCAGGATAGAATTATTTTATTCAAATAAAATTCGTGTTTGAGTAACAAAAAAAAAATAAATTACGCCCTCGATGTTGAAAAGTCAAAAAAACACAATAATTTAACCAAAGACTAAAATCTGAGAAAAATCCCTTCACAATAACTTGCTAAACTAAAATCCAAGCAGTTATAATCCATTTACGATGGATAATAATTGACTCTAATAACGCAGCCACACAAAAAAAAGTTCATTGCCACGAACCAAAATACACGGATCTAGTGTACTTTTCGACACGGAATTCGAATCCGTAGTTAAAAAAAATATTTATAGTGTCATTTTTTTTTAGTCAAAAATGTCCCTTGAAATGGGATAAAACTATAGTAATCTTATAATGACACTTAATGAAGGGTGTAAAATGGTAGATATTTTATAGTTTAGAGAAAAGAATATGCATTCAAACCACAGGAAACTCTTTCTATAAACCAAAATCCAAAAGCATCCTAAAGCTCAAATAACGAACGTAAGTTTAAGTAACATGTACAAAGGACAGATTCTTGTAGCTCTTAGGACAATCTGAATTTGGTGTGACAACCAGACAAGGGAACTACCCTGGGATTGATGAATATTAGGAGTTCTAGCATCTGAGAAAAAAAATATAGACTTTCGCACGCTTAGGCAGGGTGGACAAATACAGCCTGTATTTTTTTCTCAGATGGTAGAACTTCTAAGATCCATCAATCCCAAGGGGTAGTTCTCCCCTCCTAGGGATGATTTTCGACCTTATTAGGAACTTGATCTAGTTGTCTTGAATGTTTGGCACAATCAGACAAGAATACTCGATTCTTTCCGAATTTCAATAACATCCATGTGCATCATTAGAGCGTAGGGGTAGTTTCTACCACCCTAGTAGTTTATAGTCGTGTATCGGTAGTTCAAGCGAATCTTCTCCATATTTGTTCACCCTGCCTAAAACTACAAAGGCCTGAACTTGTTTCGTCGTTATTGAAACTTATAAGATACCTCCGTAGGTGGTGGTGGTTTTTACACCCTATAGGGGTCAGTCTTAACCCTTTAAGAGTAATATCTGGTTGTCACACTAGATTCAGATATTTTGTCCTATGAGTTACAAGAATTTGTCCTTTGTACATCTTATTTAAATTCACGTGAGTTATTTGACTTTTAGGATACTTTTCACCCCCTATAAGGGTGGAATTTGGTATAATTAATAGAAATAGCTTGCTGTGGTTTGAATGCATATTCTCTTCTCTAGACTATAAAATATCTACCATTTTTCACACTTCATTAAGACTCTTTATATTATTATTATAGTTTTACCCCATTCCAAGGGATGTTTTGGCCCAAAAAAAATGACAAGATAAATCTTTTTTTTAACTACGGATTTGAATTCAGGTCGAAAAATACACTAGATCCATGTATGTTGGTTCGTAGTAACGAACTTTTTTTTTGTGGCTGTGTACTTGACTCTAGTCACAGTGGTATTGGTAATATTAGTAGCAGTAGAAGTTAGTCAAACACGAATTTTATTTGAATAAAGTACTTCTGCGCTGACACTAATGGCTTCTTTTCTTTTTCAAAAAAGTACCTTGACAGATTTCACATTTTAAGCACTTCCAGCATATAATATATGTTATACCAAGAAAATTAAAAATAGCGGAGTGTCTCGAATTTTTCCATTTTTTTCCAGTGTGCGTCGTTTGGATTGTGAATCAGTAACTCCACCTCTAGTCTCCTCACTCAATATGATACAGAACTTCACCTATAGGTGAACCTGAACTAATGTGAATATTGGTAGCGAAAAAAACTACCACCACGACACCTAGGCTTAGCTCTGATGTTTTAAAATACTTCATAAACAAACTAATGGCCTCCGGCTTCGTACTTTGAGATTTTGATTGAATTTTTGGAAATGGATAGTGCAAGAAGGAGCTTTAGAAGGGGGTGCATTCGGATAGATTCGAAAAGATAGAGGTTACTGGAAACATTCAGACAACAGGGAAATCCTTGGGGAAGAAACTCCCACATCAAGCTAGAAAATCAAGAGAATTTGTAAACTGCAGTAATTAAAAGTTTGTCAGTATTTCCATTTTTGAGATTAATATTATTTCATAAAGATGATCAAGTATTGTCCAGTTTAACAAATTTAAGGTAAAGGCTCCAATTCAAAAGTAAAATGTAAGAAATGTGATTTTACTATGTGACATGCTTTCCTTTAATTGACGATTATGATAATGACGTCAACCGCCAGTCTCTTTTTACTGTAAGAGTAGTGAGTCTTTGCAGTGAAGTGCTAAGAAATATTTAAATTTCATTTCAAATTTTATTTTTTCATTAAAAATAACCTTATACCTATATAATTTTTTAGATGCTAACATGTTCTTTGTTTTTACTGCGAATATTGTCAATCTTATTTTTTTTTGTTTATTTTGTTTAGGTGATAAAGTGACTCCTTAAGATCGCCATCATTCTCTTCTAGAAGTACGGCGTCATCAGCATAGCAAGATATTTTTATTTCTTATTCCCATTCCATATTTCCTTCGTATACGAACTGTTAACGAATGCTCATCGGTTGTATTTTATTGATTTCTCCATTGAGCCTTCTTCTTCACGTGTCGTGCTTTGGAAAATGTATCTCGATCTTCAGCCATTTTAAAGAGCTTCCTTGCATTTTAAATTCCGGTCCAGTAACTAATATTGCTTAGGCAGGATATTTGTTTTCTTCCAAGACTTCGACTGCCGTTTATTTTCCTTTCCATAATTAATTGAAGCAGATGATACTTCGGTCGTATCAAAATGTACTGGAAATATGCGTTTTTGCGACACTTGATTGTGGTAATTGGGATCGACATTGCCTTTTGGATGGACTGGAGCAGCCCATGGCATTTTCAACATACTAAAATATAACCACTTTTCTAGTGCCTACAACTTGTTTAAGGAAATAACCTTCATATATTTCAATCCTGCACAATAGATCTAACCGGAAGTAATACTTCACAATCCTCTGCACTAATTTAATATTTAGGCTTTGACTACAGAAAAAAGGAGACATAAGTTAAAGTCCATTGACACTATTACAAGAAAAACCAGGTGTCATTGCCGAGGAGGAGGAATAGGAAACCATTGCTTTTAATTCTTGAAGTACAAATTAAACCGGAAAGGCCCGAGAATGCAACCTTGGAGGATTCCTCGCTGGATTTTTACACCCGCTGTGGTGGTCCTATCTGTACGAAATTCAGCTTTTTAGCTCCACTAAAAGTTCTTGATAATACGGATATACTTACTGTCAAGATGAGCTTCTCTTAGAAATTATAAATAGATTATATTCGATTAAAGTAGCCGTTACTTGATGAAAATTCACAATAATTGAAATAAATACCTATTTTAGTTCTAAATTTCCACTGTAGTTTGTATCTTATGACAATTGTTTCGGTACACAGTACCTTCATCAGATATAAACAAGTTATATTTACCTTAGGTATTACATAATTACACCCTGATTTATACCTTAAATACCACTATGGTGCCTAAACGGATTACTATAATTGATACCATAAATTGATCTAAACAGTTCCCCATTGTTAAACTTAAATTAATTTATGGTGTCAATTCTAGTAATCCGTTTAGGCACCATAGTGGTATTTTCGGTATAAATTAGGGTTTAATTATTTAATACTTAAGGCATATATTACTTCTTTATACATTTGATTTGTTATTTATCGATTATCTGACGAAGCTACTGTGTACAGAAATAATTGTAGTAGTAGAGACTGGATTACATGCATTTGCATATTATCATATGCATTTGCATATTTAGACCATTCTCACCGATTATTGCATATTTTACACAAAATCTAGTAATGATGCATATTTTCCCTATATTTACAATATTTCTCGGTATTATTAGGCAATTGAATTGCTCAGGGTATTGTTAGTGTCGCCATCTGGAACCGATCTTATCGCCGGGACATTACCTGCAACAGTCTAAAACATCGATTAGGTTATAGTGCCAAGGGAATACACAAAATTACGACGGTATTTTATTCCTTTGTTTTTTGGTCGGGATATTAAGTGATAAGTAGTTAGTTTCTAAGAATATTTGCTTGAGCTTGGATCAAATAAACAATTTTCTCGAAGACGAATTTTTATTTAAAACAAGATATCAGTTTTAACATTTGTTGACGCATTATTGTTGCGCTTGCATCAGTGTAATCTTTTTGCAATTTTAACGTGTATCATGCCACTCGCAAAAAAAAGTGTCTCTTTGTGGGTAGCTGATTATCCTGGAACATTTACATACGACGGAAATGTTTTATATTGTCGAGTTTGCGAGAAAAATGTTTCGTGCACAAAAAAGTTTCAAATTGACCAGCATGTCAAGACAAATCTTCATATCGCAGGATTGCAAAAAAAGGCCCACGACAACAACTTATAACAGCAGCAAGTAGCAGTGATTCCACTTCTATAGGCAAACAAAAAAAACCACTTTAGCATGGATTTATGTGAAGCATTGCTTGCAAGTAATATTCCTCTACACAAACTTACAAATCCTACATTCAAAGATTTTCTGCGAAAATATTGCTTGAATCAAAAAATTCCAGACGAATCAACATTGCGTAAAAATTACATACCAATAATTTACCAACATGTTCTGGAAGAAATACGTAATGAACTTAAGGATGACATTATTTGGATTTCAGCTGATGAAATTACCGACAGTTGTGGTCGCTATATTGCGAATTTAATTGTGGGTGCAAGATTAGAGCCTTCTTCTTCCTGTTTGGTGGCCTGCAAAGAACTTGACAATACAAATCATTCTACGATCGCCAGATTTGTGAATGAGGGTATTAAAAAAATATTTCCTAAATCTTCTGCCGATGAAAGAGTGTTTATATTTCTCTCAGATGCTGCTCCCTATATGATCAAAGCAGCCAAAGTCCTCCAAGTATTTTATCCAAATTTAATTTATGTGACGTGCTTTGCTCACGGAGTCCATCGACTCGCTGAAGAAGTACGATCCACGTTTGGAAATGTAAATAAACTGATTTCATCAGCAAAGAAAGTGTTTCTTAAGGCACCTGCTCGCAATAACGCCTATAAAGAAAAACTGCCAAATGTGCCTTGACCTCCCGAACCAGTGGTAACTCGATGGGGAACATGGATTGAAGCTGTACTATTTTACAATGAACATTTCGAGGCCATCAAAGGTGGAGTAAATGACTTCGATAGTGCAGAGGCTATGGCAGTTCGTCAATCCAAGGAAGCATTTAACGATTCTGATATTAAAAAAAAACATAGCTTTGATTAGCACTCACTTTTCCCACATTCCTGCGGGTATTAAAAAGCTTGAAACTCGAGGTTTGGCGTTGACCGAATCAATGATGAATAAAATCCGTCAAATAAACTCCATATTGCCAGATGTATTCCCGCCTAGAGTTTAAAGAAAAGTTTAAAAATATTTTGTGCAATAACCCAGGCTTTGAACCTTTGTGTCAAATTGATAGTTTTATTAATGGGAATTTTTGCCAGAAACAACAAGTGCTAACATAGCACCCAAATTCAAATACTGCCCAGTTATCTTAGTGGATGTGGAACGGTCTTTTTCCACTTATAAAAATATTTTAAGTAATCGAAGACACAGTCTTATAACCCAACATTTGGAACAATACCTTATTGTTTACGTCTACAAGCATACAAATGTTAAATAATTTTAAAAAATGTTAAATAATTGTTAATTAAATTTAAACATCGTCGATAATTTGTTAATTTTATGCTGATTTTGAAATAAAAAACTAAAAATTACTACTTTTATTATTATTTAATATTGCATATTTTGACCCTTTTCATGCATATTTTAAGCATTTTTCATGCATATTTCAAGATTTTTATGTTGCATATAATCCGGTCTCTAGTCATAAGATATAAAATATAGTGGAAATTTACAACTAGGACTGTTTGTTTCAAAATCAGTATAGCTGGTCATGGAATACTTCGTAAATATAAAATACGTATTTTAAATTTTTTTCATATGATGTGGGAAAGTAAGTCATTACATAAGTTCCTCCTATAAATTTCCATCAATTTCCTACTGCCCTCTTTGTGAAAATATATGGCGGAGCAATATCTAATATCTTATATGCCGTAGGGCAGGACAAATATTATCACGGTCAAATATCGTAGAAGAAAAAAAAGGCTTAAAGGAGAGAATGTCAAATAGGATACTTCTCATCTTTACCCTAATAAAAAGCGCAAAATAAATTTAAAAGAATATATATCCCAAACGTGACATAAGAAGGAATCGAAAATAGTGCTGTAGAAAATAAAATAAATTATTATTGTTTTAACGTTAAGTAAAGGAAACATGTTTCAAAAGTTTTATAGTAAAAGGAAAGTAAAGTATATTGATACCTTCTTGTCTAATGGGTTGTTTCATTACTTTTTCTTCTTCTTCTCAACCCAAGTTTGTTCACTCCTGGACGTAGGTCTTTTCTGATCTATTCCAGGCTTCCCTATCTTTTGCCACCTTTAACCACTGCTTGCCGGCTACTACTTTTATATAATCGACCCACTGTTTTTGTGGACCTGCCAGACATCTCCCTATCTCTTCGGTTCTCCATACTGTGACTCTATATACCCATTTGCCTCCGAATGAACTAACCACATCACTCGCCCATCGCCACTTCATCTTTGCCGCCTCCAGAGCTATGTCACTGACTTTGGTTCGTCCTCTTCTGCTCATTATGAATTCTGCCTCTAAGCCCATAGCTCTCTGCCAAGTTACAAGCAAATGCTTTAGTGAGGCACATCGTTTTCAGTCCATATGTGCTGACAGGCAGGACACAGGTATTGTACACTTTAGTTTTTAAGTCTATGACTATTCTAGTCCTTTATAAGATATGTCCCAGTTTCTTAAAAGCTGCCCATGTCAGCCCTAATCGCCTGGTAACTTCTGCATACTGGTTTTTCTCTCCGATCTTAATAGTGTGATCAAAGTAGATATACTCGTCGAAGCGTTCTATGGAGTTATTTCTTATTTATATGTTGGTATCTTCAGGGCTTAATAACTTAGTTTTTTAAAATTCATTTTAAGACCTCCCCTTGCAGAGACATTTATTTAGTAGGATTTTATTGCATCTTTCAGAGATTTACCGTCCAATTTCAGCATTTCTACAGTGATTTGATCTTCTACAGAGCGTTTATTGTTTTTGATCTGCTTCAGTGCAATTTGTATTTCCTCCTTTGTGATATCTGGGTGTTCTTTGAATCCTACATTCATAATGTTTATGTTTTCTTGTCGTCTATTTGACTGGAATGCGCACAATCTTGTGTAAAAGGCTTTAATAGCTCTAATTATATCATTTTTATTATTTACTATTTTCTTGTTTTCATCTCGTAGTTTTGTAATTTTCATTACTCCTATTTTCATTAATCTTAAAACGAAATTTTTCAAATTTTAACTTATGGCAGTTTTGGTATTACTAAAAAATATCTGAATGAAATTTAATACAAAACTATAGGAGATATTGAATTAACATAATAATAATAGCTGTTTTTTATTTATAATTGATGGTCCGAAATAGTAAACTCCACTCCAAAATGGATTAGATTTAACAAGTTCATGTGGGCAAAACTAAAGGTGGTTTCTAGACATGGTGTTATGAAAATCGTTTAATATATTGAAACCATAAACTCTCATATCAAAAGGAACTCTAGAAAAACTGGTCTGCATTACCCCTTATTTTCTAAATGGAAGTATAAATGCGAATTAGCATTTAGTAGAGATTATGAGTGATAGTTATGAATTCTTTCATTATTTGAGAGATTTTGCAACGCTTATTTTGGTAGGCCACCGTCTTTATCTTTATTTGAAGTAGGCGCCCATCGTTTGTGGCTTGCGCAGTAGTAAAGGGAATAAATTAAATATAGGGACTCAGCTGTTATCGTTATTTAAAGCATGCGTTTACCATTTGGAGCTTGCGCAGTATTGAAACAAAATAAGAGAAACCTTTATTAAGGATAACGATTCCCTTATTTAGGAACTTATGAGAGGTTATTTGAAGTTCGTTATTCTTATCACTATTATGATAGGGCCTGTTTTTTTTTCTACTTAGGTATACAAACCACTAAGAAAATACACTAAAAATGATAATCTTTTATTGTAAATAACACTGACCACAGTTAATTGGTGTTCAGACTATGTTGGGATTTTGCAATCTTTATCACAATGGCATTACAGGATGTGTAGTGCTAATTTGAAATTAAATTTTATTTATCACACATTCGTATTACCTTAGAAATATTGAAGAAAGTAATAGAAACCTGCTAGATATAACTTTAATTTAGAAACTTGTGTTGACCTATCTAATATTAATAACCAGTGAGCCTAACCATGAAATGTATGAAAGAAAATCCCCTAAGTTTAGAGAAGATGAATACTAACCTAACCTTGCAATTTCTTCGCGTTAATACTACGCATGCTTGAGATAACGATAAGGATAAAGGAATGTGAAACATAAGCGTTGCAAAATCTCTCATCATTAAATTTATTATTATTATTGTATTACTTTTATTCAGAAATGGATGTGTTGGACAATATAATTATTCATTTATTATATTTTTATTGTTAGAATATTACTCTGTTAGATTACTCTGTCACTAAACTTCAAAGGGGAAAGTTTTAGGCAAAACCATTTGTCATTTCTATAGTAGGACCATAACCTAGAGCTAAAGTTAATTACTCGATCTATCATGTTAAAACAACAAATTATTAAGATACAACTAAAAACCATTTGTAAATAATGAGTGTTTATTTTGGAAAATACAATCAATTCGGATATAAATGAAGTGATGGTCAATTTAACAAATGCGTGGGTATATGTGACAAATTTTAGTTAAATTCGTTCGACATTGTCGTGTTTTAAAACGAAAAGGGATAGTATGACTAATCTATTGGACGGAACTAACAGCCTACATTTATTTAAATTGTATTTTAGATGGAAGGTAATTTTAAGTTTAGCATAGCCAATAATCGTTCGACCTAAACAGAAGCAGTTTGATTTAACGGGGACACTTTCCGCTAGTTCTACATGTATATATATATATATATATATATATATATATGTATATATATATATATATATATATATATATATATATATATATATATATATGTATATATATACATATATATACATATATATATATATATATATATATATATATATATATATATATATATATATATATATATATATATATATATATATATATATATATATATATATATATATATATATATATATATGTATATATATATATATTAGTGAAATTTCGTGAAACGGCACACCTACGACCCGACTTTTCGGACATCCAAACACAATGATTTATTTTAATCCTACATATAGGTAGCGAAAAAACAGTGCAAGTTTTAGGTAAAAAAAAAATTATTGACAAAAAAATCACTTGGACTGGAATTTAATAAGGTTATTAATGACTTATAGACAATATGTTTGATTCCATAAATACGCCAATGTTTTCTGCAGAAAATGAAAAAAAAAAAAAAAATCTTTCGGCCCTCATTGGTCAAACGGCTTTAGTTTTTATGAGCGAAGGCACCGCGTTAAGCGTGGCGTGGCGCAGTGCAAAGCGGCGTGGTGCAACGTAGTGTTTATTAGACTCACATATAATTCAAGATAACCGCATGTTTAGATAAATATTAAGGGTTAACAAACACAGTAATTCTTTAATTAAAAATCGATTAATTTTCATGGGAAAATACATTTTTTAGGAAACCTTAACTAAAAAAGTCTATAGTAATTGAGAAATCTTGTCGTAATGTTAAATTAATGGGTTACATCATAACTAACAAATCTATCGTCTTTTGAATAATTTTACAACACAGTCTTCTCATTAATTGGCATGTAACAGTAGAATTGACGTGTATTTGGAACTGATTGTGCTCGCTTAAAACGAGTTTCATATTGCAATTTTGTACAATATAATATATTTTTAAAAAACTTTCTAGCTCAAATATACAGTCCTTTGGCATTGAGAATTTTCGCACCATCAATTTGCCGTAAACTTGCAAAATATGCTTGGCGTTTTACGGTACCACCTATACCGTCACGCGCAACATTACCTTTAAATTTTTAGCTCTGTAAAATTATTTAACAAGAGGTTAGTCGTGTACATAAAAGAAAATCAAGGTTGTCAAAATATTTTATTTTTCAAAAATAAATTCAATTTTTTAAATTTGTTAAAGCATAAGTTAGATCTTAATGTAAAAAAAGAATTTCATATTTTGCTACTTCGCACGGTAAAGGTAATATATATATATATATATATATATATATATATATATATATATAAATAATATATATATATATAAATATATATATAAATATATATATAAATATATATATACATATATATATATATATATATATATATATATATATATATATATATATATATATATATATATATATATATATATATATATATATATATATATATATATATATATTTATATATATATATATATATATATATATATATATATATATATATATATATATATATATATATATATATATACATACGAGTATATATATATATATATATATATATATATATATATACATATATATATATATATATATATATATATATATATATATATATATATATATATATATATATATATATATGTTGGGTTGAATTCTTTCTTGAACCTTGGAATAATGAATATATATTTTTTTCAATTTCTTGGGCTTTATGGTTCTTTTGTTTTAAGGATAGAGAAATTACATCACGTTCTAGTTAGAAGTTTATTGAAAACGTTTCGCCTAATTTTTAGGCTTCTTCAGTTCATCTAAAAATTGAAATTTTCTGTTTTGGATTTCAATAGGACGCACAAATTTTTTAATTATGAATATATAAAATTCTTAAACTTATAATACAATGTAGAAGGTGAAAATAATAAAAATACACACAAAAATATATATAAAAACTTACATGTGTGGGTTGAAACGAAGACACACTTAACATTCTTATGTTAAGTGTGTCTTCGTTTCAACCCACACATGTAAGTTTTTATATATATTATATATATATATATATATATATATATATATATATATATATATATATATATATATATATATATATATATATTATATATATATATATATATATATATATATATATATATATATATATATATTATATATATATATATATATATATATATATATATATATATATATATATATATATATATATATATATATATATATATATATATATTGTAGCTTCTGAAAAAATGTTGCCCCAAGCTTGGGCGTAATTTTGTAGCTTATGAAAAAATTGTTCTTAGTTTGAGGCATCTTTTTCCGTACCCTGTGAGAAGTTGTTTGTCCCACGCTTGAGCGCAATTTTGTAACTTTTTACTTTTGCTATTCTTTTTTTGCTCCATGTAGACTGCGTCTTTTTGTAACATTTTTAAATACTGGACGCCCCAAGCTTGAGCACAATTTTCTTGCAGCCCCGCTTTAATTTCTGATAATGAATTGAGTGAAACCTGATATTAAAAGAACTAAAGAAATTAAAGAAACACTAGCTCAGTTTTCCTTGGTAGAGAAATATGGGTAAGAGATAGTTTTTTATACGTCTTTTTGGAAATTATTTTCTATTTTTTTTTTAAGAAACCTCAGTTGTACGACTTTTTGTTTTTTAAGGGCACCACTCATTTTAAAATAGAAAGGATTTAACTTCAGCTAAGAAAATGAGAAAAAACTGAAGTGTTTTATGGATATTACTAAAAGGAGTTAGTCTAGTACAACTGATCCTGAAAAGGAAAATAAATATTCAGTGATACACTTAGCTTTAATCAAAAGGAAAATTTATTCATGTTTTTTTAAAAATAATAAAAGTTCTAACCTTTGCAGTTTACCAAAAATTCTAGCCTAAACAGTAGTTGTTACTTTAAAATTTTATATTCTTATAAATCCCCGAAGGCGAGGTATCGTGCCTTACACTTCACTTTTTTGTCTGTGTCACATTGTAGTCAATGCACTCTCCGGGATAAGTCTATATAAGGGATTTGGTTGACTTACAGTGTTTCATTCCTGTCTGTGATGGACTTTGACCGATTTCACTTTTTTTTTTTTTTTTTAACACTTAGAAAGCTCACTACAGCTTTTATTGTCGAAACTTAGTGACTCTGGTGAAGATTAGCCTACTTCGGCTAGACGGTACTGCCTGGTTGCGCTAGATGGAAACGACGACCGACATGGTCGGCAGCTAGATCAAAACCGCTCACTGGTCTGCGGCTCGATGGAACTCCCCTGCCTGGCGACTTCGATGGAAAAAGTCCTGCCGGCTGGTTCTCGGACGTTTAAATAATCGTGCGACCTTTGCCGGTCATATCACGTCGCTCCAATCTGAACTCCGGGTCAAACATTTGACCAATCGTGGCCTGGCGAAAGATTCGGTCCGAAAGCCCGCACAATAAACTATATAGTATATACCATATGTCCTAAAACTTCTGTTTAATATACCGGTCGATATTTTAAAATAAAAATAAATACAATTTGAAATGGACAGTAACATTGCATAGTCTTAAAATCCAGGAAAAAATGAATGTTACATTTACCCCCTTCCAAAAAGAAATAGACTACACTAGTCTATTAAACTAAGGCTACTGATGAAAAGGTACAAAGTGGTACACTATCACTTAATACTAAGGTCAGAACTTAAAACAAAATTACAAACTTCGGTCCTTACTACTAGACTTAATTCTATTAAGCACTAATATTAAGTACAATGAAAACCAAATGAAAATTTTTGCAAGTACACAAAAATCTTATAACTAGACTTAACTTTATTAAACACTAAGGTTAAGTACATCAAAAAGTAAATAAAAATCCTTGCATGAACATAGGAAATACCTTTCCAAAATAACAATCGCGGTCTTCTTATATAAAAGAATCAGCTCTGTTATTGTTACCAAAACAAAAAAAATATAACTTTGTCTAGACTCTTGTCTAAATCAAAAAAAGTGAACTGAAATAAAATATGAACACCCCCCTTAAAATCTTTTAAGGATTGTCTGAAAATTTTTTTATCTCAGCAAAAGAAATTTATAAAAATTCTTAAATAAAGAAGAAAAAATAAAAAAATGATTCTAGTGCAAACACTTACACTAAAAAGAAAAAGTCTTGTCAGACCATTTAGCACAAGGCCAAAAAAAAATAATATCTGGATAAATATCCAGACAAACGCTCAGGAAAAATCGCTATCCATGCTCTAGCTCATCGCTAAGAAAACATTCTAAATCTAGTATCACTACTAGTCGCACTCGGAAAATAATCGCATTCTATAACGCAATGTCGACGTCCTAAGACATCCAGACATGCTAAAATCGCTAGGGAAAACGCTCTGGTTGATCGCCAGATAATCGCACTCTATAACGCAATGTCGACGTCCTAAGACATCCAGACATGCTAAAATCGCCAGGGAAAACGCTCTGGTTGATCGCCAGAAAAAGCTCGGCTCCTCGCCAAGAAAACACTCTGTAAATAGTCCTCGACTACACAAAGTCTGCGTTCTAAAAGAACAAACTCGCCATGATCATAGTGAGCAGCTATAAAAGCTAACTAAATCACTATAAGTGCAGTGAATAGCTACAAAAGCTAAAATTCACTCTTAACACAGTGAATAGCTATAAAAGCTAAAATTCACCAAACTGAATGATCCTGCTTCAAAAAGCAATGTTCACAAAGAACAGAATGATTAGTCTGCGCACAACTAACATTCAAGGAAACATTCCCAACATAACTATATGAGACGGCAAGTCTCGAAATAGGACCTCCCTAAAGTCATAATCCTATATAGGAATCCATAAGCAAAACGACTCAAAATCTTGCATTTTGAGCACATGCCCTCAGGCAACCAACATACACCGAAATATATACAGAAATATGTACAGTAATATATACAGAAATATATACAGGAGTTCAAGTCCCAAACCTTTGGTTATGACAACTCCATACTGAGCTTGGTGAAAGCTCTTAGCAAAAGCTAATCAAATCTTCGGCACATCGCACCAAAGTGACAAATCTGCCTAGAAACATGAGCCAGAAAAAAAACGCTCTCCGTCATTCTTCAGGGTGGCTACACAGAGAAATAAAACTTAACCAGCATTGCGCCTCTTCAAGTTGCATGAAGAACCCTCGTGTACTGGTCTCGCCCTAGAACAACAACGAAAAACATTCAATCCATCCCACATAACAGGAGACAAACACTTCACCACGATATACTGAAAGGTGGAGACAAAAAAAAATACAGAATTGGTGACCCTGGAGTCCACCAACAAAAGGGAGTAGATTATAGCATCCACTAAACTAAAACGGTGTCTACCACACCACCATAAGTCAAAAAAAATTAATCAATAGGGTGTTCCGAAATACACTACTGCCAACAGCCTGTCACCACTAATAGGCTAATTGGAGCTGAGGTCGACTACAGTAGTTAGGCTCTCCTTTGGTTCAAATAGAAAATAACCATTGGGTAACAAAACCTTTAAAGGTCCCAAAGGTCAAACGTTCACCCCCCATAGACTACCCTTCCAATCAGTCTGTTCCTCAGGAAGACTAACTCCCTGCCAAACGTCGTAACGGCATCTGTTAGCACCCGGTGCATCACAGCCTGTAAAAACAGATAACTCATGGGATACAACCTAAAAGGTTTACAAGGTTGACTTAACCAAGCTTCTAACGAAATTTTAAAAAAACGAAAATGAGCTTAAAAAGCTACATGAAGCAAAAATTTCTCAAATTTTTGGTGGCAACGCAACAAAACTTTTGAAGACGACAAGAGCTTTTCCAGCTTAATCAGAAACAAGAAGAAAACATCGTTGACAGCTAAAATATTCGATCATGGTGTTAATCGTCTCCCTAGACAATAGCCTCTAGAAGAAACTGCTACAGGTATCAGGCATAACCGTTTTCTGTCAGCCCAAACTTCTAGGTTACCTCCTGGAAATCTAAAAATTCGGTTAGGAATCTTCCTTCACTGCGCTTAGCCTCTCTTGACAAGGTTCTCATCTCGGTATCAGATTTTGATCATTTCTTTGTGAAACGACTGTCTTACTCTGCTCTCATCTCCTGTAAATGATCAGCCTTTAGTTCTCCTGCAGAACTTCAATTTTCTATCAATCTGATAGTAAACCGAAAAAAAAAAAACTCATCAGACGCCTATGAGCCTCTGCAAAAAAAATTTTAAAAAAAATTTGTGACTCAAAGGTAACGTTTAAAAACTGCTCTGAAAAAAAACAATCGAAAATACCCTCAGTTTGTCAATGCAGAAGAAGATCTAAACCAAAATAATCCAAGTCTTAGACTTACTGGATAAACCAAAATCAATTTACTCTTAATTGCACCCAAAATATACCATTAAGGTAATAAAAATACACCCACTCGGGTAACAAACTTTGAAATTGCTCCTAAAAATTTTGACTCTACATCACCCTACACGAGCTACATCTTGCGCTTGTCCTAACTCAAGATCACCTTGGATTGCCTCTAATCAAAATTTCGCTTCCAAGTGTCAAGAACTGGATATTATTTGGGGTCATAAGCAAATCAAATCCCGCGACCACCGACATACCAGTCTTATGATAAATCCTGAGTGTGACTCTTTCGCAAGCTCGCAACAGCTGAGTCGATGCTAAACATCAACCACAATCAGCCTAAGTTTGGGATATGGCCAATACCCAAAACCTTAGCAAAAAACAATAAAAGTAAGCTATTCTCTGCTCAACTTTTATAACAGTCAAAAAAACGAGGTCGTCACCTCTACAGAGCAACATCAAAAAAATTTAAGCAATTAAGATATCGTAAATATAAACTATTCTTCTTCTGACAAACTTTCATTAGGGTTAGGTTCATTGAATGGTTTTAAGTCTTTAATATGCCATCGTCCTACTTTAGTCCCATCTAAATTAACTAAACCATAAACTAAATCCGAAATCTTTTCTCTAATCACGCAATGCACATACTTAGGTACCAACTTAGATGTGAATTTATCTGCTGCACTGGAAAGAATTTTATTTTTTCGCCAAACGTGATCACCTATATTAAAGGCAAAATCCCTTTTCCTAAGATTGTAAGACTTACTGTTCCGTTCATAAGCCTTATGTATCCTACTACGCACGTCGGTGAAAATATCTTTTAAACCCTTTAAATTTTCGGCGTACTCACCCCTGTTACCCGGAATTATTTCGCTGTCAATATTGACATCCAAATCTAAATTTTTATAATACGATCCAGATAGAGGTATATGTCTGCCGTAAACTAAGAAAGACGGTGTGAACCCTGTTACTTCGTGTCTTGCCGTATTTATCGCTTGTTGGATTTTGGAAATATTGTCATCCCAAGTGTCATGTGAATCCACGTAACTTCTTAAAGCGGTCCCGACTGTTCGGTTATTACGTTCCACAAAATTACATTGGGGAGAGTACACGGGATTAAAACGGATGTTAAAACCATATGTTTCACTTAAGCTCTTAAAACTCCTAGAGGTAAACTGAGTACCGTTATCGCATATCAAGAGCGATGGAACACCGTGGATTAGAAAGACATTATTTTCCAAAATTCTCTCTATATATCCAGCCTTAGAGCTTTTCAAAGGAAATAGCATGGTATACTTTGTAAACCAGCAAGAAACCACGAGAAGCCATTTATTTCCCTTTTTTGAACGTGGAAATGGGCCTACTAGATCAGCTGCTATGACTTGAAAAGGGTAATTAACCGTTTTCTCTTTTCCCCATCAGTCCCATAGGTAGTGCATTTGGAGATTTCTGTGCTCCACATACTTCACAAGTCCTCACAAACTTTACGATGTCAAAACGCATTTTTGGCCAATAATACTGTTCCTGAACCCTGTGAAGAGTTTTATAAAAGCCAAAATGACCAGAAGTAGGAGGAGTGTGACACATGTCTATAACTTCCTCTCTCTGTGGTTTAGGAACTAGTATTTTCCACTCGGGTACATTAACTTTTAAAGGCAACTGGTTTGGGATAAATTTGTACACGAAATCATTTTCCACCTTCCACTGCGGAAAATTTTGGGGAAATTCTTTAATTTGCTGCCGTAAATTGTCGTACCATGGATCAATGCGATCTACATCAACTGTATCAATTCTTACGCCAAACTGTGCATTAAGACTGTTTTCGTCCGCTGTATTATCTGGGATTCTTGACAAAGCGTCAGGAATAACATTGTGGACTCCTTTTCTATGAATTAAATTAAATGTATGTTGTCTCAGCCTAATCGCCCAACGCGCTAGTTTGCCACTAGGGTTTTTAATAGAATTAAGCCACAATAAGCTATAATGATCTGTTATGACCGTGAAAGGAACACCTTCTATGTAGGGTCGAAACTTTTCGATGTTAAAGAGTACTGCTAAACATTCTTTTTCAACAACCGAATAGTTACGTTCAGCCTTTGATAAAGTTCTACTGGCATACGCTATCACCCTTTCCTCACCATTGATTTTCTGTGTTAGGACGCCCCCTAAACCAGTATTAGAAGCATCACTAGAAATATAAAACTGTTGGGAAAAGTCTGGTTGGGATAAAATGGGAGCTGAAACCAATAGCTCTTTAATCTTTATAAAAGATTCTTCGGCTGCCTTTGTCCAATCTATCGATTGTCCTTTTTTTCGTCCTTTCAAAAGATCATTAATAGGCGACAACAGGGTAGAAAAATTCTCGATAAAACGTCTGTACCATGAACACATTCCTACGAAGCGCTTAACTTCTGTAGTATTAGTAGGTCTTGCATAATTAACCATGCTTGCTACCTTATCCGGATCGGTACGCAAGGAATTTGAGCCTACAATATAGCCTAAAAACTTTAGAGAAGTTTTGAAAAAATCACATTTGCTCAAATTTATCGTCAGTCCGGCCTCTTTCAATTTATCTTTTACTTCCTTAAGTAAGCGAATATGCGATTCGAAGTCTTCCGATGTTACTAAAATATCATCGAGATAGGTAAAAATATGTGGCTCATATTTCGGACCAAATATGGCGTCCACTAAACGTTGCTGAGTTTGAGCAGCGTTCTTAAGACCAAACGGCATAGTGTGACGAACTGAAATAGACCTCGGCCTACTACTGCAAAAGCGGTCTTTTCTTTAGAGGATTTGTCTAAAGGAATTTGCCAGAAAGCCTTTCTAAGGTCTATCGAAGATACATACTTAGCATTCCTGAGTGATGTCAAAATTCTGTCGATGTTCGGTAATGGGTAGTTATCAAATTTGCTGACCTCGTTGAGCTTTCTTCCGTCAAAGCATAGACGATACTGTCCATCGGCCTTTTTCACCAATAAGATTGGAGAACACCAAGGACTGTTTGATTCTTCAATCACTCCGAGTTTCAACATTTCGTCTAACTCTTTATTTAATACTTTTGACATATAAGGAGACATGGCGAAGGGCCTTGTCTTTACAGGACTGGCATCAGCCGTATCTATAGACATCTTGATTTTATTCGTTCGGCCTAACCTATCTTTACTACTTATTTCATTGAAAGAGCTTATTACTTTTTCTGCTTTTAAGCGTTCCGTCCGCGAGAGATCATCTAGGGTACATAGACGCGAGAAAAGGTTTTCAAAAGAACTTTCTGAATAACAATTTTTAAAGCTTGTTTGAGAATTGTCTTCTAGGGACTGGGATACCACGAATTATCTTTAAAATTTACTAAAATTCCGAATTTTTGTGCAAAATCACATCCTAAAACCAAAGTATGTGATAGAGAAGGTACTACTAGAGCAGAGATTACTAAACAATGACCATTGCAGACTAGCGGCAACTCAACCGTACCTAAAACTTTTAGGCGGCTGCCATCTGCAGTGGTAACACTTCTATTCTTGACATGGCATATTTTTATACTTAAACGACTTAAAATTTTAATACCATTCTGACCTACAACGGAGGCATTTGCACCAGAGTCAAATAAAGCCGAAAAATGGACACCTAATAGATTTATCTTGATATGCGGTCTGTTATCTAAATATTTATGCACGAATAGAGGAGACATGTGACCATTTGGAGAAGCAGGAGTTTTTAACTTGAGAAGGAGAAATTTTATTAGACTTAAAAAAATCAGAAACTTTTTGTAACCATTTAGTCCAATCTGATCTACTGGAATATTTTTGTTCGTCCGTGTTTCTAGAACGTTTTGGATTAGGGCTTTACTGCGAACATGAGCTTGTGACTTAGCCGAATGATTAGAGGCTTTTTTGTTGGACTTAGGATATCCGCCTCGGTAATATACCGTCCTTACTCGTTTTTTGTACATTTGGGGCATGATGTTAGTCTCACACACCTGTTGTTCCACATTTGAAACAAAATACCCTCTTTGGTGCTGTACAATTTTGGTAAGTGTGATTCGGGCCTGTGCAATTCCAACACGTGAAAATTGCCTTAGGTGAAACCGGCTTGTCGTTCACTTTGGCTGCAGTGTCGCTAATTTTAGAGTCATTATTTTTTTTCCTTTACCCGTTTTCTGGTTACTCCTAGGGTTCCGATTTACATTCCCAACTTTATTTGTCGAGACTCCACTTCGGCCATTTGGATTATACCTTACTTGATGTATATTAGTTTCGCTTTTTGGTCTGCTCTTTTCTAACAAATAATCGGACTCTTCAAGTTTTCTACATAACCCGGCGAGTTCGGCTACCGAATTTATATCTAGTAGAGCTAACCGATTGACGAAACTAGGCAGAATATTCCTACGTATAAATTTAACTTTGGTACATTCCAAAGGCTTGATGGACAACCTACAGAATAAAGATTCCATGTGGGCAATAAAAATCACAGTGGACTCATCCTTCTTTTGTCGCCTCTTCTTTATTTCTGACCACAATTCTTCATCATCATCACAGTGCAAGAAGTCCTTCTTTAGCCTATCTACCAAGGAATGCCAGTCGTTGACACTTGATTTTATGCTTCTATACCAAATGAAAGCATCGCCAGTGAAAAATTCAACAGCAGAGCTGAAAAGTTCATCTTCCGATACTTTCCTAGCTTGAGCTATTTCAGTCAGCCTCTCCAAAAAAGGATAGAGTCTCTTTGAGTCTCCATTAAATTTCAATTGCCATTCGCTGACAGGAATATTTCTGGCTGCGCAATTCACGATTGGAGCTGGTACATTTATGACTGGGGTTGTAATAGGCAGCTGTGGTAACTCATGACCAGGAGCTATCTTTTCTGCAAGATTTGCTTCCATGAGCACACACGTAGCTATTGTTTCTTGAACATATTTGGAAAATTTCGACGCTTCCTCTTCGTCATCCGGCATGGGAATTCTTTGTACGCGACCCGCTACATGCGATAAGCGTGATTTAAACCCGGTGTACAAGTGAATCATTTGGATCGCCGTCATAACTATCGATTAAGTTTTGGATAGAATTTAAACTCTTTTCGATACCAGCCGTTTCTTCTTTAAAAGACAGGGTGTCATCCCCTATTTTTATCGTTTTTCCGGGCTCATTAATTTCTTTACTTAAGATCCTCGTTAGAATCTTTCTTTTATCCGCGACCGGACGTTCTGAGAAAGTACGACGGATTTTCAGTTCATAGTCTAATTCATATTCTAGTAGGTGATTGACTTTAAAATTGAAGGCTTCCATGATAAATGAATACTATAAAATTTAAAAGAATTGTTAAAAAATCGTAAAAATATTTCTCCTGTGCTCCCAATAGTCTAAATAAAATCATATAAAGGCGCTTAAAATATGTAAACCTCTTTACTAAACATTTAAAAAAATCTTCGACAATTTCAAAAAAAAATTTCTAAGTATCGCCTTGTATTAAAATTCCTTTACTAAGATAACTTAAGAATTTTCAACAAAAAATCTCCAAATATCGTTTCGTATATCCGCTAAGTATTTTTAATATTCATGCAAAACCTCGGTGAGAAAAAACAACAGTTTTTTGTTTGGTTATCCGTAAAATAAATCTATCACTAAAAATTAAAGTAAACCAGCACATCTGCTAATCTGAAAGATAAAGTTAGCTTTTAAGAAAAAAAACAGGGATCTCTTATCTTAGAGTCAACAACAAAATTCAAATATCTATATCAGATAAATTGAAATAAAAAAATTCTACAAATTTCCTGCTTTTGTCTTATTGCTATAGTGTAGCTTCGTTTAATAAATATTGTGTAATAAAAATATCTGCAAAGTTAGAGCTTTTATTTTGTTCGAAAGCTAGTACACTGAACCCTTTTAAAAAATAAAATTCCAAAAGCCCCGCGTTGACAGCGCTATTTTGTAGCTTCTGAAAAAATGTTGCCCCAAGCTTGGGCGTAATTTTGTAGCTTATGAAAAAATTGTTCTTAGTTTGAGGCATCTTTTTCCGTACCCTGTGAGAAGTTGTTTGTCCCACGCTTGAGCGCAATTTTGTAACTTTTTACTCTTGCTATTCTTTTTTTGCTCCATGTAGACTGCGTCTTTTGTAACATTTTTAAATACTGGACGCCCCAAGCTTGAGCACAATTTTCTTGCAGCCCCGCTTTAATTTCTGATAATGAATTGAGTGAAACCTGATATTAAAAGAACTAAAGAAATTAAAGAAACACTAGCTCAGTTTTCCTTGGTAGAGAAATATGGGTAAGAGATAGTTTTTTATACGTCTTTTTGGAAATTATTTTCTATTTTTTTTTTAAGAAACCTCAGTTGTACGACTTTTTGTTTTTTAAGGGCACCACTCATTTTAAAATAGAAAGGATTTAACTTCAGCTAAGAAAATGAGAAAAAACTGAAGTGTTTTATGGATATTACTAAAAGGAGTTAGTCTAGTACAACTGATCCTGAAAAGGAAAATAAATATTCAGTGATACACTTAGCTTTAATCAAAAGGAAAATTTATTCATGTTTTTTTAAAAATAATAAAAGTTCTAACCTTTGCAGTTTACCAAAAATTCTAGCCTAAACAGTAGTTGTTACTTTAAAATTTTATATTCTTATAAATCCCCGAAGGCGAGGTATCGTGCCTTACACTTCACTTTTTTGTCTGTGTCACATTGTAGTCAATGCACTCTCCGGGATAAGTCTATATAAGGGATTTGGTTGACTTACAGTGTTTCATTCCTGTCTGTGATGGACTTTGACCGATTTCACTTTTTTTTTTTTTTTTTAACACTTAGAAAGCTCACTACAGCTTTTATTGTCGAAACTTAGTGACTCTGGTGAAGATTAGCCTACTTCGGCTAGACGGTACTGCCTGGTTGCGCTAGATGGAAACGACGACCGACATGGTCGGCAGCTAGATCAAAACCGCTCACTGGTCTGCGGCTCGATGGAACTCCCCTGCCTGGCGACTTCGATGGAAAAAGTCCTGCCGGCTGGTTCTCGGACGTTTAAATAATCGTGCGACCTTTGCCGGTCATATCACGTCGCTCCAATCTGAACTCCGGGTCAAACATTTGACCAATCGTGGCCTGGCGAAAGATTCGGTCCGAAAGCCCGCACAATAAACTATATAGTATATACCATATGTCCTAAAACTTCTGTTTAATATACCGGTCGATATTTTAAAATAAAAATAAATACAATTTGAAATGGACAGTAACATTGCATAGTCTTAAAATCCAGGAAAAAATGAATGTTACAATATATATATATATATATATATATATATATATATATATATATATATATATATATATATATATATATATATATATATATATATATATATATATATATATATATATTATATATATTTTTATATATATTTTTGTGTGTATTTTTATTATTTTCACCTTCTACATTGTATTATAAGTTTAAGAATTTTATATATTCATAATTAAAAAAATTTGTGAGTCCTATTGAAAACCAAAACAGAAAATTTCAATTTTTAGATGAACTGAAGAAGCCTAAAAATTAGGCGAACCGTTTTCAATAAACTTCTAACTAGAACGTGATGTAATTTCTCTATCCTTAAAACAAAAGAACCATAAAGCCCAAGAAATTGAATATATATATATATATAGATGTGCGAATCTGTTCAGTTCTGGAACTGTCCCAGAGCAACCTGTCCGGTAACATGGATTTGTTAAGATCTATATACAATATAATCTGGCGGTAATTGCTTCTTCATTGCTTTTTTTTAAAGAATAGCGATTTAGTAATACTGTCAGACAGTATCAAGGAAAAATTATTCCCCGAATACATAAGATAATTGGCTACCGATATCTCAAACAAGTATCTCCCGCATGTACACGCTATTTTGCTGTATTGATTTTTATTTTGTTGATAATGGCATTATTCAAATTAAGGAATTTCAGTAAACGATTTCCTTCTTTATCGAAATTGACTATAAGGCAAAGGAGCGAATATAAAAAATACTTCTTATTTAATTATATCAAACGGCAACTTAACTGACATAAACATAGAATATTGAGAGAGACTATTTTGATATAAATTTAAAAAGTTATTTTCGAAGTAAAATCGGTACCTTTGAATATAAATCGACGTATTTTAAATGCAACCCAAAAATAAATGTCAGCGGGATCCACCAACGAAGATCGATTCATCAAAATAGTTTTTTAGTTATAAGAAGTTACTATTGTGAACAAAACAAAAGCTGAAATGACCTACAAATATTTCAAAGAAACTAGTAATCAGCGAAAAACACATCAAAGGGAATAAGCATATGATTTAAAATTGATGTTTGCTACTCCAATAAATTTAATGTTCATCGGTAAGTCTTAAAAACAGTCAACTCAATTTTCAGGAAGATTTGATACAATGAAAGCTAATGCAATGTTTGTGGAAGGAAATTTACATCGCAGACAATACAATATTTCAGCAGAAAGCTGAATGTTATTCCAAACCGCCAACGTATTATATAACAGATACATGCGCTAAAATAAAATTACAAAAAGTACTAGACGTCGTAGAGCATTAAAGTAATAAATAAATTATTACTCACATCAGATTTATTACTTTTAAGGAACTTTGCGACTTTTTTGTCCGACTGAAACACTACAACCAGAATACAAAAGCGATAGAGGAAATTCCAAAGATGAAACTTCCACTGCAGCGCCAAGTCGATTAGGATTCGGACGGAGATGATAACGTCTAATTATTAATGAATAAAGGTCTTTTATCTTTGTTTAAGCTGACAAACATCAAAACGTACTTACTAAGTTAACAGGACCTGACTTTCTCATTAGTCAACGATAGGCAACATATAAATAAAAAAATATAATTTAAATTTATAACTAAGACAGACAACAGTCTAAATCTATATAAAGTTAGATTTTTAACAAACAAAAAAAACATGTTTAAGATTTGATACTTTAAGTCTTACAAAAACGAAAACTAATAAACTTTTTAAAGATAAAGAAAATAAAATTAAAACTTCTGGTTAAGATATTCAATTTCAGTACTTCTTCCAAATTTTAAAGATTAAAATTTGACTTTTAAAACAATCCTTAAATAATTCGAGGGTGGTAAAAAATAATACAGCTAAGGCAAGAAATCTTCGATTTTTTTTTGTTTGAACTAAACCACTTAAAAACTTTCAGAAAGGTTTCTAAAGTTTCTCAAAATATTAGGATTTGAAATAAAAGTCAAGTTGGGGAACTCGGCAAATTTGGGCGTGATAAGAGATCACACAATTTTCATTAAGTCGCCAATATTTCGGTCCTGGCTTGGGACCTTCTTCAGGGCAGAACTGAAAAGAAGAACAGAGCGTATTCACTGATCGTGTCTGGGACAACTTTAAATTAATGATGTTATCATTAAGTTGTTATAATAAATAAAATTAGTGTAGAACAAGAATAAGATATTCGTCATAATAAGTTGAAAACTCACATGAGAAGTGCAAAGATTTCGTTAGCCTGAATGGCCGTAGGTTGTACATACAAAAGTTGTTATATATAAAAGTTGGTTAATCTATAAAATACATATATTACACATTAAAACACTGTAGACAAAATTCTAAAAAACAAATTTAACACATGGATGTATTTGGGAACCCTGGATGTTGAGAACATCGTTAATTGTTTCACTTGTGACCACCACATATGGCCACCGCCATTTAGGAAAAATGACAAGTATGACAGGAGACAGCTGCCCGACAGAGATAAGGGGTTTAGTCAAGAAAACTCATTTAACCAGAATGCGGGGTCGACACACCTGAAAGGAACCGATAGAAAAGTGCGAATATTGGACCCTAAGTGAGAGAGAGGTAGCCAATTGAGCGACCAAAACAACCCGGTATGCAGTAGTGGAAGGATAAAACATACCCTAATTATAAGTGAATGGTGAGCGAGGGAGCGAGAGAGAAAGTGACAATAATGGGAGCAACGAAGAAGAATATTATCAAATGAATTAATTATTAATTTATTAATTTCTTGTTAGAATCTGATTGGAGGAAGAGATTGTTGGCAAAAAACCAATGAAGACTGGAGGCACCAGGAAGTGTTAGAGGGGTGACGCAAGGTACTGTCAATGGAAGGAAGACAGTAATCGCTAGGTGCAAAAGATGGCCCAGATAAAATGGACGGAATCTGTGGAGCCCAGAAACAAAGAGAACAGTAAATAGAGAGAGGAAGGAGGAGAGAAACCCTGGAAATTCCAGAGCTAAAAAAGAGAGACGATCAACGCGGTTCAGATGGATCATAAAAACACTTGAAGACAGGGAATTATTGTGTGTGAAGTTGATTTATCACAGGAGAGGAGGAAACTATATATGTTACTAAGACCATCCAGGTCGGTTCTTTTACAGATATTATTAAGGTGATTCTCCTGGATGTAACACATCTCAAGGAATTCTCTCTTGGAAAGATTATTGGAGAAATGAAGAATTTTGGGTTCCCTGAAATTAAAAGAATGACCATTGTCAACAGAATGGGTCGCCAAGGCACATCGGTGTGGATGGCATCTAGTGTCACTTTTATGGAGTGCAATACGACGATTCAAGGATTGAGAAGTTTGGCCAATGTAGATTGATGGACAATTGAGGCAGGAAATTGAGTAAACCAAGTCTGACATGGAAAGAACTGGCAGCGGGGCCTTCAGCTTGCTGAAGACACGTCTGTTTTTGAAGAAGTAATATTTAGCGATTTTAATGTTGGGAATGATACGCAATATGTGGACCAATTTGTTTGTAAGGCCAGGAATGAATGGTAAAGAAAGCAACGACCAATTTATTTCGACTGGAGGAGTTAAAGGGGGAGGGGAGATAGGCGGTAGGTGGAGGGGAGGGGGCTCTGGGGGAATTTGATGGATATGAGTAAGCTTGTTGACTTCATCTTTGGTTCTCAGTAAGAGTTTTCGATTGTATCCATTATCTATAAAAAGGTTTGTGAGTGTTTCTTGTGACTGGAGTAAGAAATCAGGATGGACTATTATCTTCAGTCTTCTATATAGGCCTTTGATGACGTTGACTTTCACCTTCCAATCATGGCCAGAATTTGCATGGATATATCTCCCAGAAGAAGTAGGTTTTCTATACCAATCAAGTTTAATGATGTCATGGGAGTCTCTAACGACTCTTGTGTCCAGAAATGGAACAGCATTGTTGGTTTCTTCTTCCATAGTGAATTGCAGGTGTGGGTCGAATGAGTTGAAAACATGAAGAACTTCTTCTTTGCCATCAGCTGCTATGGATAGAATTAAATCGTCTACGTATTGATATAGGAATGGACTTTCTTTTAATTTCAGGGAACCCAAAATTCTTCATTTCTCCAATAATCTTTCCAAGAGAGAATTCCTTGAGATGTGTTACATCCAGGAGAATCACCTTAATATCAATAAAAGAACCGACCTGGATGGTCTTAGTAACATATATAGTTTCCTCCTCTCCTGTGATAAATCAACTTCACACAATAATTCCCTGTCTTCAAGTGTTTTATGATCCATCTGAACCGCGTTGGTCGTCTCTCTTTTTTAGCTCCGTAATTTCCAGGGTTTCTCTCCTCCTTCCTCCCTCTATTTACGGTTCTCTTTGTTTCTGGGCTCCACAGATTCCGTCCATTTTATCTGGGCCATCTTTTGCACCTAGCCATTACTGTCTTCCTTCCATTGACAGTACCTTGCGTCACCCCTCTAACACTTCCTGGTGCCTCCAGTCTTCATTGGTTTTTTGCCAATAATCTCTTCCTGCAATCAGATTCTAACAAGAAATTAATAAATTAATAATTAATTCATTTGATAATCTTCTTCTTCGTTGCTCCCATTATTGTCACTCTCTCTCTCGCTCCCTCGCTCACCATTCACTTATAATTAGGGTATGTTTTATCCTTCCACTACTGCATACCGGGTTGTTTTGGTCGCTCAATTGGCTACCTCTCTCTCACTTAGGGTCCAATATTTGCACTTCCTTTTCTATCGGTTCCTTCCAGGTGTCGACACCGCATTCTGGTTAATTGAGTTTTCTTGACTAAACCCCTTATCTCTGTCGGGCAGCTGTCTCCTGTCGTACTTGTCATTTTTCCTAAATGGCGGTGGCCATATGTGGTGGTCACAAGTGAAACAATTAACGATGTTCTCAACATCCAGCGTTCCCAATACATCCATGTGTTAAATTTGTTTTTTAGAATTTTGTCTACAGTGTTTTAATGTGTAATTTATGTATTTTATGGATTAACCAACTTTTATGTAACAACTTTTGTATGTACAACCTACGGCCATTCAGGCTAACGAAATCTTTGCACTTCTCATGTGAGTTTTTAACTTATTATGACTAATATCTTATTCTTGTTCTACACTAATTTTATTTATTATAACAACTTAATGATAACATCATTAATTTAAAGTTGTCCCAGACACGATCAGTGAATACGCTCTGTTCATCTTTTCAGTTCTGCCCTGAAGAAGGTCCGAATCCAGGACCGAAATATTGGCGGCTTAATGAAAATTGTGTGATCTCTTATCACGCCCAAATTTGCCGAGTTCCCCAACTAAGATTGTATTTTTAATTATATGTATATATATATACAGTAATACCCCCGCTTAGCGCGACCCCGTTACGCGCGGTTTCACTATAACGCGAATTTCAAATTTCGCGCTCATGTAGTCATTAACTTCTCTATGGTCGCGGGGGGATCCCCGCTTTCTCTGAATATTCTCTTTGAAGAATTGGGAATTCCCTGTCCTTCGACTTTGTTTCTATGGGGATTTCCTCGTTCGTTTCGTGTGTTCATTTGTTCCATAATGTTAGTTCGGTCGGCTGGCAGTTTTGTTTTAATATTTATTGGAGATACATACATACATAATTTTAACCCTACGTTAAAAATGCCGCCTGTAAAGAAAAAAGAGCGTAAAAGCGTCACTTTGGAATTGAAGATGAAAGTGTTAAGAAGAATGGAAAATGGAGGCAAAGCAACAATTGTTGGGAGAGATTTTGGACTCTCAGAATCGACTGTGAGAACGATTTATAAAAATCGGGAAAAAATTAAAATCTCCAGCGAAGGTTCAACACCTATAAGTGCAACAAAACTTTCTCGTTCGAGATCATCTATCTTAGAAAGAATGGAGAAATTACTGTCGTCTGGATCGAAGATTTGAATAAGAAGAACACACCACTAAGTCAAGATCTCATATGCACAAAAGCAAAATCTTTGTATGAGATGCTGAAAACAAAAGAAGGAGAAGGGAGTGCCACTCCGACTTTTGCTGCCAGCAGAGGCTGGTTCCATCGGTTCAAGCAGCGTTCTAATCTTCACAATATCCACATAACAGGCGAGGCGGCCAGCGCGGACATTCAAGCTGCAGCTGAGTTTCCAGACAAGTTTCAAGACTTCGTTAGACGAGAGAAAATTCCTGCTTGTCTCATCTTCAATGTTGATGAGACCGCACTTTACTGGAAAAAAATGCCATCTCGAACATTCATTTCTAAGGAAGAACGTCAAGCCAGTGGTTTCAAAGCTGCGAAAGATCGACTAACACTTCTGCTGGGTGGGTAATGCCACTGGTGATTTCAAACTGAAACCTTTACTAGTGTACCATTCAGAAACACCCCAGTGCAATGCGAGGCACAGACAAGACAAGTCTACCAGTTGTGTGGCGATCAAACAGAAAGGCGTGGGTTACACGGGAAATTTTTCAAGAATGGTATTCTAATAGTTTTTGCCCATCAGTCAAATCATACTGTGACAGAAATGGGCTTGAACCTAAAGTTATATTACTCTTAGACAATGCCCCAGGACATCCAACCTCACTTGATACGCCCCAGAGACTTAAAAGTGTACGTAAAGTTCCTTCCACCAAAACACTACGTCAATATTACAACGTATGGACCAGGGAGCAATAGCAAACTTCAAAGCTTATTACCATCGCCGCACTTTTAGCCAACTAATTTCATGAAACTGACGGGGAAGGAAGACAGTCTATGCGAGAGTGGTGGAAGTCATACAACATTATGAAGTCTATTCACAACATAGAAGAGGCTTGGAAGGAAGTTAAAATGAGTTGTATGAATGGGGTGTGGCGTAATCTTTGGCCAGATGTAGTGGAAGCACCTAGAAGAATTGTCCAGATGCAGAGACAAGTGCTTGAAGACATTGCTGCAATGATTGAGGGGTCTGAACTTGAAGATGTCACGGTAGAAGATCTCGTAGAACTTGTAGCAACGCACGACGATCCTATTAGCAATGAAGATCTGATCGAGTTACAGAATAATCCTATCTACGATGAGGAAGAACAAGTAGAAGAGAAAGTTTTATCTTCAGGGGAAATACAAAATGCACTTTCAAAAATTTATTCAGGTTTGGACATATTGCAGAGTATAGACAATAATGATGACCGTGTCTTGACCGTGTGTCAAACAATTAAAAACAGTGTTGGGTGTTATGAACGTAATTTACAAGAACGTAAACAAAACGTTACCCAAAAGACAATAGATGTATTTTTCCGTAAAAAATAAGAGTATGTATTGCATAAAGTGTTCTTAGAATTAAAGTGATTGATTAAAATGATTTGTATTTTTTTGTATTAAATTTTGACTATGTTTAATCATAAACCTCGATATACGCGAATTTCAGTTAACGCGATTTTTTTCGGAACGTATCCCTCGCGTTAAAGCGGGGTATTACTGTATATATATATATATATATATATATATATATATATATATATATATATATATGTATATATATATATATATATATATATATATATATATATATATATATAGAATAAAGAAAGAAAGCAAAAGATTGCCGTATCTACCAAAATTCTTAAAAATAAAAAATCTTAGTTGGGGAACTCGGCAAAAAGGGGGCATGATAAGAGATCACACAAGTTTCATTAAGCCAATATTTCGGTCCTAGATTGGGATCTTCTTCAGGGCAAGAACTGAAAAGAAGAACAAAACATATTCACTGATCGTGTTTGGGACAAATTTAAATTAATGATGTTATCATTAAGTTGTTATAATAAATAAAATTAGTGTAGAACAAGAATAAGATATTAGTCATAATAAAGTCAAAAAATTCACATGACAGTGCGGAGAGCTACCTACGGCCATTCAGGCTAACGCAACTCCACACTGTCATGTGAGTTTTTTGACTTTATTATGACTAATATCTTATTCTTGTTCTACACTAATTTTATTTATTATAACAACTTAATAATAACATCATTAATTTAAATTTGTCCCAAACACGATCAGTGAATATGTTTTGTTCTTCTTTTCAGTTCTTGCCCTGAAGAAGGTCCCAATCTAGGACCGAAATATTGGCTTAATGAAAATTGTGTGATCTCTTATCACGCCCCCTTTTTGCCGAGTTCCCCAACTAAGTTTTTATTTTTAAATATATATATATATATATATATATAATATATATATATATATATATATATATATATGTATATATGTATATATGTATATATGTATATGTATATATATATATATATATATATATAATATATATATATATATTATATATATATATATATATATACGTATATATATATATATATATATATATATAATATATATATATATATATATATATATATATATATATATATATATATCCTCTTCAGTCCCAACGTACACGTATGTGTACAAAACTTGTTTATATTGTTTTAAATATATTGACCACATTAACAACTCGTTTGGTCAACATCGATTTACAGGGAAGAGTGTGAAAAAGACAGGAGTTAGAAAGCAGGACGTTATGGAGTCGCATTATTTTGAGATGTGGGTTTCTCAGCTCCTTATTATTGATAAGGACGCGCCTATTGAATGAGACACAGACTTTGATGAGGATCAAGAACTACCTCTTGAAATAGGAGCTGGAATAGCTGGAAGGGTTTCTCTACCTCTTCCTGCAGCAAGGGGCAGAGCAGTCGCCCATCTCCCAGAAGCACAGCACTTAGAAGGTGCTCAAAGATGCCACAATCCTGGATCCTCTGGAAGGATACGGGTGCTTTGTATGAGCTATGGCATCTATCTGTGCGTTCTGAAAGGCCGAAACTGTTTCTTAAAGTTCCATAAACAATAAAAAATCTGAACTATCGTTTTATTTTTATTAATTTTTCCAATTTAATTTAAAACGTTTTTTCTGATAATTTTAATTCGTTCATAACTTAATGTTTTAGTTTATTTTGTATACTTTTTTCGGTTCAATAAAAGTTTTAAAAGCCATTTTTTAGTAACTTTTGATTGTTTGACTTTTCCTAAATTTTCTATGTCATAGTATTGGGACTCAATGCGCATATATTTACAAATTATATTTATTTAATAAAAATTATTAAAAAATGAAAAACATCAAATTTAGTCTTAAACGACATCTCTGACCCTCGAAAGTTTTGAAAAATCGGCTTTCGGGATCGAAAAGGATATATAAATATATATATATATATATATATATATATATATATATATATATATATATATATATATATATATATATATATATATATATATTAGGGTGACCGCAAAAAATCGATGTCGGAATTTTGTTCGTCTGGACCCCACAAAACGATTTCCCCTTTCCAGATATTGAGATAGCCGAAATTTGAGCTCGATTAAACGACGTTAACCCGTGCCGCTAGTCGCTCAAAGTTTGAAAAAACCCAAATTTTTTGGCCAAAAAGCTGACATATGGAGCCATAACTCCAGAACGGTAAATAATAGAAACACGGTTAGTATCTCAAAAGAAAGCTAATGTTATTCTTCAAAATTTATATTCTATACATAATTGTTGTTATTTTAAGTCAAACCGAGTTACAACAGCCTTTAACCCCAAAAACGTGACCTGGTACCAGTAGGAGCCAGTTTGGGAGTATTCTAAGAATTTTACGAGTTTTTACATAATGTGTCTCGGAATTAACATTTTTTTGTTAAAAAGTATTTTGGAACTCAATTTTCAAATTGAGTTCCAAATTTAATCTTTTATTATATGGGGATTACCTGACTAGTTTACCAAAGAAAGACCCGTTTGACAGGTAAAAAGGAGGGTGAATCTAATTTCTATTTTAGGGATGGTGATTTTACTTCAGCGTACAACCAACCTTTTATTTATTCAGTTTAGTTTCTAAAGTGCCTTAGTGGTTAGATCGAACAATTATCTAGTGAAGATATTTTAAACGTTTTTTTTTTAATTTTCCAAGTGTGTGTGTTATTGTTTTTTATAAACTATTATAGTATTATTTTAAAAGACATTTGAAAACATTTTATTGAAATTAAGTTTGCAATATATTTTGTTTCATTTTCCAAGTTAACTGTTATTTACCTATTGGCCTCTGAAATGGCATCCACATCAGGTGTACAAAGCCGGACCAAGGATAAAATAGTTCTTGTGGGCTATCCCATTCACCAGATCACCGGTTGTAAACTACCCTCAAATCATCAAGTTTTGTGTGCTTTATTTTATAATTTACGTACTGTGAAATTAACTGTAAGAGAATCAGCAAAACTTACAATACGAGAAGTGTTCATTTTTTGGAGAAAGCTCGAATCCCGACTAAACATGAGCAAGATGCAATTACTAAGCTGGAAAAACTTCACGCCGAGTGGAGAAACTCTTCAAAAAGACCGGAAGAGAACATCGAAAACGGCTAAGAACAAATTTAAACAGTTTGTTGAAAAGTTGGATGATCTCTTTGATATTGCTCAACAAGATGCCTTGGCTCTGATGAAATCGGAAGAAGATAAGGCGTTTCTCGTGAAACAGAGGCAGAAGGGCCGCCCAGGTTCCATGACTGGAGTGGATCTCAAGTTGTCTCGAGCTGAAGAAATCAAGGTGCAAAAGGAACTTGCAAAAATGAACCGCCAAATCCAAGAAGCAACTTTTGATATTGGGGAGTTTTTTTTTATTATTTGTATTCTAAAAAATAGATAAACAAATAAGTAAATAGTTTCATTATAATTGAAAGAAAATTGTACATGAGAGCATGATTTGGCATCTTTATGATTGAGTTTATATTTTTTAAATAATACCTTTTGATAATTAGAAGTAGGTAATTTAGTACCTATGTATTATTACTATTCTGCTAAAACGACAAGTTTTTATAGTCTTTTTTTTCTCTTTCTTTTGTTGCTTCTTAGAGACGGATGATGAAGACAAGTTCGAAGAAGGAGAAGAAGACACTGAAGAGGACAGCATCTACCAGGAACTTGAGAGCTTGGAGGAAATGGACATCCTGAAGAAGCTGCAGAAGATCCAGGACCATCTGAGAGCAAGAGGATGAAAGTTTCATTTGCAAGGGGCGTTAAAGAGATTTTAAACATGAAATTGTCCATTTTATTAGATCGATGTAAGGTATCCGACAGAAATGCCACGAGAATTTTAATAGCTACTCTAGAAGCACTAAACCTTGACCCTCTTGAGTACAAAGTCTCGAAAACTTTATTACATGATAGAAGGCAAATGTTCAGAGAACAATATAATAAAAAAAAATTTTGATAAAGTAAACATTCCCTGAAAAAGAGCCCGTGGTTGTCCATTGGGACGGTAAACTTTTACCGGGTGTTTTAAAAAATGAACAATGTGAGCGAATAGCTATAGCTATTTTCATATGGCGAAAAGGAACAGCTGCTGGGAGTTCCTGTAACAGCAAACAGCTCTGGAGAGGAGCAAGCCGTAGCCGTATATGAATGCCTACATGAATGGGGTCTTCTCAACACCGTCAAGGCGATGTGCTTCGACACTACAACATCCAACACGGGAAGACTCAAAGGAGCATGCGTCATATTGGAGCAAATGTTAGGAAGAGAATTGTTATACCTAGCTTGCCGACACCATATCTTGGAAATTCTGTTAAGAGGCGTAATCGACACAAAAATGGGTACAACCACTGGACTTCATCCAGACATTTTCAAGAGATTCCCCACTGCATGGCCCAAGATAGACACAGGAAAATACGACATAGGTATCAGTGACAATCTAATACAAAAGCAGCTAACTCCAGAAGAAATTGCAAATGTTACTGCTGAATTCGAGACCAAATTAACTGAGAGCCACCCCAGAGATGACTACAAGGAGCTATTGCTGTTGGT
>CM032456.1:69384658-69582024 GCA_019049505.1 Pachyrhynchus sulphureomaculatus
TGTCTATTTAATTTGGTACTAGAGAAGATAAACCGGGAGTCAGAAATGAAAACAAAAGGAACGATATATCAACAAACCTGCCAATGCTTGGCCTATGCGGATGATGTAGTAGTGATTGCAAGAGCAAAAGAGAACCTCAAAAAAGCCATAAGTAGGATAGAAGAAAGGGGAAGGATGCGAGGGCTAAAGATAAATGAGGAAAAAACAAAATACATGGAAATTACAAAAAGGATAATAAAAACAACAAAACTTTAGATATAATAAACAACTTAGGGAAAAGATATATGTTTGAAAAAGTAGACAAATTTAATTATCTGGGAGTAACAATAACAGAGAGTGGACAAGAAAGGACGGAGATACAAGAAAGAATAGCGAAAGGACAGAGATGTTTGGGGGCAATAAATCCAATATTGAAATCAAAGAATGTATCAAGAAAAGCAAAAGAAAGACTATATACGACAGTTGTCAGACCCACGGTGACATATGGATGCGAAACGTGGAAACTGAATGCAAGAGAAAAGGAGACGTTGGAGGTGTGGGAAAGGAAAGCTTTGAGAAGAATCTACGGAGGAAGGAAAGAAGAGGGACTGTGGAGAAGAAGAACAAGCTACGAATTAAAATGCCTATATACGAAACCCCTTATAAGCCAAACCATAAGAAGCCAGCGATTAAGATGGTTGGGACACGTGGCAAGGATGAAGCAAGAAAGACAGGCAAAGCAAGAACTAATAAGAGGAGTGGTTGGAAGAAGAGGCAAGGGTAGATCTCGATCTACATGGAATCAGGCAATAAAGCAAGATCCGGAATTGATGGGAATCCCGCGCTGGGAAAAGCTAACAGGAGACAAAAAGAAGTGGAGACAAGTATGCAACCAAGCTATGGGCCTCTAAGGCCCCTTGAGCTATATAATAAATATAAACATAACGAATAAGCAGTGACGATAAAGGTGAATGAAGTCCACGCGAGCGGAGCCGCGGGCACAGCTAGTATATATATATATATATATATATATATATATATATATATATATATATATATATATATATATATGTATATATATAAATATATATATATATATATATATATATATATATATAAATTATATATATATATATATATATATATATATATATATATATATATATTTTTGAAAGTCTTTAAATTCTCTTTTTGGACTAGAAGAAAAGTAATTGTAAATGTCCCTTATAAGATCCTTTATAAAGCGCAGCAGTTTGGTACAAGCATATACCGCGTAAAGATGAAACGAATGGCATGTGCACTTAAGTATAAAAATATTGGGAATTTCGTTTTGTAGCAATGTCACAACAGAATTATTACGCCCCACCATTAAATTTGGCCCATCAGATGCTAAACCTATTAGATTATTTTTATATGGAATATCAGCGATTGTAAAAAAGTTTACAATATGTTCAAATACTTAAGAAAACTGCATTAGCAGCTTCTAATAGAATAAGAGCTAAAAACAGTCATAGATGCGATGCTCTTTCGCATATCGCACGACTAAATACAAGTGTTTGGTTGTGCTAAGATCCGTGGACTCGTCAATAATAAATGAAAACTTAGTTTCCCGCAGATCTTCATATAAATTGTCAAAACTTTCTTTACCTATAATATGATCAATTATGGCGTGAGTTTTTGTCGTGGAACATTTTAGTTTTTCTGCAATTTTTGAATCGAGACAAACAGACTGTTTTTGGTAGGTGCTCCATAATGGTGAATGGTAGATTATGTTCAGCAACAAACGAGGCTAATCTTACTTCACTCGATAATGTAAAAAGGAATTAAAAAAGACGTATCTACTATAGACTGGTAGAATACAGAATAATAAAACAATGTACTGGTACTTAGTAAAAAATAATGAAATATTTTTACCTTTTTTAACTTTTCTATCAGGTTTTTGAGTTTTTGTCACAGTAAATGATAATATCTTTGATTGTGATTTTATATTCTTTGATGATACCGAGTGTGCTTGTAAAGAATTGTGTTTCCTAAGAGCGTTTTTCCCTGATGTAATATTAATATCCCTATTACAACTTTTACCATAGGCATAGTTTGCGCTTTTACGACTTTCTTGCAGTCAGTCTGAAAATTTTTCTTCCCATTCTTTTCAATAAAATTGTAGGTATTTTTTTCTTTTTGCATTCGCGCATCCGAGTTCTTGTTTATATAGACAAGCTACTTAGAGAGGGGGATCCCCTAAAAACGTCGAGTTTCGAGTTGCAGGACACAAGGGTATTCCCCAAAAGATATTGGGAACATTCTGCAATAACTACTTATCATACCCGTAAACACATAAACAAAAAGGGTTGCCAACTTGGAAATCGGTAAAGAAATCGGTAGAATTTCCTTGTATTCTCAAAAATCGTAAAAAAAAATTGTTAAATTTCGGTATTTCGGACAGATCCCATATCGGCAGAAATACCGAAAAATCGATAGGTTCGAGACCACTGCGGCGATTAACAATATTTATAAATATATTTTATTTAATTTCTCATAAAATAATGTATTACGTTATAAGTTTGTGTTTATGCGCTTTGTATAAAAACATACGCGAGACTATTCTACGAACGCGTTCAGTTAAACAATTATGTACTATCGATTGTTGAAGTTAGTAAATAAAAGAAAACAAACAAGACAAAAAAGAGCAAACATGAGTTTAATAGAAAAGAGCCATTATTACAGAATAATTTGATTTGCATTTGTGATCTTAATATTTAGATATTATGATTTTATAACATCTAATTTATACGTATATAGATATTACAATTTTATAATTTTATTCTTATATTTATTACACATATGTATATTAACACATGCAAACATATTTATGGTATCCCAATATGCATTTAAAAGTATATAAAATACATAGATTGTACGTGTTCGACTATGTATATAGTATATATATGGATGTGTATGTGGATTTTTTCAGTGAATTTATATATATATATATATATATATATATATATATATATATATATATATATATATATACAGATATATTTATATATGTATATAGACATAAGTACAAGAGTATTCGCGCATTAGAACGCACCAATATGCATCATATTTGTTCGCACCTGACATTCTTATTCTTTCTTGAAGTTTATCAATTTCATAAATTTTAAAAATAGCATATCTCGCGTAAAGAAGCAGATCCGATTTTCTTCTCTACGGGAAATTAAACTTTGAGTGATCACGAAAAATGTTGCCATGATCGATTTTGTCCTAATTTTCGTCAAACTTAAAGGCTCTAGCCGCTCACCCTATGCATTAGCGAAAGTTGTTTATTTTAATTTATTGATTTACTTCGTTTCATCTCAGGAAAATCGTTCGTTTTACTTATATCGCTATTGTTAGTCGTAGGGTTGAGTTATGCCCGTACAAGAAAAATTTCAGAAACCCTGTCTGAGTAGTTCTGCCTAGGGTTCTCAAATGTCTTTGACCAGAAAGCTAATGTTTATCGGAGTACTGAATATTTAAAATTACTAATAGGGAGACAGGTAGCTCAAATATCCAATTATTTCCTAGAATGCACTTTACCCCGTTGTTAAACTAATTGCTTCTTTAGTATTAATTGAGTAGTTAGTGCAGAATGCAATTAATCCAGTCAAGCAGTTACATCTCTCAGTAAAAGTTAATCAATAATTTCTTTCCTTTACCTTCAGAGGTGTACAGCGTCGAAATTATTGGTAACAATTCTGGCTTGGTAGTTATGTGAAATATTTATGCTCTTTAGGATGGAAGTATGAAATTAGTAATTCAATAACGGAACCATATACTATATAAGCTGCCACTACCATAAAAGGGAAAGAATAGAACGCCATGTCTCCTTAGATTTTTTTTTTAAAAATCGAATTTAGAAAATTTTGTGCTGCCGGTTAAGTATCTACAACAATTACAATCTCTAGTTTTAAATATTCTTTTCCTTTCTTTATGAGCACAGTACACGTGCCGCAGGAAAATTCCTAAAGCTCTACATGGGTGACGCATGTGCCAAAAAAGTGACTCAAGTTGATTTTAAATCGCTGTGAATTGTACTCGGTGGGAAACTAGTACTAGGAAATTCTTTTAAAAGGGATGAGATTCTTTATATACAAGGAATCTTGAAAAGGGTGGTGCTGAACTTCATATGGATGTGAGGTATTCTCCCGACGCCTATTTTCCGATCAGATTTAACGTTCAAAATACTTATAGAATAGACTCAATTTACTAACCATTCCTCGATGCCCTAGGTTCCTAAGCAGGCGAATATCTTTCTTTTAAAAACAGTCTAAAAATCCAGCGTATTTTTAGAAGCTGGACCAATGTATATATAATATATAGATGTAAGATTAATATCTTCAAATACACCATTTTTAATTTACGGCCATTACTGACCAAAAAATGGCTAAAATCTGACCATAGCTTAGAAACGATATCCTAATATCAACAAGGTACATAAAAAATCGAAGTCAGCAAGTCAAAGAACATAAGAAAAGTGAACCTGGACGTTAATTTGACTAGATGATATAAAATGGGCAAAAATGGCCATTATTTAAAGAGAAAAACGTTATCAGGATTCCAGATGAATAATTTCAATAAAATCGCATTAATAACTTATAATACGGTACATTATATTGATTTTTGACGCTTTTTTTTAAAACGGCAATTTAGCGAGTTTTTCCATTTTTCTCGCAAAAATTTGCATATTGAGCAGTAAAAAAAGAGTATTTAAAAAAGTCATGTTCTGCTGTGAATAATTGTTTCTGGAGGTCCAAGAAACTCTTCTTTTTGAACCACTAATGTACCAACAATTTACGGAAATGCTCATATATAAAAATACATATAAACTTGGCGGGACGAATAACTGCATAAAAATACAATTCAAAAATGAAATTTATGAAGATTGAATACCAAAATGCATTCCAGAGCAGGATAAAATGTAGTCAAATATAAGTTCCATAAGATGGAGGTTACTTGGCGATACTACTAAAGGAAAGTGATAATTAGCACCGCATTTTTCGTTTTAGGGGAGTTGACCGAATATTTTTTGATGAGAGTAGTTTGTACAAAAAAATGGAATCGAGGTAGTACGCATGGAGCACGTATTGATAAAAAAGAATGGTAAAGTGATTACCCAGTACCTTCCTTGTAAACATATACTACTCAAATAAGTAACGAATTTGAGTTTCTCAAGTGCAGGGAAAGTTAATTTCCATAAGATAATTAAAATCATACAACATATCGACACCCACCCCATTCATCCCCATCCCCGAAAATGACATTTCTCAAAAAATCTAGGTTTTTTCTTCTATTTCAAGTATTATACTAACATTTTGTTTGAGAGTTATAGTTCTAAAATATCGACAGCGCGACAGTCAGATAGACCCCTATGGAAATGCGAAAATATGTTTATCGTGACTTAAGGACCCTAAAACGTAAAATATTTCAACCAAAAAACATGAAAAAATTCTCATAATAATATCGAAACTATACAATATTTAATGATTTCCACATTTTTCACCTTCTTCCCCTGTTGACATTGAAAATAACGAAAAAATAATGTAATTTTTCGATCCTTTGACTCAACGAACCCTGAAAAAGACCCACAACACAATAAAATATAAAATCGCCCGTCTAACCCACTCCTTCACCACTTTTACAAACCGTATACCTATTTCGACTTCACGTTTTTGATTTGCTTGAAAAATTTTTTACAGCTTGTATACAGGAAATTAATCGACACATATCGAGATTTTCTTTTCCAAATGTATATTTTGCAAAATATGAATGTTATAAATTATGTTAGTCCACTAATCGGCAGCACATTAAAAAACCAATCTCATTTTAGCTGAATATTCTATTCCAGTATTCAATAATTACGTTTCTAAGTTCTCGATGAGTGTACATTTGAACATTTAGTCTAATAGGATCACTTGCTACTAGTTCGTTTTTTGGATAATGTATATATAATTTTCATATAGAAGTATATATATAAAAGGATGATCTCTCAAAAGCAAGAAATGGGCGCAAACATGGACGAGACTCCGTTAGAACACTATGCTTGCAGTGCGCTGCGTGACGCGCGCTCGAAATTATTTAATATTTTCCGACCTAATAGAGACCCCACTTTTCAAAAATATTTTTTTCGATTTTATAAGTTGTGGGGGCAAGCATGAACAAATTATTTAAACGATTTCATTGTTATTATTTTTTTTAAACAAACAATTAAAAAATCGCAAGGTGATATTTTGCAAAAGCTAACACAAAGAGCAATCAAATGGCGGAAGAAAGAAGTTTATACGATAAATAGAACCGGAGATATTGTTTTTAATGTGCCGCCGATTAGTGGACCACGATAATTTATAACATCCATATTTTACAAAATATACATTTGGAAAAAAAAAAACCCGATACATGTGTCGACTAATTTTACATATAAAAGTCACAAAAAATTTGCAGGAAATTCGAAAATATGAAATGTTTTCCTAAAATCCGTACGGATTGTAAAAGAATGACCTTTATACGTTGCATAATTATTAACAGTAAGTAAATAATTATACCTAAAATTTGTCCATTATCGCAACCTGGAAAAAATCCCCTAATATTATTAAAAACTATACCATATTTCACCTCTCCACTTCTTTCACTTTCTTCCCACATTAAAATAGAAAGTAATGTAAAAATAAATTAATTTTCAGATTCCTTGACTCCAAAATCCCTTACAAGGACCTATATAAGAAGCAACCCCTTTCACCCTTGCCACACCCTTTTAATCACTTACATATTACATATTTATATATACCATATATATATATATATATATATATATATATATATATATATATATATATATATATATATATATATATATATATTTGTCCAAAAACCTGCAAATATTTCAGAATGCTGTTTAAATTATACAATATTAAATATCCCCCGCCTCTTTCAACCTCTAAAAATTGAAAGCGATGAAAAAATAACGTAAAATTTCTACTTTTCGGCGTCAAAAACCCTGAAAAAGACACGTACAAATCAGTCCATCTTTCGTCCCTTATATAGTTTTCTATAAATATATAGGCAAAAAATTATTTATTATTTGAACTGAAAAAAATGAAAAGTTAATAGGTGTTTCAGTTAATAATGTCGGTTTTTTCGCAACATTTAAGCATTTATTTTCATCACAAAATGAATTACCTTAATAATCAAAGTATTGGCCATCGTTAGCTATGACTTTTTCCCATCTTTCTGTCAAAGAGTGGATTCCGCACCAGAAAAACTTTTCATCTTTTGAGGCCAACCATTCATCACGCAAAATTTTCACTTCTTCGTAAGAATGTAAGTGTTGTTCTGAAAGTCCGTACTGCATCGATCGAAATAAGTGGTAGTCTAAAGGGGCTAAGTCCGGTGAATATGGCGGGTGGGGTTGAACGTCCCATTTCATGTTTTCCAAATAGTTTTTAACACGTTTTGCAACATGGGGTCGAGCATTGTTATGTTGAAAAATGACTTTACCGTGTCTTTGGGCATATTCAGGTTGTATTTCCTTCAATCTTCGATTCAACTTTATCAGTTGTTGTTAGTATCGATGGCCAGAAATCGTTTCACCAGGTTTCAGCAGTTCGTAATACACAGCTCCTCTACTATTCCACCAAATACAAAGCAAAGCTTTCTTTCCCTGTATATTGCGCACTGGTTGTAATGTTGAAGGTTGGTCTGGGTCTACCCAAGTTTTTTGAGTTGGAGCAAGTTCACCATAAGCTTCAACCAACAATCGATAACTTTCAGCAGCCGTTTTCTTCAAATAAAAGAAGGTTATTAAACTTCCCCGCAAAACGACTTTTTCTGGCACGAAACACGACATATTCAAAACTATGAAGATCAATGTTTTTCGCACAATGACAATTAATAACGAACTGGCTTTTGATGGCGTATGTTTACCTTCCAAAATGCCATAGATGTCACTAGTCTATACCAACAAGTGTATTAGTAACACCATCTCTTAGCAAAATCGACATTATTAACCGAAATACCTATTACTATATTACTATTAAAATCATTTAAAATTTATTGATCCCCACCCCTTTGACTCCCGCTCTGAAACGATATCGTTTAAAAACTATAGGATTCATCCCCTCGTTGGATAACATCAACGTACTAAGTTTGAAATTTATATGTCATTTCGTTCGAAAGTTATCGCACCAATAAGCCGACAGACCGAGAGCCGGACAGACAAGCAGACCCAAGAAAATAAGTGAGTATGTTTTTCGTGATATAGCAACTCTAAAACGTGAAGAAAAGCAAAAAGGAAAGAAAAAAGAAGATTTTTTTAACATGCTACAAAAATACTAATGCCGAGTACAGTAATTAGAATAATTAGAAGTAACGTATAGATTGAAAACAAAACCTGTTAAAAAGCATTATAATTAGAAGAATGTTCAAAAATGATGTCTTCTATTTATACCACGTATAACATGAATTTACAACCAGTAATTAATTGAGCTACCCTAATTCTCTATTAATATGTATATTGACATGCAATGCGAGCTTATGTGTTATATGCTCGTGTATTTATTACACTCCAAAGCTTTTGAACGTGTTAAAGCTCTTATAAAGGATAGATCGTAAGTATATTACACCTTCTAACACATAGTGTAGATTATTATGGTGGATGTCTAATTATTTCTGAATTGATTAGAGGGAATTAATAGTTGTCACTGAAATCTTTACACGGAAGATATCAGTACATAATTTTACTAAAATATTAACATTTTTGTTTAAATTTTTCGGGTGTATGACAGCTACAAATTATCGGCTTCAAAATCGCATGCAGAGAAGTGATACTTTCTGAACTCGTCTGGCAAAATAATAATATTACCAATAGTATGAATATTATGAAATAATTGTTGAATCGCTATAATCGCATCTACCAAAAATTAATTACTGCGGACACGTTCTTACTTGACAGTATGTATATATATATATATATATATATATATATATATATATATATATATATATATATATATATATATATATATATATATATATATATATTTATAAAACTAATATGAGTGACATAGTTCGTATGAGCTCCACGACTTGCAACGTTTAAAATAAAATAATGAAGTGTTTAGTTCCTTTACATAAATACATAATTCACTCTTCTGTTGCCCTAGCAATCGTTATGGTCTTGAGGAACTTTTTATAAATAATAAGCAGGCGATTATGGTCATTTTCCATCTATAAAAACCAAATTTTCGAAAAACCTGTTCAGCCATTTAGAGATGGCTCTAGAATAAACATAAAAAAACAAAAACTGACAAATAAAACCTGAACCAACCTGCACTAAATTAAAAATTATAATATATTCTTCATTTAGTTTCAACTTAACTTCTTTATTAACTACTAGTGGTTAATAGGAATGAGCGATAATGGATTTTACCAATCGATAGTTAAAGACATTCTACTTATCGGTAATTTTAATTTACCGACATATCGATATATCTACAAATATCGATAAATGTCAATACATCGACAGTTATGATTCAAAAATTGATTGCCGCGGCAGTGGACACTTTCAAAAAATTTTTTATCACCTTTTAAAAATTTATGCGAGTTGAGCGAGTTGTGAAAATAAATGATGCCGAACGGGAATTATCGGTATCTATATATTTACAACTATCGATACAATTTTATTGACCTCACGAATTTATTAGTGTATTAGTCACGAGATTTTTAAAATCAGAGACGTTACCATACCCAGCCGCTAGCGTCGGTTTCGAACCAACGACCATCGGATCATTTGCAGGCTCTATATCCACCGTGTTACCGGGAAGGTTATACATATATATATATATATATATATATATATATATATATATATATATATATATGTATATATAATATATATATATATATATATATATATATATATTATATATATATATATATACATATATATATATATATATATATATATATATATATATATATACATATATATATATATATATATATATATATATAATATATATATATATATATATATATATATATATATATATATATATATATGTATATATATATATATATATATATATATATATATATATATATATAAAAATATTTATATATATATATATATACATATATATATATATATATAAATATATATATATATATATATATATAAATATATATATATATATATATATATATATATATATAAATATATATATATATATATATATATATATATATATATATATATATATATATACATACATATATATATATATATATATATATATATATATATATATATATATATATATATATATATACATATATATATATATATATATATATATATATATATATATATATATATATATATATATATATATATATATATATATATATATATATATATATATATATATATATATATACATATATATATATATATATATATATATATATATATATATATATATATAAATATATATATATATATATATATATATATATATATATATATATATATATATATATAAAATATATATATATATATATATATATATATATATATATATATATATATATATATATAATATATATATATATATATATAAATATATATATATATATATATATATATATATACATATATATATATATATATATATATTATATATATATATATATATATATATATATATATATATATGTACAGGGCGGTCCAAATTGGACACTTTTAAAGGTAAACCCCTTTATCTAAAGAAGATAAACGAAAACTGCTGTCGGTGTCTGAGGCTCAATTTTTATGATAAACGCTATGGTAAAAACCGCATATCGATATTTAGTAACATTTCAGATATACAGGGTGTTTTTCAGAAATCTGCGTTTTGGAAAAATGTTTGTAATTCTTTTCCTATTGAAAATTTTTATTTCTGTAAAAATAATCTCAAAGCACTTTTTCACGTGGATTTCAACAGCGTAAGTTAAATTTTTTTACAACTAATATTTTAATAGTTATTAACGCAAAAATATATTTTTTAAACGGGATACCCTATATATTTTTTCCTTATCCGAATAGAGCTTTAAATCACCATTCTAAAAACTTAGCACACTTTATATTTTGCTTAAATCTATTTCAAAATATAAACGTTTTCAGTTTTTACGCCAGTTTTAAATGCACATTTTGGGAAGTAGGCTTTGGATGGAGCGGCAATTTACCGATAGCAGTCAAATCGTAAAAAAAACTCCCAGAAGTAACTCTAAGAGTAATAACTACAATGAAATTTACTAAATGCTACAGTACTTTAAACTATGAAGAAAATAAAACAAAACAACAATAAAACAATTGATTCCGAGTAGAGCAAACTAAAACAAAACAATTTTCTATAGGAGATCTTCGAAATGTCGACCAGTTTCATTTACACATAGGCGGTACCTTTTCTGGACACTTCTTACCGAGTTGATTAGTTCAAGAGGAATGAGAGCTGCAAAACTTTGTATCACTGCGACTTCTAACTCTTGCCTGGTGTTTGTTGGCAATTTAAAAATCAGGTCTTTCAATATTCTTCAGAGATAGAAGTCCATGGGTGTTAAATCCGGTGACCTTGCCGGCCAACGGTTCGGACCTTGGTTGGCTATCCAGTTATTGTCGAAATTGGCGGATAAAAAATTACTGATAACTGCAGCGTTATAACGGGGCGCCCCATCGTGTTGAAAAAATATATTTCTAAGGTCCATTAACGGCAGTTCATCTACAAGAGGTTTTATTTGCTGCCTTAAAATTTCTAAATATCTCTGAGAGCTGAGTATTCTTTCGTAAATAAATGGACCTATAACCCTGCCCCTAAAAATTCCTGCCCACACATTAACACATGGGCTGAAAAGTCCCAGGCCTAACACATAGATGGCGCTAGTTTTATTGCAGTCACCTTTTTTTCAGTTAATACTAACCTTCAAAAGACAGCTGTTAAAATTTCATGATATTCTATTCATTAGTTTGTGAGTTATTGTGCTAAGAGTGACGCTACTTTTGTTATTTTCAAAACAATGGATCAAAAACATTTCGTGTTTTAATTTTACACTGCTTCTTGATGGGAAAAAAAAAATACCGTTCAAGCGAAGCAATGGCTTGAAAAGTGTTATGGGGACTCCGCTCCATCAGAAACAACAATAAAACGTTGGTTTGCTGACTTCAAACGTGGTGGTAGAGACACCGATGATGCAGAACGCAGTGGACGTCCAAATGAGGCGGTAACACCAGAAAACATCAAAAAAATCCATAAAATCGTTTTGAATGATCGAAAAGTGAAGTTGCGTGAGTTAGCTGACATCGTAAAGATATCAAAAGAACGTGTTGGCTTTATATTGCATGAGCATTTGACTATGAGAAAGCTCTGTTCAAAGTGGGTGCCGCGTTTGCTCACTGTTGATCAAAAACAAGAACGTGTTGATGATTCTGAGCAGTGTTTGGCCATGTTTAAACGTAACAAACCGGAATTTTTGCGTCGATATGTGACAATGGATGAAACATGGATCCATCACTTCACTCCGGAATCAAAACGATCGTCATCTGAGTGGACAGCAACTGGTGAACCTCGTCCAAAGCGCCCGAAAGCACAACAATCGGCTGGAAAGGTTATGGCCTCGGTATTTTGGGATGTGCGTGGTGTAATATTCATCGACTATCTTGAGAAAGGAAATACCATCAACAGTGAATATTATATAGCGTTATTGGAGCGTTTGAAGGCCGAAATTGCAAAGAAACTACCGCATATGGCAAAGAAAAAATTTTGTTTCATCAAGACAACGCACCGTGTCACAAGTCAATCAAAACAATGGCAAAACTACATGAATTGAACTTCGAATTGCTCCCACATCCACCGTATTCGCCAGATTTGGCTCCCAGCGACTACTGGCTGTTCGCAGACCTGAAAAAAAAAATGCTCGCCGGTAAGAAATTTCGCACGAATGAAGAGGTTATCGCTGAAACTGAGGCCTATTTTGAGGCAAAAGATAAATCGTTCTACAAAAGTGGTATTGAAATGTTAGAGCGGCGCTGGAATGATTGCGTTGCTCTTGATGGAGATTACGTTGATGAATAAAGCTAATTTTGAACCAAAAAAACCGTGTTTTCTTTGTTAGGCCCGGGACTTTTCAGCCCATGTTTAAATCCAAATCTGCCTTGATTTCTTTGCTCCACAACTAAATGAGGATTATCTTGTGCTCACATATAAGAATTGTAACGGTTAAAAATACCTGCATTGCTTACATAAGCTTCATCTGTCCCAATGCAATTTAATGACAAATTCGGAATATGGTTACAATTCTCCAGAAACTATTGGCAAAAATCCATACGCCGTTGAAAATCTCCGTCGCTAAGGTGATGAAGTTTTCTTGTCCTATATGGCCTGAATTTGTGCTTCTTCTAAGTACGACTTACGATAGTTCTTGGTAGTCCAGTGGATTCTTTTAACTGTTGGGCTGAAGTGTTGGGATTATTTCCGATAGTTCCTAAAACTAATATTTCTTCTAACTCGTTATCCCTGTTTGATGCATAATTTTTGGGTCGTTTCTTTTCAAACTGGCCACTATTAACTAGGTTATGTCGCAATCTAGGGAATATATCCTTGAAGGGTTGACGCCTCTCTGGATACCGTTCGTGATATGAATTACTTACCGCTTCCGAATTTTCTTCGGTTTGTATGAAACCCACTATCATATCCCATTTTTCGTAATTTTCAAACTTCATTGCGATTTATTTGACAATTCAATAACTGATCCTGAAGTAAAAAATTTGAAAACTACTAGTAAACAATTGAATTAAACCATATGGCCGCTCCGTCCAAAGTCTACTTCACAAAATGTACATTTAAAACTCGCCTAAAAACTGAAAACCTTTATATTTTGTAGTAGATTTAAGCAAAATATAAAGTGTGCTATATTTTTAGAATGTAATTTAAAACTCTATTCGGATAAGGAAAAATATACAGGGTATCCCATTTAAAAAATATATTTTTGGGTTAATAACTATTAATATATTAGTTGTAAAAAAATGTAACTTACACTGTTGAAATTCACGTCAAAAAGTGCTTTGAGACTGTTTTTACAGAAATCAAAAATTTTCCATAGAAAAAGAATTACAAACATTTTTTCAAAATGCAGATTTTTGAAAAAACATCCTGTATATCTGAAACGGCACTAGATATCCCTATGCGGTTTTCACCATTGAGTTTATCATAAAAATTGAGCCTAAGACCCCGACATCAGTTTTCGTCTATCTCTTTTAGATAAAGGAGTTTACCTTTAAAAGTGTCCAATATGGACCACCCTGTACATATATATATATATATATATATATATATATATATATATATATATATATATATATATATATATATATTTATGTAGTTATAACTATAAAACGTAGGACTACAAGAAAACAGAATTTTAGTTCGTAAAATAGAGTATATCTAAGAGCTCACTGACTTTGAAGCCCCGTTTATTTATAAATTTTCTTTGATTGTACAAACAATTTTTTACTTAAAGTTACTCCTGTTTACAGGAACTGCGGTTGACTTGTAACCTCACCACTCACAACCCCAAAAATTGTTTTAGTTGAAAGGGGAAGTATTCATTTAAGAATGTAAAATTAAGATACCTTGCCTCTGAAAATGGATTATTCTGAAAATATGAGGAAATGTTATTTATTTTATGACATTTAAAAAAAACAATGGTGGAGAAGTTTGCGTATTGGATTCTTTATTATTATTTGAAAATATTAAAAAGTATCCAAAAAAAATGTCCGGAAGCGTCCTTATTTAACGGTTTCACTATCTATCTATATATATATATATATATATATATATATATATATATATATATATATATATATATATATATATATATATACATATATATATATATATATATATATATTATATATATATATATATATATATATATATATATATATATATATATATATATATATATATACAGTATGTCAAATAAGAACGTGACCTCTCGTAATCTTGAAAACATGTGTTTCAAGAAAATTTTTTGAAATCTGTGTACATATTCTTTGGTGTGCTAACAACAGCGCAATTACCTTAGTAAGTCCAATCACCTCCTGTATCAATAATCGCCTGGCATATTCGAGACATGCTGTTGAAGCATGGTCTTCCTCGCTTTCTTCTTCCATGAGGGTTCCAAATGAGTCAAAGTCCTCAGAGTCTTTCCTCTAAGCTTCCGATTTACAAGGAACCAAACGTTTTCAATAAAGTTGGCGACAGGCGATTGTGAGGGCCACTCTAGTATCTTATCATGGGCCCAAGCGAGGCGGTTTGCGACGTGATTTTCGCCCAACACAGGTTTCTTTATCGTGCTTTGGAATTTGACATCATGAGCACGAAGATGTTGTGAAACGGGCTCATAGGACATATTCAAACCTAATTTTCTTAATTTTGCCGCTTCTTGAGGCAGCGTCACTTTCCGGTCCAGTAAAACAAAGACAAGATCCGACTTTCGGATTGACTTTGCCCACCGAGCTACTTTTTGGCAAGTCGTCGACATTTTTTGTCTCGTTAAAATGATTTACCCACTTCTTTACTGACAGGAGAACTTTTAAAAATGAATCTGACATTAGTGGGCACCATTTGAAAAAACAAACCTGAACTCCCAGTAATATTTACTGCTACAAAAGGTCGTACAATCAATTCCTCACTATTTGGATTTCAAAACGACGCTATGATTGTTTCATATTGCCCAAAACGGAACAAAGTTGTTATTCTTATGAGTACTATGCACAACGAAAATAGTGTTCCTAAAAAAAATAAAGATAAGACAGACGTAGTCACTACCTACAATGAAACTAAAGCAGGAGTGGACAATGCCGACCAAATGTTACATTATTCGGTAAAAAAGGAAATGTCGTCGGTGGCCAATGATGGTATTTTCAAACATGATTGATATAAGTGCACTAAACGCTTATATAGTTTTTATGTTTAGTCATAGTAACAAGTTTGGCAGTAGAAGTGGAAGGAGAAGGAAGTTTTTTATAGCCCTTGGGGGATTTTTCAAGAAAAATTCTTAGAGCAAGCAACAAAGGAAGAAACTGGCTATTCAGGCAAAGCAAAAAGAAGAAGGTGCTACATTTGCTCAAGCAAAAAAAAAATAGAAAATCAAAATGTGTCTGCAGTGTGTACAAAATATAGTAAGAACGTATGTTCAGAATATAGTTATCTGTACTAAATGTAAATAAAATTTTTGTAAATAAGTACAAAATATTTAATATTATAATAATATAAATAAACTAGCAGTGATAGCGGCTCTACTCGCGTGGGCTTGATTGATTATTATCTTCACTGTCTATTGCTTATGTTACCTAAAGTAACATAGAACATATGTTTTTATAAAAAAACACGTAAATCTGATAAGTGGTTCTCGAATGATAACCGCACTAACAGACAGACAGAAAGATATTGCCTCATATATATATATATATATATATATATATATATATATATATATATATATATATATATATATATATATATTATATATATATTTCTTTTTGCTACATGATATTGTTACTTATTATTATTGTTTTAGGCAGTAGATTGCAAGAGAACGTGCTAGCGGAATTTTTTTTCCTACTTGATTCGCTATTATCGTCACTCCTTAATCCTTTTGTTACCTAACGTAATAAAATATAGCCTATAACCTGGCCAGAGAACATATGTATAAAAAAAAAGCACGTAAATAGGAAAGGTGATTCTCGAGTGATAAGTGCACTAACGGACAGACAGACAGAGAGACGTTGCATTTTATATATACTCGTACTATAGATTATAGAAGATTATAGATAACTGGCCAGAGAAAAAATGTATGAATTAAAAAAAGAAAACATGTGAATTGGAGAAGTGGTTCTCGAGAGATAAGCGCACTAATGGATATACAGACAGAGATACGTTGAACTTTATATAATATAGAAGATTATAAATAACCTGGTCAAAGAACAAATGTATGAATTAAAAAAAAAAAACAAAAAAACGTGTAAATCGGAAAAGTGGTTCTCAAGTCATAAGTGCACTAACGGACAGACAGACAGAGAGACGTTGAATTTTATATGTATCATATTCTTTGCTACATGACATTGTTCCATATTTAATAGTTTAGGCGGTGGATTGCAAGAGAATGCACTAGCGGCCAACTTTTCTCCGACTCGATTCACTATTATCGTCACTGCTTATTCCTTATGTTACCTATCGTAATAAAATATAACCTATAAACTGGCCAGAGAACATATATTTGTTTAAAAAAAAGCACCTAAATCGGATAAGTGGTTCTCGAGTGATAAGCGCACTAACGGACAGACAGATAGACAGAGGCCCGATCCGTTGTTAAGAGAATGTGAATGGGCACGTCCGCAGAGTTTTAAACAGATATTCTTTAGTCGAAAATTGTATAGTAAAGTTTGAAACACCGTAAATTTTTTATTTTTGAAAAAAACCCATCGACAATTTTTAACTCCTACATTTTTTTACAAGATTAATTTTTATTTTTGCAGATTGGATTATTTTTTGGAAGTTATCCTGCAGGCAAGGAGGCGTCATAGTTTTCATCAGTGGTCCATTTAACCCGATAAAAAATAATGTTAACATTTAGAACATATAAAAAAAATCTTATAATTAAAGTAAAATAAAAATGTATAATCGCCATTTTTATGTATTATTCACTTAATAACCTTTAAAATATTTTTTTTAATATACATACATTTTGCAGCGCCCAGGTATATGTAACCCATAACCTAATATGATACAAGGTAAAAGAAGAAAGGGGTTTCGGCAAAAGTTAAAAGAATAAAAAAAACAATGTTAGGATTCCTCAACTACAGACACTCTGAAATCGACGTTTAATATTATACCTTCGCAGCAACCCTTCCTCATCCCTTTAACCACTTATAAGTTTGACAATAAATAATTAGGCTAAGGGGTTACATACACTAGGACGCTGCAAAGGGTCTAAAAGTATAAAAAAAAATATTTTAAAGGTTAATAAGTGTATAATACAAAAGAATGACGATTATATTTTTTTATGGTACTTGATGGGAAAATATGGCGTCTCCTTGTCTGCAGGATAACTTCCCAAAAAATCATCTAATCTGGAAAAAAAAAATCTTTTTTTCTTCTTCTTTCTTATATAGTGTGTCATATAAGTATGCATTGTGCCTGATTTATCCCCATTAGGCCTCCTCCGATGTGGACGTCCCGCATTCCTTCTACCTTTTCGGAGGTCTGCCCCTAGTTCTTCTACCGCAGGGCTTATTGAGTTTAGCCCTTTTCATCAGTCTATTGTCGTCCATCCGATCTACGTGTTTATTCTATTGTTTTCTTCTGGTTCTGGTCCATTTGGATATTTTTTGGATCTTACTTGGTTCTTGTAGATCTTTGTTGCGGATTCTGTCGTGTATAATTTTTCCATGTATGTCCCTAATCACCTTCATTTCTGCTGTCCTCATCATTTGTGCTGTTTTACATGTGTCAGCTCTTGTTTCTCATATTTTTAAGAAGTCTCCAGCTTTCTGGAGAGATTGATCTTCTCACCAATAACACCAGAAAAATACTTTACAAATATGCTAACAGAAGATAGACCAGAGTTTAAAAGTACCCAACATGGAAACCCAAATATAGTTATACGAAGATCCCCAATAAGGATAACAACATCAGAAGTTAAGGAAGTATGTAAAACGCTAAAAAATGGTAGAGCCCCAGGACCAGGAAACATCCCAGGAGAGATAGTAAAATACGGAACTGAAAAGCTATTTAGCGCTTTGAGGAACTTATTCCAAAGATGCATTAACATATCAGAAGTACCTGAGGAATGGAAAATATCATACATATCAACAATTCATAAGAAAGTAGACAAAAAATAATTGCGATAACTATCGGGGAATAACGGTTACAGGATCTATTAGCAAAATATACGGAAAAATACTTAAAAATAGAATAGAAACGGAATACGCGGACGTAGAAGCTGAAGAACAGGCAGGCTTTAGAGCAGGAAGATCTACAATAGACCATCTCTTCTCACTGACACAAATCCTAGAAAAGAAAACCGCATTTGATCAGGAAGTCCATGTCTTGTTTGTTGATTTAAAAAAGGCCTACGACAGCGTGCCCCTAATGAGATTGTGGGAAATACTACAACAGAGTAATGTAAACACCGAAATAATTAAAGCCGTAAAATCCTTATACCAAGACGCAAGAAGTAGAGTGAAAACCAAATATGGTATAACAACAGGGTTCCAGGTCACAAAGGGTCTCAAACAGGGCTGCTGTATATCCCCAACGCTATTTAAAATCTATTTGGAGAGTGCACTGAAGAACTGGAAAAGAAAATGCAGCAGTATGGGATTACCTCTGGATGACGATACTACATTGTACACGTTATCATTCGCGGACGACCAGGTAGTAGTCGCTCAGGACATCGATGATATGGAATACATGATACGAAAACTTATGGAGGAATATGAAAAATGGGGCCTAGAAGTCAATATTAAAAAGACCGAGTACATGTGCGTCGGAGGACAACAGCAGGACTTGAAACTCTCCACAGGACACACCATCAAACACTGGAAGAAGCAATATTCGAGAGGAATATCCAAGGAAGAAAAGCGATTGCAATGCTTAATAGTATACTATGGGACAAAAACATAACCATTGAAAATAACAAGAGAATTTACAACTCAATAGTGAAAAGTATAATAACTTACAGCTCCCAGGTGTGGCCATTGAAGGAAAGAACAGAAAAAATACTAAAAGCTACAGAAATGGATTTCTGGAGACCAGCAGCCAGAAAATCCAGAAAAGACCGCATACCAAATGACATGATAAGACGAGCTTTAGAAATAAGGCACGATATAGTGGACGAAACAGTTGGTATGGTACAGGCATGTTCAGAGAATGTCACAAGATCGACTACCTAAAAAGATCTTACATTGGAACCCTCATGGAAGAAGAAAGCGAGGAAGACCACGCCAAAGCTGGAGAGCAGGAATCAACAAGGAAGTACTAGAGAGATCTGGAGGAGGAGGGATGGAGAAACCGGGAGGAGTGGAAATTAGGCATCGGAAGACGGAAGACGTTATTATAAAACCGATTTATATATATATATATATATATATATATATATATATATATATATATATATATATATATATATATATATATATATATATATATATATATATATATATATATATATATATATATATATATATATATATATATATAAATATATATAAATATTATATATATATATATATATATATATATATATATATATATATATATATATATATATATAAATCTGACCTGGAACCCAGTTGTTATACCATATTTGGTTTTCACTCTACTTCTTGCGTCTTGGTATAAGGATTTTACGGCTTTAATTATTTCGGTGTGTGTTATTTTGCTAATAGATCCTGTAACCGTTATTCCCCGATAGTTATCGCAATTATTTTTGTCTCCTTTCTTATGAATTGTTGATATGTATGATATTTTCCATTCCTCAGGTACTTCTGATGTGTTAATGCATCTTTGGAATAAGTTCCTCAAAGCGCTAAATAGCTTTTCAGTTCCGTATTTTACTCTCTGGACCATTGATAGAAACTATGACGCCTCCTTGCCTGCAGGATAACTTCCAAAAAATAATCCAATCTGCAAAAATAAAAATTAATCTTGTAAAAAAATGTAGGAGTTAAAAATTGTCGAAGGGTTTTTTTTTTCAAAAATAAAAAATTTACGGTGTTTCAAACTTTACTATACAATTTTTGACTAAAGAATATCTGTTGAGAACTCTGCGGACGTGCCCATTCACATTCTCTTAACAATGGATCGGGCCTCTGTCTATCTGTTTGTCCGTTAGTGCGCTTATCACTCGAGAACCACTTATCCGATTTAGGTGCTTTTTTTTAAACAAACATATGTTGTCTGGCTAGTTTATAGGTTATATTTCATTACGATAGGTAACATAAGGAATAAGCAGTGACCATAATAGTGAATCGAGTCGGAGAAAAGTTTGCCGCTAGTGCATTCTCTTACAATCCACCGCCTAAACTATTAAATATGGAACAATGTCATGTAGCAAAGAATATGATACATATAAAATTCAACGTCTCTCTGTCTGTCTGGCCGTTAGTGCACTTATGACTTGAGAACCACTTTTCCGATTTACACGTTTTTTTGTTTTTTTTTTTAATTCATACATTTGTTCTTTGGCCAGGTTATTTATAATCTTCTATATTATATAAAATTCAACGTATCTCTGTCTGTATATCCATTAGTGCGCTTATCTCTCGAAAACCACTTCTCCAATTTACATGTTTTCTTTTTTTAATTCATACATTTTTTCTCTGGCCAGGTTATCTATAATCTTCTATAATCTATAGTACGAGTATATATAAAATGCAACGTCTCTCTGTCTGTCTGTCCGTTAGTGCACTTATCACTCGAGAATCACCTTTCCAATTTACGTGCTTTTTTTTTATACATACATATGTTCTCTGGCCAGGTTATAGGCTATATTTTATTACGTTAGGTAACAAAAGGATTAAGGAGTGACGATAATAGCGAATCAAGTAGGAAAAAAAAATTCCGCTAGCACGTTCTCTTGCAATCTACTGCCTAAAACAATAATAACAAGGAACAATATCATGTAGCAAAGAATATAATATATATATATATATATATATATATATATATATATATATATATATATATATATATATATATATATATGATGCAATGTCTTTCTGTCTGTCTGTTAGTGCGGTTATCATTCGAGAACCACTTATCCGATTTACGTGTTTTTTTATAAAATACATATGTTCTATGTTACTTTAGGTAACATAAGCAATAAGCAGTAAAGATAATAATCAATCAAGCCCACGTGAGTAGAACCGCGATCACTGCTAGTTTATTTATATTTATTTTATTATAATATTAAATATTTTGTACTTATTTACAAAAATTTTATTTACATTTAGTACAGATAACTATATTCTGAACATACGTTCTTACTACATTTTGTACACACTGCAGACACATTTTGATTTTCTATTTTTTTTGCTTGAGCAAATGTAGCACCTTCTTCTTTTTGCTTTGCCTGAATAGCCAATTTCTTCCATTGTTGCTTGCTCTAAGAATTCTTCTTGAAAAATCATCTAAGGGCTATAAAAAACTTCCTTCTCCTTCCACTTCTACTGCCAAACTTGCCACTATGACTAAACATAAAAACTATATAAGCGTTTAGTGCACTTATAACAATCATGTTTGAAAATACCATCATTGGCCACCGACGACATTTCCTTTTTACCGAATAATGTAACATTTGGTCGGCATTGTCCACTCCTGCTTTAGTTTCATTGTAGGTAGTGATTACGTCTGTCTTATCTTTATTTTTTTTAGCAACACTATTTTCGTTGTGCATAGTACTCATAAGAGTAACAACTTTGTTCCGTTTTGGGCAATATGAAACAATCATAGTGTCGTTTTGAAATCTAAATAGTGAGGAATTGATTGTACGACCTTTTGTAGCAGTAAATATTAGTGGGAGTTCAGGTTCGTTTTTTCAAATGGTGCCGACTAATGTCAGATTCATTTTTAAAAGTTTTTCTGTCAATAAAGAAGTAGGTAAATCATTTTAACGAGACAAAAAATGTCGACGACTTGCCAAAAAGTGGCTCTTTGGGCAAAGTCAATCCGAAAGTCGGATCTTGTCTTTGTTTTACTGGACCGGAAAGTGACGCTGCCTCAAGAAGCGGCAAAATTAAGAAAATTAGGTTTGAATATGTCCTATGACCCCATTTCACAACATCTTCGTGCTCATGATGTCAAATTCCAAAGCACGATGAAGAAACCTGTGTTGGGCGAAAATCACGTCGCAAACCGCCTCGCTTGGGCCCATGATAAGATACTAGAGTGACCCTCACAATCGCCTGTCGCCAACTTTATTGAATACGTTTGGTTCCTTGTAAATCGGAAGCTTAGAGGAAAGATTCTGAGGACTTTGACTCATTTGGAACCCTCATGGAAGAAGAAAGCGAGGAAGACCACGCCAAAGCTGGAGAGCAGGAATCAACAAGGAAGTACTAGAGAGATCTGGAGGAGGAGGGATGGAGAAACCGGGAGGAGTGGAAATTAGGCATCGGAAGACGGAAGACGTTATAAAACCGATTTATATATTTATATATATATATATATATATATATATATATATATATATATATATACATATGTATATATATATATATATATATATATATATATATATATATATATATATATATATATATATTTATATATATATATATATATATATATATATATATATATATATATATGTATATATATATATATATATATATTTATATATATATATATATATATATATATATATATATATATATATATATATATATATATATATATATATATATATATATATATATATATATATATATATATATATATATAGCTCTTGTTTCTACAGCGTATGTGAGGATTTGTCTCACTGTTGTCTTGTATATTCTTATTTTACTTTCCACTGTGAGGTATTGATTTTTCCATACCATATTCGTCAAACAAGCTGCTATGCCTTCATAGACTGTTATTTTACTTCCTTGTTTAAGTCTCCGTAGCTTCTTATCGTTGTTCCCAGGTATTTAAAATTATTAACCTGTTCAATAATACTTCCTTGGATCTCCAGCTTGCATCTTAATGATCCTTTTGAAGCTACCGTATATTTTGTCTTGGTTGTGTTGATAATCATGTTTAGTTTTCTCGCTTCCAAATTGAAGGCATGAACGATCTTCTGAAGGTTGTCCTCGGAATCGGAGATGAGGAGTGCATCATCGGCGTAGCAGATTGTGTGGAAGTGTGTGTTGCCCATTTTGTATCCTCTAGTTTTTGAAAGATTCTCCACTAGTCTGTCCATGAAGAGGTTGAAGATAAAGGGACTAAGTGAATCGCCTTGTCTTATTCCGGCGTTTATTTTTACTTCCTTGCTCAGTAGATGTCCTACTTTTATATTTGTTCTACATTTTGTGTTAATGTCATGTGTATGATTTTTATTAGCTTCTGGTTTGTCTGCTTTTCCTGTAATGATTTTAAAATATCTGTTAATTGCACTCTATCGAAGGATTGAGTCATGTCGACGAAACAGATATTCGCAGGTTTGTTAAATTCTTTAGCTTTGTCCATTTTTGCCTTACTGTAAATATGGCATCTATGGTCGATCGATTTTTTCGGAATCTCTGTTATTCCTCTCTTATTTGAATATCTTTGCTCATTTCTTCCAGTGTGATTTTTGTTAATACTCTAAAGGTAGTATTTAGGAGCGTTATTCCGCGGTAGTTTTTGGGTGACGTATTTTGTCCTTTTTAGTGTTCCGTACGGAACACTTATAAGATGACTTCGGTGTCTGACTGTCTGTCACACTCGATTTTCTCCGAAACTATTTGTCATAGAAAGTTGAAATTTGGTAATAATATAGGAACTGATGGCCTCGTCAAAGCCGTGTAGTTTTAAAAGTCAAATTTTGACTTAAGGGGTTAGTTTTAGGGGGTGAAATCGGAAGTGAAAAAAAAATTTTTTAGTAGGTCAACGAGTGTGGTGTCAGATGAAAGCTTGTGAAAACACGAGTCAAATATATATATATATATATATATATATATATATATATATAAAATGTAATACTTGCGCACACTTTTCTTTGTATTATTTTTAAAAAATCGCGAAAAATCGCTGTCCCCCCACCTTAACTCAAAAAGTACTAATCAAAAAATTTTGAAACAATTCTGGAATATTCTCCAGGGAGTGTAGATTGAACGAAAATTATCACGAGTGCATCATCTTTAATAATTTATCTGGTATAAAAAAAAAAAATTTCAAGGTCATCAATTTTCAGTAAAGATTGGAAACAAACTTTGTTGAAAACTCATTTGGGGTGTGTTTTGTGAAATCACTGATCATTTTATACCACAGTAACAACATTTTTTATTTTAAAAGCAATCAACGTAAGGAACACTAATTGTGCAAGTTCAACTTGCACTTGGTTATTTGAGTATCGGGATTGTTATGCTAGTTTTCCAATCTGTAGATATCTGTCCATGTTTTACCATGTTTGTAAAGGGCTGTACTAGTTGCTGATATAGGTTTTCTCTTCACTATTTTAACATCTCATTTGTAATGTCGTCTGAGGCTTCTCTATTTTCAAGACTTCTTATAATTCTTTCTGTCTGTTCTAAAGTTAATTCTAGATTTACTTCTTCCACTTCTTCAAGTATGGTTTCATTATTTTCTTCTTCTTTATATAATTTCTGAAAGTATGTTTGCGATTCTTGAATTGAAAAATTAACCTTAGAAAATAATGTAGTAGTTAAAGATTGTCGAACGGGTTTTTTTTTTTCAAAAATAAAAAATTTACGGTCTTTCAAACGTTAGCACGCAATTTTCGATCAAAAAATTTATGTTTAATTACTTATAAAAAAATTAAAAAAACCTTTCGACAGTTTGTAGAAAACGTAAATATTACGATTTAAAAAAAGAAGTTAAAAAATATTAATAAATAACCGGTCAAGTGTAAATTGAACTTGCGCAATTAGTGTTCCGTACGTTGATTGCTTTTAAAATAAATAATTTTGTTACGGAGGTATAAAATGATCAGTGACTTCACAAAACACACCCCAAAATGAGTTTTCAACAAAGTTTGTTTCCAATCTTTACTGAAAACTGATGACCTTGGATTTTTTTTTTTTTTGGATACCACATAAATTATTAAAGGTAATGCACTCATGATAATTTTCGTTCAATCTACACCCTGTGGAGAATATTTCAGAATTTTTTCAAAATTTTATAAGTAGTTTTCAAGATAAGGCGGGAGGACAGCGATGTTACGCGATTTTTTAAAAATAATACAAAAAAAAGTGTGCACAAGTATTACATTTTTTACTCGTGTTTTCACAATCTTTCATTTGACACCACACTCGATAACCTAGTAAAAAAAATTTTTTTCACTTCCGATTTCACCCCCCAAAACTAACCCCTTAAGCCAAAATTTAACTTTCAAAACTACATGCTCTGATGAGGCCATCAATTCCTATATTATTACAAAACTTCAACTTTCTATGGCAAATAGTTTCGGAGAAAATTGGGTGTGACAGACAGACGGACAGACACCGAAGTCATCTTTTAAGTGTTCCGTACTGAACACTAAAAATTGACTGAGTAATACTCCAGACAATGTCTAAAAGTATAGTTTCAAGAAAAAGGCGTTTAAAGTAAAAGTAAATAAGTGGACTTAGGGCTAGTCTTCCATTCCAGCCTTGTACTGTATGCCTTCTTCCTCTTCTATCTCGGTGTTATTTATAGTGTTCTGAGAATAAAAATCCGTAAAAAAAAAAAAAATTTTTTTGAAAATTCGAGCCCTTAGTAGTTAGTACTTGCTAAGCAAAGTTTCTTTACACCAAGTTTTTACTGTGTAGTTGAAATTCCTAAACTAAATTTGATTATATATAAAATTGGAAATCTTACAGTTAGCAAACCACTAGATAAATTACTTGTTGTGTAGAATCCGTTAAATGAAATTGTTTGATTAGCTGAAACAACAAAGCTTCATTAGAAAGACAATGGAACACAATAATGTTTTGTCCTATCTGCCTCGTAAATGTTAGTAGAAATTTATCTTCCAGAATAATTACGAAGGATCTCTGTTCATCAAGGAGCGTTCCTCTTCGCACAATAATAAAGCTTAAATCGTGATTTGATGAAAGAATTTATAATAGAAGCTCATAAGAATGCGAATTTCTTATATATAAGCATAAGGTATGACGTACAATTTGTAACCTTTTATATTTTCTTCGTTTGGGGAAATATAGTATTCATGAAAATATCGCCCTTTGAATTTTGACTTTCTTTGATAACGAAAGTATTGTATTTACGACAAAGATCATCTCTAAAGGACAGAAAATAGGTTTCATATTATCGTCGGTCTGAGACACGATAACTGTCGCACGACATACTTCAAGTGAAAGAGAAACTTATCGTTTTTGGGCAAAATTGCGTCTGCGAGAGGGGATGAAAGAGATAGGAGCAATAAATTATGCATAGTTTAAAAAGTACTATGATAATTTTTATGGATTAGATTAAGAAAATAAACAAATAACAAGTTAACGGGATAAGGGAGGGGGTTAGTTCATATTACCGTGTAAAAAGTAGTTATCAGGATCTTTGGAGTTTAAAAAAGGGATGAAAGAGTTGGGATCGATAAATTTTTTACAGAGTCAACAATATTACTATTTTATATTTTGTTCTTTGAATAATGAACAAATTTGAAGTAAATTACAAATATCAACATTGTTATTTTAACACGAAATTCACTTTGATATCAAACCATATTCTTCTTATTTATGCCAGTATTGTGACTGAGTAACTATTGACTATTGAAATTATAATTTAGTTTTATTTTTCCTGTCTCTGTAATTATATCAATAGTTTTTTCGACATTTAATATATAAAAAATAAGTTCGTTTTCGTACAGCACCATGTAACGATATTTTGACGGCGCAAAGGTACCAGCTATATATGGGTGGCTAGATATTGAGTTAGGTTATCACACGGTTACATCTCAGATGCCACTCTTTAGATTCGTGATAAGGGGTGTACCGGATAATTTGTTACAGTGAAGAAACGGTAGACTAGGGATTAGTGCGCATGCCAGATAGTAGATGTTGGTGACCTATTATAAATAAACCCTGTTAATAGAAGGAACAGAAGAAAGAAAAAAATAGAAGTATTTCTAAAGGAAAGTGGAGCGAGTATGTATTATGTGTAATCATAGTACGTATAAACGTTAATCGTTGACGGCATGTGGCGATACCAACGAAAGAATTCAGAACGATAATAGTCGCTCTCGTGGTAAACAGCCCATGTCACGAACCCACTATCGATGCATTATAACACAACGATGCTAAGTGGCACACTAGCTTATGATTGCAAACGGAAGTCTAACTCACGATGATGTTATCGAAGAGGCGGTAAGTGCGAGACTTTTTTTTGTCTCTTTAATTTAAAAATTATCAAAATTTTTAAAGGTTATGCCCATGGACATTTTTGTTCAGAAAGATGAGACCTACAACATATCAAAAATTCAGCCAATTTGACCGAAAATACATTTCCATAGGAAAAGTGCAGGGTCCTCTGTGTCAAACATTATCCTAAGATTCCTAGAAGCAACGATAAAATCCAGGCATAAGTCGAGAAAATTATGCAGCAGTTCCTCAGTTTTTTTCTTTAATTTAATTTAAAATTATGTTTTATGCTATATTATAAAATTTTCTTCAAATCTGTACTGTGTCAGCCTCTACTTCGTTATAATGTCCTGGATCAAAACTATACGAAAGCTGTGTATCATTAGTATAAGGATACAAAATTGTATTATATTAATCACATCAAAGGTTTAAAATCAAATGGGATAACGTCACCGATACTCGATATTTCAAACTGTAATCTCACCAGGTGCATTCTAAGTTCTGTATATATAACTTCCAAAATACGTTCTACCCATCAGACCAAAATACAGAGCAACAGTCTGCTTCACTATACCAGTACAGTACATATATATATATATATATATATATATATATATATATATATATATATATATATATATATATATATATATATATATATATATATACATATATATATATATATATATATATATATATATATATATATATATATATATATATATATATATATATATATGCTTTCAATAATATCGAAAGTCATGGAAAAGGTAATCAATCAGCATCTTCTAAAACATCTTGAAGGATTCAACATTATTAGCGATCACCAATAAGGCTTTCGTAAACATAGATCAAAAGGAGATCTTCTGGCGTATGTAACACATGTTTGGAACAACGCAATTGAATACTTTGGAGAATCACGAGAGGTTGCTCTTGACATATCCAAGCCATTCGACCGTGTTTGGCAAGATGAACTGTTGGCTAAGCTACGCTCTTATGGTATGTCTGAAAATTTCTGTTTGTGGCTCTCATGTTTCCTCAGAGAGCGTTCTTTATGAGTGGCGGTTCACGGATTTCTTTCTAACACCTTCACTATCAACGCCGGTGTTCCCCTAAGGCTTCATACTGTCTCCTACTCTCTTTCTCATTTACATTAACGATCTGCTGGAAAAAACAGGGAATCCAATCTACAGCTTTTCGATGACAGGACGCTCATCTCTTCATTCACTTTGAACGCTCGGACATCGGCTACTCAGGCGAATAACTGCAGACAGCAGGAGGTCATTTAAATTAACAAAGACCTGGAAGAAATCCTATCCTGGGGTGACGGTAATCAAGTGGAATTTAACGCTACAAAAACCCAGGCGGCAGTTTTTTCTAAAAAAGTTAACGTTGCTGAATCCGATGTAGACATGTCGGGGCACTTCATTTCCCTAGCATCATGATTCAATTTGTTGGGCGTTAATTTGGAAGCAACTATGTCCTGGCATGAACATGTTGCAGGCATAGCAAGGAGAGTTTCTCAAAAGTTGGGAATATTATTTCGAACCAGAAAGCTTTATACTCCACAACTGTTAATTCTTTACAAAGCTCAAATTCGACCAACTATGGAATACTGCTCCCATGTTTGGGGCTCTGCTCCCAAACACACACTGCATTTGTTGGATTCTGTTCAGAGAAGAGCTGTTCGTCTGATTGGAGACCCGGACTAACCGGCGGCCTTGATTCGCTGGAACATCGAAGAACGGTTGGCGACTTGAGTCTGTTCTACAAGTATTTTCATGGTAAGTGTTCAAAGGATGTAGTCCGCTTAATTTCTACCAGAGCGGTGCATGTTAGAAATACACGTCGCGCTAATACTTCACATCCATATGAGGTTCAGCTTGTTACTCCACGTACAACGCTTTTCAAGCAGTCTTTTATATGGAGAACATCATCCCTTTGGAATAATTTACCCAGGGCTGTGTTTTCCACCGAGTACAATTTACAGCGATTCAAGAACAACGTGAATCACTTATTCCGCACACATGTCGCTCCTGGAGCGCTTTAGGGACTTCCCTGTAGCACGTGTGCTAGACTCATAATATATATATATATATATATATATATATATATATATATATATATAAAAATCAGATAAAATGAACACATTTTCCATTCTCATACCTTAACCACAAGGAAACCAAACTTTCCAAAAATACGAGAAAAGTGTACTGCCAACTGTTGGACATGTTGTAGAAAGCAGCAACCCTTATTAGTGTAACAACAGCTGTTTCTGGACGTTTGTTCTATTCAATGCTTAGTCATCGTGGTAAGACTGTTAGTGTGTGTGGGTGAACGGTTGGAAAATGATCTTGATGATGCATTATTATATTATACATAAAAAATAAAAAGACTCTTAGATCAACCACCTTGATATAATTTTAGATGGCTTTTAGAGAAAACATAAAATTTCAAATATTGGTTTTACTGTCTACGTTTGTTCCATGCCCACGCAAATATTAAAATTTTCTGAACAGATATTTTAAAGATAATGCAATACAAAGACGTTTTGTTCTACTTACCTTCCAACGCCTAATAGAAATTTATCTTTCAGAATAATAATGGTGTAGAGTCTCTGTTTACCAAGATGTACTGCTTAAGAAAAATAAATAAAGTTGAAAGTGATATGAAAGCTTTTTAGGAGGAGATAAAAACAGAAAAAATAACGTAAAATCATAAAATTAATGTAAGATATAGGGGTTTTTTGGACCATTCTGATAAATTGAACAAAATGCAAACATTAACTTTCTGTTCTGCGTAAATTATTCGAAAACTATAAAAAATTATATATAGATGATTTTTTCCTTTTAATAATAAAAATAATAGTATAATTCAAAAAGATGAAAATATTTCGTAAGAATCGTCATTTCTCTGAACTTTGACGATTACTAATCGAAAAATAGTTATTCTCATCTCAAGTACCTAAAGTAATCTTATAATATCACGGCTAATTGTGTTGGCATTTCATTACATTTCGAGGTCCCTAGATCTCAAAAAACATAATTTCTAATTTTGGTTAGTGCACCCCAATTTATTGCGATTAATGCCTCACTATAATATTTCATTTTAGTTATTTTTACACTTAGTGCTTGAAATACTTGAATACTGTTGAGTAATCGCCATTTGAGTGAGTCTCTCATCGTTTTACAAGTTTTTGAATTCCTTCTTTATAGATATTGGATGGTCTCTCTTCAAAGAAAGTCGTAAGGTAGTTTTTGACTTCTTCCATAGAATTAAATTGTTGCCTTTCAAATTATTTTGCAGAGAACAAAACAGATGCAAATCTGAAGGCGCAAAGTCAGGGAAATACGGCGCGTGCTGGAGAATTTCCCATTTTAACTTTTTTGCAGTGTCTGTTGAGCGACATGTGGTCTAGCGTTGTCAGGGTGAAAGATGATGCGTTTTCAATTCATCAAATTTATCAATAACCGTTGTTTTATTATTATTATTATAAAAAACAGTCAATTAAATGCAAAACAGAGCTAAATTTTTATTTTATATCAAAGCTCGTTTAATCGTAACTATGGCAACATTTAATTTGATTACATTGTTCGACAACAAGGTTTTAAAGAGACATGTGCTTCGATTTTTTGAATTGAGATTCAGATATTATTAATTGTAAAATAATAAAAAATGTTTAGAGTGATGATGTGTTTAGCTGTAAACTAATAAACTTACCAAATACAGCAAATTTGGTCATCTTAAATCATTTACCGGATAAATCCAAGCTGTCATAAAAAAATGAATATCAACGGTTCAAAGAATCTATAATATATACAAAATGCAACGTCTCTCTGTCTGTCTGTCCGTTAGTGCGCTTATCACTGGAGAACCACTTATCCGATTTACGTACTTTTTTTTTAAACATACATATGTTCTCTGGCCAGGTTATAAGCTATATTTTATTACGATAGGTAGCGTAAAGAATGAGCAGTGACGATAATAGCGAATGAAGTCGGAAAAAAGTTTGCCGTTAGCGCGTTCCCTTGCAATACACAGCCTAAATCATTAAATATGGAACAATTTTATGTAGCAGAGAATATCTATAATCTATAATATATATATAAAATGAAATGTTTCTCTGTCCGTCTGTCGGTCTGTCCATTAGTGCGTTTATCACGCGAGAACTACTTATCCGATTTACGTGTCTTTTTTTAAATTCATACATATATTCTTTGGCCAGGTTATATAATAATAATAATAATCTGTATCCATAATATATAAAATTCAGCGTCTCTCTGTCTGTCTGTCTGTCCGTTAGTGAGCTTATCTCTGGAGAACCACTTATCCGATTTACGTGCTTTTTTTTAAACATACATATGTTCTCTGGCCAGGTTATCTATCTATAATATATATAAAATGCAACGTCTCTGTCTGTCCGTTAGTGCGTTACGTGCTTTTTCTTAAAACATACATATGTTCTCTGGTCAGGTTATAGGATACATTTTATTGCGTTAGGTAACATAGAGAATAAGCAGTGACGATAATAGTGAATCAAGTCGGAAAAAAGGTTACCGTTAGCGCGTTTTCTTGCAATACACTGCCCAAACCATTAAATATGGAACAATATCATGTTGTAAAGAATATAATATATATAAAATGCAACGTCTCTCTGTCTGTCTATCTGTCCGTTAGTGCGCTTATCACTTGAGAACCACTTATCCGATTTACGTGTTTTTATAAATTTATACATATGTTCTATATATTTCGATATAAGTCTAGATAATGGGAGATAAGGTAAAATAGTGGGAGATAAGTATAAATAATCAGAGATAAGGAGAAATAATGGGAGATAAGCAGAGCTAAGTCTAGATAATGGGAGTTATGGTGAGATAATGGGAGGTAAGGAGAAATAATGGGAGATAAGGAGAAATATTGCGAGATAAGTCGAGATAAGCCTAGATAATGGCAGATAAGGTGAGATAAAGGGAGATAAGGTAAGATAATGGGAGAAATAATGGGAGATAAGGAGAAATAATGGAAGATGAGCAGAGATAAGCCTAGATAATGGAAATTATGTAGAGGAAAATGGGAAATAAGGAGAGAATAATGGGATATAAGGGGAAATAATGACAGATATTTTATTACGTTAGGTAACATAAGGAATAAGCCGTGACGATAGTCCACGCGAGCGAAGCCGCAGGCACGGCTAGTGGTGTTATATAAATAACTAGCAGTGCCCGTGGCTCCGCTCGCGTGGACTTGATTCATTATTATCGTCACTGCTTATTCATTATGTTACCTAATGTAAGATAGAACATATGTATTTTAAAAAAAAACACGTAAATCGGATAAGTGATTCATGAGTGCTATGCGCACTAACGGACAGACAGACTGAGAGACGTTGCGTTTTACATATATTATAGTTATTTTTTGATAAATATTCAGTTAAGATTAAAAAAAAAAACATGTAAATCGGATAAGTGGTTCTCGAATGATAAGCGCACTAACGAACACACAGACAGAGAGATGTTGCATTTTATGTATGTTGTATGCTTTGTTACATCATATTGTTCCATATTGAACGGTTTAGGCAGCATTTGTAAGAGACTGCGCTAGCGGCAACCTTTTTTCCGACTTCACTATTATCGTCACTGCTTATTTCTTCTATTACCTAACGAAATCAAATATATCCTATAACTTGGCCAGAGCACATATGTATAAATCTAAAAAAACACGTAAATCGGATAAGTAGTTCTCGAGTGATAAGTGTACTAACGGACAGACAGATAGATACGTTGCATTTTATATATTTATAGATCATAGATTAATATTTTATAACCTGGAAGGAGAACATATGTATGAATAAAAAAAAACACACCTAAATTGGATAAGTAGTTTTCGAGTGACAAGCGCACTAACGAACAGATAGACAGACAGACAGAAAGAGGTTGCATTTTATATATATTATATTCTTTGCTGCATGATATTGTTCCATATTTAATAGTTTAGGCAGTGTATTGCAAGAGAATGCGCTAGCGGCAAACTTTTTTCCGACTTGATTCACTATTATCGTCACTGCTTATTATGTTACCTAATAATAATAATAATAAAATATATGCTGTTATTTAACGTAATAAAATATATGCTATGTTACCTAACGTAATAAAATATATCCTATAACTTGGTCAGGGAACATATATATATTTTTAAAAAAGCATGTAAATCGGATAAGTAGTTCTCGAGAGATAAGTGCATTAACGGGCAAACAGACTGATAGACAGAAAGGTGTTGCATTTTATATAAATTATATTCTTTACTACATGATATTGTTCCATATTTAATGGTTTACCGTGTAAACTTTAAGCAGTGGATGGCAAGGGAACGCGCTAGCGGCAAAGAAATCTGGAATTCTCTATCTTTATAAGAAACGTATCCTATAACTAAACATTGAAAATAGAACATCCTGTTCGTCCCGTCCGTGAAATAAATAAAGAATAGTTGAATTAAATTACGAGGGTGGATGGTCTGGTAAATTTCTATGAAATGGCGGGAAATCTTGTTAATCGGCATGACTGTTGGTAAGTGTGATTCTTGTAACGGTTGCGTTTAAAGTTTCAAACAGATGCAACGCGTAGTTGTTTGTTGGTAGTGGTGTTACACGTTTCATAGAAACGGATATAGACAGTGTTGTGTAGTGATAAAACATTTTTATTTAAAAAAGTGTACTGCGGCCCAGACAGAAACTGAACTGAAAGAAGTTCATGTGGACTTTGCATCACCACGATTTATTCCTGAATATATGAATTTAAATGTGGTCGTACGAGTCCTGTAGATGCTGGACATTCAGGACGTCCAATTGAGGTTTCTTCTCATCAAATGGTTGATAAAATTCATAGTATCGTGATGGAAGATCGTCGCATTACGCTTCATAAGTTTACGGAGATAATAGTAGGCATCTCATATGAACGGGTACATAATATACTGCAGTGCCGTGTGGGTTGACCACAGAACAAAAACGCTTGAAAAAGGACATTTTAAAATCGTGTTTGGAAAACTTGCAGCATAATGCGAAGGACTTCTGACGTCGTTTTGTAACTATAGACGAGACGTGAATCGAAACCAATGGGATGGCGAAACTAAAAGTGCACCAAAAAAAGCGAGAATAGTTTTGTGGGCGGAAAAAGTGGGAACTATTTTTTGGGACTCCCAGGATATTATCATGATTGACTCATCTACCCTATTCTCCAGATTTGACCCAAAGTGACTTCTTCCTGTTTCGTAACCTCAAAACTTCAGGAATGAAGAGGTTTCTGTGCTATAAACGAGTATTATGCACAGTTCGAAACAATTTTTTGTTCTCGGGGAATAAAAAACTGGAATGTCGCTGGACCAGATATACCATGAGTATATTAAGCTTAATGGAGATTATGTTGACAAATTTTTGTTTTTGCAAAAAAATGTTATTTATCTTGTTTTCAATCCACTCGTGTATTCTAGCAACTCGAACAACATAATGTAAAATTACAAAAACAGTGAACGACACACTACAGGTTTATTTTATCTGTCTTGTAATAGCCGGTACAAATTTATCTCCTTGAATAATGATGTAGTGTTTGTGTATATCAAGGTAAACCAAGACAAAATAATTGAAGCTCAAAGATTGTTTCTGTAAAATACAAAGGAAATTATTCTATTATTCATGAAAGTGAATGCTTTATTAGATCTGAGCTTAAAATATATATAATTTATACTGTTTTGTAAAATTGTTTGCCCCATTTATGTTTACTTCTGTAACAAATAGTTTTTAAGTATTTCGAGAAAGCTTATGTTATTATTTTCTTATTCAAATATCGGCAAGAAATCTCTCGCATTTATCCCGCGATCATAATTACCTCAGTCCTAGCTAAGGGTCAGGGTAGCCAGAGGTGTACCAGTGACGGTCAACTATTTTGAGTACAGCCTGGTTTGGTAAGAAAGAGCTTTAAAACATTCTAACCCATTTTTCAAGTGCACCAAGTCAGTGGCGGCTCGTGATGGAATTTGGTGGAGGTTCACATACCTCACAAGGCTATTTTGTATGTAGCATTATGAGCCAATAAGAGCGTGAAAACACGATTTCCAGATACTTACTTAATTTTAAATTTTATGTATCTGTTCATACCTAGAAGACATTTTAAAATTTTCCATGGTCACAAATGAAAATACCTTACCTAATATTGATTGAAAATGGTAAATGTCAATAGGTTAAACATGATATTAAATATAAAATTACTTACCAGTACAGATGGTCCAACTATAACATGCAAATGTGCACGGTGTATTGACACATATGTATAAACGCGAACATAAATAATATACAACACTTGACGAAAGAAAATGTAGTCCATATTAGAAATATAGCAAAATTTATTGTTTTATTTAAAACAACTAACTGTAAGCTGAACTTTCTAAACACAATGTTTAAACGAAAAGTCCATACGGCGATTTTTTAAATTTGCAAATTTGTCAATTACTAATTGATTTAAATTACTAATAACTTTTATCATTTTCTTTTCTATTGACAACATTCCTAATGCTGAAAGTCTTTCTTCATTCATAGTACTACTCAAAAACGACTTAATTCTTTTTAAAGTGGAGAAATTTCTTTCAGCTTCAGCAGTTGTCATCGGAATGGTAATACTTAGCTGCAGTAAATTGTACCTTGCAGAAAATACATTTTGTAAATTATTTTCAATTATAAATCGCAAACAATGCACCCCTCCTGGCAAATTTCTAAAATCTGTCCGTTTATAACTAAGTTCAAGTTCAGTTTGTAGTCTAATTTTGTCCAAAAATGGATATGTCTGAACTATATCATTTAAACAGTGTGACGGGAATTTATTTTCAAACTCCGAGAACTTAGAAGACATAAACAGAAGCGAACCACTTAGATGACTATTAAATGAAAACCTTTCCTTAATTTGAATTAATATATAATCGCATACTGCTTTTGCTGCAACTACTTTCGTTAAATAAGGATATTCCTTACGTCTTTTATTCTGAAAATGAACTACATCTTCGATTAAAGTAGAATTTTCTTCAGCATTTTGTCTTTCAGTCGCTATACATTTGTCAAATATATTAATTTCTGTGGCAACCTGTGCAGGATCAGAAGTCGGTTTTTGCAAACTATTATATAGGATATCACCGTGTGGCATAATTTTATGAAAAAATATTAGCCAGAATACAAATTGTGCATCGTATATATGTAGTAATATAATTGTGGTAGATTGTTTCAAAGTATTTTCTATCTTCTCCATATATTCGATAAGTGCTTCTCTGTTCTCAAAAATAATATTTATAGCTGTACTTTTAAAAAGCCACCGTATCGTAGAAGTTCTTGGAATATGGCAGCGTACAACTTCATTTAATATTTCAATCCGCTGATTAAAATTTGAAAAAAAATTCGTAATTTCGGTTATATTAGAAAAGAAAATACCTACTTCTGCATTCTGGCTAGATACATGGGCTAAAATTAAATTTAATTGATGAGTGAACATAACAGCCGTATTTAAAGTCATCTTGAATAATTCTGTTTACTCCACCATGGCAGCCACTCAAAACATTTGCTCCATCATAGATTTGTGAAATTAATATACTCGGTGTATCTGTAACTTTAAGTAAAACGTCTTTAATACAATTCGCTAAACTAATTGCATTATGATCTTGTGGATTCAAAAAAGCCCTAATTTGTTCAGTTGGGGTATCGTCTGAAAACTACTACCATTTGAAACTTACAAGAAATATCTGTGTACTCATCTGCTATAACATGATGAATTGATGATGATGATGTTTATTTGTCTGAGCGCGTCGGCAACAAGGGCATTTGGCGCCCCATGATTTATTTTGAGTGAGAAATTAGTTATTTATTTATTTATTTATTTATTTATTTATTTATTTTTATTTATTTTTTTTATTTATTTATTTATTTATTTTTTTTTTATATGTCATTGAAGATTCCTATATCTTTTAGGTATTTAATGATGTTGGGCAGGTTGACTGAATCTGGATGTAATGAAAGAGAAAGAGTGGCGGGAATGTTATATCTGGAACGGATGCGTGAATAATGATCAGCTTGAAAAATGTGTTTGATAGTTAGGGGAATGTTGCATTCAGGGCAGAGTGGTGGAGGATCATTATGTAACAAGTGTTTGTGTGTAAGATGTGTGTGTCCTATTGACAGCCTGATCCAGACAGTATTTTCTTTGCGGGAGAGAGAAGGGTTGAATAAGGGTGGGAAAACAGTAGACTTTACTTCCCAGAGCTTATTTAGTAAGTCAATCAAATCCATTGTAATTGAAATTGATTGAGGAAAATGTTATTTACTAATTTAAGAAAATCATCAGGATGGTTGTCTCCAATCACAGGGGTACCAGTAGTTGCGGCCTCCTTGGCGAGAATATCGGCTCTATCATGTCCACTATTTCCTATATGGCCCGGTAACCAGATGAAGGTGATGTCTTTCCCTCTAAGATGAAGTAGGTATAGTAGATCTCCTATTTGTCTTGAATAGGCATATTTTTGTATTTTGTATTAAACATGATGAATTGGGCGTCTGCTATTTCATTCTTTATATATTTGTGGCAAATTTGTAGCATGCATTCTAATAATTTGTTCTGAATTATTTTTGAAGACTGTAGATTTTTCAAAATGCTCCTTTAAAGCCAGATTCAACTCTGCACTAAAATTGATTAGACCTTTAAAAATTTCCGGATTTTAAGAACCGTCCCTTTCAACGTATTCTCGCAAAGCTAATTCGAAACATAGACAGAACTTTATACAATTTATAATTTTCGACAAAACGTATCTGTTTTTCAATAAATTGTCATTATGTTTTTCGATACCTCTTCTGTAGGCACTATCCAGTTGTTGTTTTATATCAACTTTTCCCAAAAGTCTTAGTTCTAACTGCGAATTTATATGAACCTGCGAACTTTCGTGCTTTTTAATTTTTTGTGATAAGTGTGCCAGATCGACTACCCCACTTTTCACTCGACTCGCTTCAGCATTTTCAGATGTAAATAGCAAACATGAAAAAACAAAACAAGCTGTTTTTAACACTGCGTCTGCATAGCCATTCATGTTTTCATATAATTCACTTTTAAAACTGAACTCTCGTTTTTGTCCCTTACTTACTTGAGTAATACTAAGCTTCGGAATCGGTTTTCCCGCAGCTTTCACTTTAAGTTTGTCTTTTAAAGGCAACTTCGAAAAATTTTGTTTTAAATAATTCATTGTATATTCAAAGTTTCTTTTAACGTCTAACAATTTACTACACCCTGGCTATGCATCCATTTTTTGGTTCATTGCATCAATTATAATCAGTTTACGTCTGTATGTAATTGCATTCACGACTTAATACTAACAGCACCAAAACCAAATTTAACTACGATGACTGGAACCGCTTAGATTAGATGTATGGTAAAATATAAACGAATCAACACGACGCTGATATCCCAATCCAAATCCGCAAGATCACCAAGTAAGTGTGAACCATGGAGAGAAAAAAACGACGAATTGACATCTTTATATTAGATAGTGAGACACAGTTTGCCAGAATGCAAAAACGTATAAAAAGGAGACAGCGCCGTATACCGCGTTGCTTTACATCCAGTTCTTGTAGTTTGTGCGCTTAGGGAGCTTCAATGACAACTCGAGGTTTAATATTACGTAAAGTATTAGGGTTGTTATAAACTGTTCTTGTCCATTTGTAGGGAAGTTCTACTTCTTTAAAAGACGTTTGTATGATTAAGGAATAATACAAAATAATTTGCATTTTGCTTGGGGTTCACGTGCTCATGTGCTTCTATAGAGGAGCCGCCACTGCACCAAGGTAGAGTGCTTTTGTGAGAACCCGTTATATATTTCTCATAGATTAGATACATTAAAAATATGTAACTATTCAGACAGGTTGTCTATGTCTTTATAGACATACTTGGAACTCTGATTATATTTTGTCAAAGTAGTGCAAATTTAATACAATGACTATATGTCAGTCTATGAATATAAAATACTATTGTACATGTCTGCATATTCATAAAATTTAACTTTATGTATAAAAAAAGATTTCCTTACTTTCTCTTACTTTGGGGAATTTCTCCTTAATCAAAAAACCATTTACTATGTCTATCACTCGTTTAAGACAATCACCTATCTCATAGAACAACAAGCAAATATTAACTGGCGTACTTATGTTTTTCTATTGGTATGCCTCGGGCACTAGCGAAAATCATAAGACTTTTTAGAGTATTTCCACTGACTTACCTTATCTCAACTGTTTAGTCATCAAAAGGAAGGTAATGATTACGTGTTTAATATCAAAGTTAACTAAATTATTTGTTTTAATGCCTTACGAAACAATTAGTTAGTTTGGTTGACTTAGTAGCCCAGTCGCCAGGTTTTTGAGCTCACATTACATGTTAACAGCCTGCATTTCCGACGATACTAATAGTTTTTATTGTTGTTGCTTTATAGTTTGTAAAACTTAACCCGAAATTTTTGTATGCGTGATTTTAACGGGCATACAGTAAGTTACAAATATTTAATAACATATAATATTGAAAAAAAAAAAAACCTTGTGCATGTATCATTTTTATATCTTAAGTTTGAATATAAGAATAATTAAAAATATCCACATTATCTGTGTTATTTAAAAATTGAGTTTTAAAATATGAAAATTTGCCTGCCGTAGTGCGCCGCCGGCAATTTTAGGTTCAAAGCAGTACGAAATGGTCAAAAAAAGTAGGATTTTTTTTAGTTACGGTTAAAAGTATATTTGATATTAGAAAATCATTAAAACTTTTAAAAAAACTTTCTCTTTCTTTGTAATTTTGCTCTTAAAATAGTGTTCATGATAAACGTATTTTTTGCTTATTATTAATCATACAACTTAAACTTAAAATAAAAAAATATTTAAAGGTAGGAAATGAAAGATAAAAGTCTAAGCTTTAAGTAAAAAGTAATTATATTTCATTTAAACATCCAGGTACAAAGGAAACAATTACTGAGAACACAAAGATTCTAAATTAGTCGGAGAAATTAAATGAATTACGTATTCTCTGGCCGTTTTATTGGATCCGCCACTTTGAATTCTTCAAATCTGTCAATGTGTCTGTCATTTATTGAGAGCTTTTCGTCAAAATTTGCCTTTGACGACTGGGCTATAGATAGATAGAAATTAATTCATTCTGAATAAGGATTATCCTCCCAGTGCCTAAACATTTGTTAGTATTTTACGGCACCTTTGCTGCAATAGGCTGCAACAACTACTACTTATTATGTACATGGCCAAGCCAAATATACTTAAATAAATAAGTATCCTGACCTGCCGGGATTGAAATTCGAGACTCCTTAGATATTAAGTGTTATTTTGACTTTATCGCTTTAGTTATGTTGTTTGCTGTAGCCGCCCACGAAGTACATAGTTATTGACTATCCACCACCTCTAACTCACTTTTTGGAAGAGTTAGGCAAAATTGCTAAATGCTGAAATTGTAACGTTTTTAATGTTTATAATTATGTTTTTTTTTTGTGTTTTAATACTCTTTAGTTGTAATTTTTATGGTGTTATTGGTCACAATAAAGAAGACAAGCTTTGCCGAACATGGCTATGCACGTGTGACAGTAATACAAATGGATAATGGCATTTACTTATTTTAAAAATGATAGTAGTAAGTTCTTGCCAACTGTTGGTATATAAATGGTTTTTTTCAGAGAGTGAAAAACGGGATATATACGAAATATTGTTTACCAGTGGTCATAATAAGAGGCAAGCACGACGGGAATATACAAGAGTATATGGAAGGCAAAGCAGAATCAGCTTAAATATATTTTCAAGAATATACAGCTACATTTTAACCGGAACAGTGCTTGAACAAAGGAAAAGGACTAAACAAAAGTTCATTTTTTTTTAAACAAAAAAAACAATATTTACCACTTTAACAAATCCAGAAGGTTTTATAACAGATGCTGTGAAATCTCTTGACAAAATATATATCAGGATTCAAAATACTTTACCAAAATATGGTTATTACTAGAGACCGGCATATATGCAACATAAAAATCTTGAAATATGCATGCAAATATGTATGAACAATGCTTAAAATATGCATGAAAAGGGTCAAAATATGCAATATTAAATAATAATAAAAGTAGTAATTTTTAGTTTCAAAATCAGCATAAAATTAACAAGTTATCGACGATGTTTAAATTTAATTAACAATTATTTAATATTTTTTAAAATTATTTAATATTTGTATTCTTGTATATGTAAACAATAAGGTATTGTTCCAAATGTTGGGTAGTAAGATTGTGTCTTCGATCATTTAAAATATTTTTATAAGTGGAAAAAGACCGTTCCACATCCACTGAGGTAACTGGGCAGTATTTGAATTTGGGTGCTATGTTAGCACTTATTGTTTCTGGCAAAAGTTCACCCGTCCCATTAACAAAACTATAAATTTCACACAAAGGTTCAAAGCCTGGGTTATTGCACAAAATGTTTTCAAACTTTTCTTTAACTCTACGCGGGAATACATCTGGCAATGTGGAGTTTATTTGACGGATTTTATTTATTAACTGAATTCATTCGGTCAACGCCAAACCTCGAGTTTCAAGCTTTTCAATACCCGCAGGTATGTGGGAAAAGAGAGTGCTAATCAAAGCTATGTTTTTTTTTATATCAGAATCGTTAAATGCTTCTTTGGATTGACGAACTGCTATAGCCTCTGCACTATCGAAGTCATTTACTACACCTTTGATGGCCTCGAAATGTTCATTGTAAAATAGAACAGCTTCAATCCATGTTCCCCATCGAGTTACCACTGGTTAGAGAGGTAAAGGCACATTTGGCAGTTTTTCTTTATAGGCGTTATTGCGAGCAGGTGCCTTAAGAAACACTTTCTTTGCTGATGAAATCAGTTTATTTACATTTCCAAACGTGGATCGTACTTCTTCAGCGAGTCGATGGACTCCGTGAGCAAAGCACGTGACACGAATTAAATTTGGATAAAATACTTGGAGGACTTTGGCTGCCTTGATCATATAGGGAGCAGCATCTGAGAGAAATATAAACACTCTTTTTCATCTGCAGAAGATTCAGGAAATATTTTTTTAATACCCTCATTCACAAATCTGGCGATCGTAGAATGATTTGTCTTGTCAAGTTCTTTGCAGGCCACCAAATAGGAAGAAAAAGGCTCTAATCTTAATGCACCCACAATTAAATTCGCAATATAGCGACCACAACTGTCGGTAGTTTCATCAGCTGAAATCCAAATAATGTCATCCTTAAGTTCATTACGTATTTCTTCCAGAACATGTTGGTAAATTGTTGGTATGTAATTTTTACGCAGTGTTGATTCGTCTGGTATTTTTTGATTCAAGCAATATTATCGCCGAAAATCTTTGAATGTAGGATTTGTAAGTTTGTGGAGAGGAATATTACTTCCAAGCAATGCTTCACATAAATCCATGCTAAAGTGGTTTTTTTGTTTGCCTATAGAAGTGGAATCACTGCTACTTGCTGCTGTTATAAGTTGTTGTCGTGGGCCCTTTTTTGCAGTCCTGCGATATGAAGACTTGTCTTGACATGCTGGTCAAGTTGAAACTTTTTTGTGAACGAAACATTTTTCTCGCAAACTCGACAATATAAAACATTTCTGTCGTATGTAAGTGTTTTAGGATAATCAGCTACCCACGAAGAGACACTTTTTTTTGCGGGTGGCATACACGTTAAACTTTAACACAACACGTTAAAAATTGCAAAAAGACTACACTGATGCAAGCGCGTCAACAATAATGTTAAAACTGATATCTTGTTTTAAAATAAAAATTCGTCTTAGAGAAAATTGTTTATTTGCTCCACGCTTAAACAAATATTCTTAGAAACTAACTACTTATTACTTAATATCCCGACCAAGAAACAAAGGAATAAAATACAGTCATAATTTTGGGTATTCCCTTGGCACTATAACCTAATCGATGTTTAGACTATTGCAGGTAATGTCCCGGCGATAAGATCGGTTCCAGACGGCGACATTAACAATACCTTGAGCAATTCAATTGCCTAGTAATACTGAGAAATATTGTAAATATAGGGAAAATATGCGTCATTACTAGATTTTGGGTAAAATATGCAATAATCGGTGAGAATGGTCTAAATATGCAAATGCATATGAAAATATGCAAATGCATATAATCCGGTCTCTAGTTATTACCCTTATAAAGTGTTACTAGTGCAGATCTAACCTAGAAAAATAAAAGAACTACTTTTAGGCTTTTCTCAAAAGAGAAGAAAATTGTTTGGAGGGATGGGTCGGTTTATATTCCCTTTTACGCATCAAACTGTTCACATTTGGTGAGGTATACAGGACCAATATTTTTTAAATGGGGTATAATACTTGGAAACAATGACGGAAATTATTAAGAATTTGGTATCACATATCAATAGGAAAACACTCTTGCAGCAGGACGGTGCTTCGCCACAAAATATTCTCGCTATAGCCTTGTATACAGCGTTATACATACTCAAATTTCAATTATATTGAGGCGAATTACTTTTGAGAATCACCAATTAGAGTAAACGTGAATAATTTGTATGTCGAGGTTACATATTATACACAAGTGCTTGATTAACTTGAACAACAAAGGATCATTAGAAAATACAATGCAACACAGTAATGTTGTTTCCATCGGTCTTGTTAGTGGAAATTAATCGCCCAGAATAATGATGCGAAGTTTCTGTTTACAAAGATGCACCGCTGAAGGCATAATCAAAGAAGCTTCAAAAGCTGTAAGGGTTTTTAGTCATAAAACTTGAAACTATACAATTCTTAAAGATTACCGATACAATTTGGTTTTATATTCCAATCAAAGACTTTCTTAGTGTCCATGCAGAGGCGTAGCTAGGTTCTAGTAGGGGGTGGGTTTCAAATAGATCCAAGGGGCGTTTTTTTTAGGACAAAAAAAGAGGAGGCTATTCAGTATATATCACCACTACACCAAACACTTTATTTTTGCACTCGACGCGCATTTCGCTAACCATATTAGCTCCATCAGGAGCGATGATGACAGTCAATCATCGCTCCTGATGAAGCTAACATGGTTAGGAAAACGCGCGTCGAGCGCAAAAATAAAGTGTTTGGTGTAGTGGTGATACATACTGAGTAGTGTCATTGTGCCAAAGATTCTACATTCCCAATTTAGAAGAGGAGGCTATAACAATTTTTAGGAAAAAGGGGGTTTTTCCTTAGATTTAAAGAGGCGGGAAATCATATTCCCAGCTTCGCCCTCCAGTCTACATCACTGTGAGTATGACCTTAAATTACTCGTAATCCTTAAGAATGAAATTGCTTCAACGACTATTACTACAAAGGATATCAGTGTGTTATTGTATTTGTCGTATGTACAGACTGTCAAGTAAGAACGTGACCGCTCGTATTCTTGAAAAAAATGTGTTTCGAGAACATCTATTCCTATCAATGTATTGTTTGGTGTACTAACAATGGCGCAATTACCTTAGTAAGTTGTCCAGTTGCCTCTTGCATCAATAATCCCCTGGCATCTTCGAGGCATGCTGTCGATGAGATTTTCTACACACTCTGCAAATTTTTCGATTCTCGCGAGACCACTGAGTCAAAGTCCTCAGAGTCTTTCCTTTGAGCTTTCTCTTTACAAGGTATCAAACGTTTTCAATAGGGTTTGCGTCCGGCGATTGTGAGGGCCACTCTAGTATCTTATCGAGGGCCAAAGCGAGCCGCTTCCCGACGTGACTTTCGCCCAGCAAAGGTTTTTTCAACGTGTTTCGGAATTTGTACATCATGAGCATGAAGATCTTATCCAATGGTCTCATGGGACATACTCGAACCCGATTTTCTTAATTTTGCCACTCCTTAATGCAGCGTCAATTTCGGGTCCCGTAAAAACAAAGACACTATTCGTTTTTCGACTTTCGGAGTGACTTTGTCTACCGAACCACGTTTTGGAAAGTCGTAGACATTCTTCATCTTATTAAAATGATTTACCCACTTCTTCACGAACGATACCGACTTTTTAATACATTTAACTTCCACAGAATGTGTCATTTTAGGCCACTTTGGATCGGAATAAAGAAAAACTGCCTCGAAATGACGCACAAACAAGTGACTCATTTTGGATTTTACGTGATTTTGACGAAAATTCGGAATCGACTGATACTTTTACTAAAATGAGTTGTTGAAAAAGCTTCCCTCTACCGATTTTTAGGTGGAATAGTTAAAATCGCATCTACTAAAAGTGAATTATCTCCGACACGTTCTTACTTGACAGACTGTATTAGTGGCAGAAGCATTAAAATAAACTGCCATTAAAGCCAAACAGTTTTTTCGTTCACGTAATGTTCTACGTGAGTAGTTAATTTTAGTAACGCAAGTGATGCATGAGACACGACAAACGTATGCGATGCGACTTACGTAGCGTCTTGAATACCCTATTTGTCATGTAAGTTATAAAGTGTATTTAAAAAATTAATATATAATTTTTTTAGTTTATCATTCTCTTCGAAAGCCTAACAAAAAAATAGATAAAATTAATTAAAAAACAATTATATACTCACTAAGTTGGGAATGTGGAATCTTTGGCACAATGATACTACTCAGTATATATCACCACTACACCAAACACTTTATTTTTGCACTCGACGCGCGTTTCGCTAACCATGTTAGCTTCATCAGGAGCGATGATTGACTCATCGCTCCTGATAAAGCTAACATGGTTAGCGAAACGCGCGTCGAGTGCAAAAATAAAGTGTTTGGTGTAGTGGTGATATATACTGAGTAATTATATACTCACAGTAAAATACAACTTGAATTTTTTGACCGGTTAAAGTCTAATATTACAAGCATACTCGTCTTCTACAGATAATCGTGCCTATAGCGCAAAATCGACAGAAGAATTTGTTAGCAAACCCTCATATGGCAGTCACAGTTTACCTATATGACTTAAGATGAATCTCAGCATATACCTATTAAATTTTATAACTATTAAAATCAAATAAAGTTCAAATAGTCATCGGATGTGCACTTTGTTCAATTTTGGTCTTTATATTATTTTATATTTATGTATAAAGACCTCGAGTCATATACACTGCGCTGCCTCGCGGTTATTTTAAAAACTGTGACTGCCATATACGCCATTATTAAAAATTTTTCTGCCAATTTGATGTCATTGTCTTTATTGGATACTAAGATAGGCAAAGCCTCTTTCTTACAATTTCGACAGTACATTTTTCATAAGAATGATTGGATGCTTATACTAACTTAACCTAAGCTCTTATGCTAAGACTTAAAACTAAGACTAAAACTACCTTAGCCTAAGACTTACGCTAACTTAAATTAGGACGTAACATTAATTTAAACTAGGACTAATTATAAATTAACCTAGATTGACAATCTTCTTGTCTCGCGGGTGAGGGGGTCATCGTCTTCGTCCGAGAGCAGCGGGTCGGACGGTCTCGGGAACTGGCGGCTGGCGTGAGGTGGGAGTCGGAAGGCGTCCCTGATGCGTGGGTTTGGGCTGCTGGGACGCCTTCTCCAGGAACTTCAGTGGGGCTGATCTGATGTCGTTAGGCAGGATTTTCGGATCGTGGTATTCGCCAGCAAGAGGTACAACGTGTATAATGCTACCATATTGTACGGTAATAAATAAGTCGAGTTTCGCTCGGCTGATAAGTCGCACTACTATAAAATTTGTCCCGAGTTAGGTCGACAGAAAAGAGAACATTGAACAATTGCTGAAATATGAACTGTGTGCAATTTTTAGTAGTATTTTATAAATATGTAACAGATAATAACAAAGCATACTTATTTCTTCGTGATATAAAAAAAAATAATAGAAATATTCAAATAAGACGCATAAAAATATGAAGTGGTTTGTAAAATTGCATTCTTTTCATTTACTTTGGAAAAAGTCTTCCTTTCGATTGTCCATACTTTATCTTGGTCAATTGTACATTTTTTCAGCATCACTGATATCGATATTAGCAGTGGCGTAGCCAGTTTTAAAAGGCAGGAGAGTGGCAGATGGATACAAATAGCGTTTTTTTTTTAAGAAAACATTAATAACACAGATGCTTATAGAAGATGAGAGGCGCTAATCGACAACCGGACTTTCTCGAAAAAAAGTCTTTATCACCGAAACTCTAGAGGGTCAATCCTTTTCTAACACAATAACTTAAAATCGATGAGTGGAATGGAGGAATTTTTCATAAAAAAGTATAGTGGAATTTTAAACGCAATTAAAAATCGATGATAAATTTCTCACAAAAAGAAAATGTTTATGTAGTAGAACTAGAAAACCTACACTCAGTTTAAAGACCTGTAATCTGTAGGAGTGCAACTTTAGAAGTTCAATTCCCATTTAAACATTAATGATCGAAGGATGGAGATTTTTCACAAGAAGAATCCTTTTGTACATTGGACTTTTAAAAGTCTGTTTTTAAGAGGATGCTTTTTTCTACATTTATGGGGGTGGAGGACCATATATAGCCCTAGCTTCCCATAACCTACGACACTGAATATATGGTAAGTTCTCGAACAATAGCAGAATTGCAGTTTTTGAGTTTCCTCTTATTTAGAAAAACAAAATAAAGTTGTATTGTCCTTCTCGTTTACCTTTTGTGACACACTATACTCTCATGGCCAAAGATTCTGACACACTAAAAAATAGTGTAGTTCAAGTTATAACCCTACACATTTAACCCCTCATATGTGCCACTGTCAATAATTATGCTGTAAATTGGTTTATTTCCAACTAAAAATCCAAAAATTTTGTATACTACAATTGAAACTATAAAACTAATTGACTCCCATCTCTTACTCCTCAAAAAAGTTTCCTGCAATAAATACTATCGTCATCTTATATTGTCCACTACTGGACGAAAGCCTCCCTCAAGTCTTGTCACCTTTTTCTGTTCAGGGCCACATGTACCCAATTTCCAGCTACTCTCTTCAGATTATCGGTTCACCGACTTGGTGGTCTACCTCTACTTCGATAGGCCTCGGATCTTGGTAGCCACTCTATATTTTTTTTTGTCAATCGTCCATCCTTAAACCTAGCAACATGTCCAGCCCAGTTCTATTTAAGATGTAGAATGAATTTGACTGCGTCTTGTACCCCCGTTCTTTTCCTAATATGTGATTTGGGATGTGATCTTTATTTTTTTTATTTTTTTTATGGGTCTAGCACGCGTGCTGCAGGGAAATCCCTAAAGCGCTCCAGGAGCGGCATGAGTGAGGAAAAAGCGATTCACGTTGTTCTTGAATCGCTGTAAATTGTACTCTAAGAGTAACGCGAGTAACATTTTTCTTTGTACATTTTTTGTTGATTTTTTTTTCGTCAATGTGAAAGTATTGGCGCCGTACGTAAGAACCGGTAGTACGCATCTGTCAAAAACTTTCCTTTTTAAATCCATCAGAAGATTAGATTTAAATATATAACCCAGTTTGCCATATGCCGTCTAGGAGATACCTATTCTATATAATATTAAACATGTATGTACCAAATTTAAAATCGGTATATGATTTTGTTCGAGAGTTATCGGAAGATCGACAGACCGTCAGATAGACAGACTGACGGAAAAGCGAGACTATGGTTTTTGTGATCTCGACTCTCGAAATGTAAAGAGATACATAACATTTTCACGAATATAATGCTTCCCTTTAACCAAGAATGTAAGAAATCGCTGTATGATGCAAACTTTTTGGAGAATACTACAGAATTTTTCTAGTTTGTAGGGATTAATTAGTAAAATACTTTAATTTAACATTCATTAATATCCTGTTTAACTTTGTTGGCAGTTTGTATCAGCTAATTTTCTAAAGCAACGGTAAAACTTACAGAGCAGTCTGCACGTGATGTCATTACGAATGCATAAGACGTGCCGTAGAGCAGGCAAAAAGTACTCACACACCATCAAATTTGTGTGTAGTCGTATATAATTAAATTAGAATCTTTTTAGTACAAAGGCTAACGTCACGTACGAATGTGTGCAAAAAGAAATTAGGAAAGTCAGGTGAGTAAATGTTAGATAAATTAGAAAAACAGTAGCGTGTATAAAGGCATGTAAATTGTTTACTAATAAAATTTTGTGGTGCCTTCATCTGTCATGTTTTATGCGATATACATATGTTAAAATGTCTGCAATGTATGGGAATATGCTTTATTTTGAATTTTCTTGGAAAATTTTATTCGAGAAAAATGTTTGTGGCTGACGAATTATGCAAAATAAAAAATCTAGGAACTAATATAATAATCTATTATTCCTCATCTTATAACTCTTCCATCACCAATACATTGCAATTAGCTTTAAACAGGATTACAGACTGGTCATAACAATCGGGTTTCACTTTCTCCCCGACCAAATGCTCCATAATCCATTTTTGCAGGAAAAGGAGTTGTCCCAAAACAAACATCCTAAATCTATCCAATACTCCCCATTCCAATGGTAAACAACATATCCCTGCTAGGATCGATTTTTGACAACAGACTAAATTGGAAAAAACATATCGACTACCTTAAGACAAAAGCAGCGAGAGATCTAAATATAATGAGACTGCTATCTAACACCTCATGGGGTGCAGAGTTCCCCTCTCTAATGAAGATATATAAATCGATCATATTCTCTAAAATAAGTTATGGGGATTTCATTTATGGTACGACGAGCCCCACCAACAAAAGATCTCTCGAAGTAATCCAAAACCAAGACTTGCGACTATCAACGGGAGCCCATCGAACTTCCCCAATTCCAAGCTTACAATGCATCGCTTCCATGCCCCCCCTTTCCTTACAGAGACAAAAATCTTTAATGCGATTTTACACCACATCATTATTTAGACCTCACTTTAAAAGTGCCCTCAATCTACATCAGATACATTCTAAATCATTCAGCCCCAACTCTATACAATCCAGAATTAAGATCTTCTTATCTATTCATGAATTTTCCTTCACCTCACCAGACTCATCAAAATTCCCATTACTATCTCCTTGGACTGCCCCCTCTCCGAAAATAGACATTAGCTTGACAAAATACAACAAAGATTCAACCCCCTCTTCTCAAATAAAATCATCGTTTTTACAGCTTATACATGATAAATACCAAAACTATATACACTATTACACGGATGGATCAAAATCAGACCTGGGAGTGGGTGCCGCAGTAATCACACCGAATATTATTCATAAATTTAAACTTAAGATTATCTCTACCATTTATACATCCGAACTATTTGCTATAAGGGAAGCTATCAGATTAGCGATAAGAGAAAAAAATAACAACATTCTTATCATAACTGATTCCCTTAGTTCTCTAAAATCCATAAATTCATCGAAAACATCAATCCCACTAGTGTTAGATATAATGAATCTTATACACATAAGTTACATCCGGAAGATTAACTTAGTTTTATTGTGGATACCCAGTCATATTAACATAAAGGGAAACGATTTAGCGGATACTAACGCCAAATTGGCAATTTATTCTGGAATACCCATAAACACAATCTTATCACCATCAGACCTGACGAATTTTTTCAATGATACCTTCAGAAATATGTTTCAACTTTCCTGGGACTTGCAAGATGACAACGAGCTCTGGAAATCTAAGTCCGCAGTATATCCACCATTTCTATTGGACACACGCACCTAACTCATTCATATATATTAAAGGGAGAACCTCCCCCAACATGTCACCACTGCCATACAACCCTCACAATAAAACACATCCTTTCCCATGATCATCTTCCCCAAAGATATAAACATAATTTATTGAAACCTTTACATCAAATAGTAGCTCCAAACATAAATAGCATAAAAAGCCTAATAGAATTTTTAAAAGAAACAGATCTTTACTCTAAAATAAAATTACACACGAACTGGCGCTAAATGATCTTTGCTATCGATGCGCTACATTCAAACATACATACATACATACATAATATTTTTCTGGAAGGTGAAATAAAAAGCAGAAAAATTCATGTCTAAAGTCTGGGCTTAATTACTAACGATGCCAATGTTGGTGACATCAAGGAAATTAAGAATGGTTCTCGACTGAGGTAGGGGAACGAGCAAAACAGATATCCGAGTAGCAAGCCAAGGTACCCTGATGCTATGGCTGGGTTGATAAAATGCAGGGGTATATATATATATATATATATATATATATATATATATATATATATATATATATATATATATAATCCCACTACCATCTAGAATCTTTTTTAATTTTCTTCTGGTTGTGTCTTTACTTTCAAGAATTTTTTTGATTGTTGTTGGTTTCGGTATTCTAGACTGACATAATTTTCTAGTAATTTGTAGTTTGGCGGGAAATTTTAATTTTCTAAAGTTTAAAGTCCAAAAGTCACTCTGTTCGTTAAAAAAAAGGGAAAAGTGTTTGAAATTTCATTTCATGGTAGTATCGGCCAAGTTTTCGCCCCAAGTACCGACATAAGTACTAGAAACTTCTATTCTTTTGTTTGTTGATCCTAGCCCGACTGATGAGCCGTGATACGGCGAAACGCGTCTCGGGATGGATTGACGAATAAGAGACAATACCGCTGTATTATGGACCCTCGTCCGTTTTCAGTTGTTTTACATTGAGTCACATATACCTGAAGTGGACCCCTCAAAAAATCGCGTTACCTGCGGTAAAGTATTGAGTCTGCTAACCACTCTGTCGCCTTGTATGGCTGTAGGGAGGTATGCGTTTTTTTGGTACAATTCAATGTATATTACTATCTATATATATATATATATATATATATATATATATATATATATATATATACTTATATAGATAGATAGATAGGTAGATAGATAAATAATGTTTTTATTTATTCCTTGTAACTTACAAAGCTCCATATAGGCGTGGAACAATGTCAAAAGCTCTTAAACTAAAAAAAAATATTGCATTCCACCAAATATTCTAGTTACACACATAAAAATAGCCATAATTCATCTGCAAAGAACTCTTCCAAGCTATAAAATACCTTACGGACTAAATAATTCTTAATTACTATTTTCTTAAAATTCTAACATGATTTGGAAAACTATTGTACAATCTTAGAATACAAAAACATACATTCTTTTGTGTATAAGAATATTTACTTTTATATGGTTTTAAATCATTTTTTAATCTAGTGTTATGTTCATGAGCTCTTATGCATTCTTGAAATAGGTCTTTATTATTATGAACAAATAACACTGCTTCATCTATAAACAAACTTATTACAGTAAAAATCCTTTTGGAAATGAATACATTTTTACAACTATCCCTTGCCTTCACTCTGTATATTACTCTTAGACACCTCTTTTGCAAAACCAAAATTCTGTTTATTTCACAGGAATTGCCCCAAAAGATGATTCCAGATCGCATACGAGAATGAATGTAGGCGTAATAAGAAGATAGTGCTGCTTCTTCACCAACATGATCTAAAATGACTCTTAGCTCATAACAATACTTAGCCATATTATTGGCCAAAACACTGACATGATACCTCCAGTCAAGTCTCCTGTCCACAATTACTCTAAGAAATAAAACCTCATTGCCCGAAACTACATCCATGTTGTCATATGTTACTGTTACACGTTCATTACTTCTGTTAGAAAATAGAATGGTCTGTGTTTTTGATCATTCGAAGTAAAATATTGCCTTAATAGGTCGAGTGTATTAACCATATTTTGAAGTAAGAGATCTTTATTATCTTCTTTAAAGATAAGGGTGGTATCATCGGCATACAGCACCATATTTTCATACGACAATTCATTAGTATACAATATATACAGCAGCATACATACATATATATATATATATATATATATATATATATATATATATATATATATATATATATATAATATATTTATATGTATATATATATATATATATATATATATATATATATATATATATATATATATATATATATATATATATATATATATATATATATATATATATATATATATATATATATATATATATATATATTTTTATATATATATATATATATATATATATATATATATATATATATATAATTTTTCTCTTTTATTTTTCTTCAACCATTTCTTTACAATAGGTAATATTTTTCTTGGGTTTTGGTTGTCAACAAAATTTACTACTGGTTACAAACAACGTTTCGCACGTTTTGTTGTGCTTTATCAAGTTTTTCTTTACTTGGAGTTTCTTTTTGTGTGAACTGATATCAACTTTTCCCAGTTGATATCAGTTCACACAAAAAAAAAACTTGATAAAGCACAACAAAATGTGCGAAACGTTGTTGTAAAAAAATAGTAAATTTTGTTTTAAATGACAACTAAAACCCAAGAAAAATATTACCTACTATATATATGTACGTATGTATATGTATGTATATGTATGTATATGTATATATGTGTATATATATATATATATATATATATATATATATATATATATATTTATATATATATATATATATATATATATATATATATAATTTTCTCTTTTATTTTTCTTCAACCATTTCTTTACAATAGGTAATATTTTTCTTGGGTTTTGGTTGTCAACAAAATTTACTACTGGTTACAACAACGTTTCGCACGTTTTGTTGTGCTTTATCAAGTTTTTCTTTACTTGGAGTTTCTTTTTGTGTGAACTGATATCAACTTTTCCCAGTTGATATCAGTTCACACAAAAAAAAAAAAAACTGGATAAAGCACAACAAAATGTGCGAAACGTTGTTGTAAAAAAATAGTAAATTTTGTTTTAAATGACAACTAAAACCCAAGAAAAATATTACCTACTATATATATGTACGTATGTATATGTATGTATATGTATGTATATGTATATATGTGTATATATATATATATATATATATATATATATATATATATATATATATATCCTGTCCCAAGATATAAGATCCTGATTTTTGCCGTTTTAAGTGGACAATATAAAAATTCTGACCTTTTGTTTATGATAGGTTGCAGAGATGGGCTTAAGAATTTTATTCATTAATGCAAATAAATAAAATTATAAGTCTTTTTGGAGATGTTTATTTCTAGATGCATGTAAAAACAAATGGATAAGAAGAACAAATATACAGTTTGAATGAATGGGGTTTAAAAGAGGGGACATATTGTATAAATAAAAATATATTTTAACTTAAGCCCAATTCGGTTTCACTATCACTGTCATCAGCTGAGGTAATTATCAGTGGTTTTATATTATTTACATAAATATATGAATCTTCAACTTTAACAACGTGCTGAATGGAATTCTTCTAGCTTTCACAAGGTGTATCATTTATAACTTTTTTTACTAATTCAACCGCTGACACACTTAAAGTAGGAGAAACATTTTGTGCCCTTGTTTTTGATTTAACTTGTTGCCAAATATGTTCAATTGGATTAAACACACAATAATACGGAGGAAGTCGCAGAACATTGTGTCTCATTTTCTCAGCCATACTATCACAAACATATTTCTTCTTCAATTTATAGTCTTTCAAAACTTCCAAAAGATCAGTTTTTTTTTATAACTAAAGTCAAAATAAATGTCATTTTCTAATATATATTCCTGTATTTCCGATTTGGTGTTGGCTGCATTAGGAACCTTATTTAGTAGGCGTTAGGAAGTAACTTGCATTGTCCATAACTATAACACTCTGTTCGGGAACATTTGGCAAAAGGGAATTTTGAAACCAATTTTCAAAAAGTTCTGCGGTCGTGTCTTCATGATAGTCCAAACTAGAATCTTTTATGTTTTTTGCAGATAATAGTAGACAATTTGAAACCCAGCCCTTTTCAGATCCAGCATGCAAAATGAGTATTCGTTTATCTTTATGTGAAGGTGCGTTGGCCTGACTGCTGTCAACCCACCCTTTTTGCACAGTGTCACAGGTATCGAACCATATTTCGTCAAGGTAAATTATTTTCCCCTTCTCTGATCAATACTTTTTAATTTCTTGTAAATAAGTATGTCGCAAGATTCGTAATCTTTGTGACTCCATCACTACTTGCCTTATTGATTTTTCGCAACGTGAATCCCATTCTTAAGGGAATTCTGTGAAGGGTCAGTCTTAATTTTATTTTGTCTAGTGTTGGCACCAACTGCTCTTCATACATATATTTTTCTCCTGATTACGTCTTTTTCACAATCGTCTACATGGTGCATTTGAAAATATTTTCGTTCTTTCCTGTTCCTAAGTGGTGGTTTTCCTACAATAGCTTTAATCGTAGAAATTGGGGTTTTTGTTAGTTCACTGGTTTCTTGCAAAGCACTTTGTTTATTCAAATTTCTTTTTACCAAACTGTCGTAAACATTTTTCACTATTTGTTTAGCGTCAAGTGATAAATGTTTTCTCTTGCGATAGCCACTATTGCAATTTTCCCACGGACGCCACATAATTAAAATAGAACTGTTACGTTGTAAGTTGTAAGTAAAACTAAAAATAAAAATAATAAAAAGTATCTTTCGAATTTTAATGGGGACCTGTGGTCATTAGGCCTATATTATCAAACCGGGTTGCCAGGTAGTAAATATATAGGTAAAAAAAGATCCAATATGATTGCAGGTGCAAGTGAGGGCGGTATATAAAGCAGGTAAAATAAAAATACGTTTATCGTAATACCTGGCAACTATGCACAACACCCTAATAGGGTCGTTTATTGCCCCATTGAAAAAGCAAAAAGGCAGGATTTTATATCTTGGGATTTACTATACATGAATTTCGATCACACATAAAATCATTTTTATCAATATTGGTATTTTTGTTATGATAGAAATCCGCCCAAATCATCTTTCGTTATACATTTAAATTGCAAAACGATAAAAAAAATTAATTGCTTACCTCGTTACTAAAAAGAATCTCAGTCTCGTCGAAAACTACGTAATACCATAAAAGCCATAAAAAGTTGTTGATAGCAAACGAAGCGAATAAATTCATGTGTATCAGGATTCTGGCACAACGAAGAGATCTGAAACAATAAAATAGGGTTATAAACATTTATAGCGAGATTTCATGTCAAATATCGTAATCTACGATAAATTGCTTGTTAAATAAAATCCTTAATGTATTTCTTTATTTATGAACATTGCCGTACTTATGGCATGTCTTGATATAAAGCGTGCTATATATTTCATAAAAAGACAAGTATTATTAACAATTCAACTCTTAAGGCTTCAATATAACCGAGGATTTTTAGAAGAATAGGGTCAATACATGTGACAAGAGTGCAAACTTTCCCCAGTTGGTCAACAAAACCTACTTAATAATGTATTATTATTAGACATCTGGTGAAGGGGACAGAGCCTTCCTTCTGGTCAAATTTAACCGAGATTAGGATGGTATAAATATTTATATACTTTCAAACTTTCAGATATTTATAAGTTATTTTTTAAATGATTCATATTTAACTTAAGTTCCACCTTTAAGTTAGATTTAGTTCATCGTTTATTATTATTAAACCATTATACCTGTATTTATTCTTTTAGCCAACCAGTGTGATTTTTCTCTCAGATAGATAACAAATATCTGTATTGAAAAAAGTAAAATCCAAGACATAACGCATACAGTACAAATACTGTTTAAATAACCGAATAACTCAATTTTGACTTAACAAAATTATGATTTTTCATTTTATTTCTTGGAAAATTTTAAAGGTAAACCGTCTGATATGTATGAGGGAAAATCCATTTAGTTATATTTTTATTAAAAGTTCCATCTCGAGTTAAGTTGTCATAACCCGTAGTAATTATTTACTTAAAACTGTTTTAAAATATGAAATTAAAAAAATAAAATAATTGTATGTATATATTTAATAACAGTTATAATACTTACAAAAATAGTTTACAATATAAAAACAGTGTAATAACTTACAATATAAAAACAGTGTAATAACTTACAATATAAAAACAGTGAAATAAGAATAAAGCAGAGTTGATTGAGTGGTCCGTTACTTTGTGACAGTACATTTTAACAATAAAACTACTTAATTACTTTGTTAACTGTCACTAAATATATTTGTAAAGATTTTACAATTGCGTTATCGCGATTTCGTAGTACAACTACATTGTCAAACGCTTAACTAAGACTAAAAACAGATTTTTGGTATTTTATGTTTATATGATGAACAGATGTGGGTCTATTTTATGTTAAAAAACTTTGAACAAAGGAGAATTTGCTACGTCTAATTGACTATTCAGTAAATTTATATTATGGTCCTTTGAATGTCTGTAAATTTCTATAGATTCTAAGAAGTTGAGTTTTGACCCTTTAGGTGCCATATGGAGTATTTGTAAACAATCGATATTGGGAAAAGTATGGCCTGTTTCTAAGAAATGTTTAGCAAAGTGTGATTTTTCATTTTTTAGCCTATAAGAGGCATTATGTTCTGCGAATCTTGTCTTGAAATTCCGTCCCGTTTGGCCTACGTAACAGCTATTGCACTCTTGACAATTAAGTTTATAAACTCCTGATTTTTTATATTTATTAGTTTTATCTTTGGCATTAAAAAATATATTGGATAATTTTTGAACGGGTTTTAAAGCTATTCTTGTTTTTTCGGTCGTGAGAACTTGGGATATTTTATCCGAGATGGGACCAAAATATGTCGCGCCTTCTGGTTTCATTCGATGTAACAAATATGTTCTTCAATATCCCAAATAAAGATTGTTTAGAAATTATAAAAACTATGTTACAAAAAACAACGTCAATATAACAATACAACAAGATATATTGAAACTGTTCGAATTTTGTATATCCGAAAATTATTTTCAGTTCAATAATCAATTTTTCAAACAAAGAGATGGACTTGCCATGGGGTCTCCACTTAGTCCTTTGCTAGCCGAAATCTTTATGTCAGAATTGGAAAACAGTTTTCTAAAAACTCAACACGCGAAAAATATTCTCTTTTGGTTTAGATATGTGGACGACATCTTAGTATGTTTCCTTGGAAATGATACTGAACTAAATTCCACTTTAAATCAGCTAAATAATTTACACCCCAACATAAAATTCACACTTGAAAAGGAAACCGATAATAAAATAAATTTCTTAGATATTACAATTTTAAAAAAGGAAAATAGACTAGAATTCGATATCTTCCGCAAACCAACCTTTTCAGATGTCACCATCCAGCTGACTCAATACACCCTAACTCCCATAAACTGGCAGCCTATAGATCTACGATCCATCGAGCCTTCAATATCCCTCTTAGTAAAAATAATTTAAAAAAAAGAACTGGACACAATCAAAAATATAGCACTCAATAACGGCTTCCAACCTAAAATAATTAATACCTTAATAAGCCGTAAACGAAAACAAATCACTCTCAGCTTAATCTACCCCGTAAAAGAATACCGAGAAAAGAAAACATTCATACCTCTGACATATTTTGGTCCCATCTCGGATAAAATATCCCAAGTTCTCACGACCGAAAAAACAAGAATAGCTTTAAAACCCGCTTAAAAATTATCCAATATATTTTTTAATGCCAAAGATAAAACTAATAAATATAAAAAATCAGGAGTTTATAAACTTAATTGTCAAGAGTGCAATAGCTGTTACGTAGGCCAAACGGGACGGAATTTCAAGACAAGATTCGCAGAACATAATGCCTCTTATAGGCTAAAAAATGAAAAATCACACTTTGCTAAACATTTCTTAGAAACAGGCCATACTTTTCCCAATATCGATTGTTTACAAATACTCCATATGGCACCTAAAGGGTCAAAAAACTCAACTTCTTAGAATCTATAGAAATTTACAGACATTCAAAGGACCATAATATAAATTTACTGAATAGTCAATTAGACGTAGCAAATTCTTCTTTGTTCAAAGTTTTTTAACATAAAATAGACCCACATCTGTTCATCATATAAACATAAAATACCAAAAATCTGTTTTAGTCTTAGTTTAAGCGTTTGACAATGTAGTTGTACTACGAAATCGCGATAACGCAATTGTAAAATCTTTACAAATATATTTAGTGACAGTTAACAAAGTAATTAAGTAGTTTTATTGGTAAGAATAAAACAGTTAAAAATTACAAATAAAATTATTGATAAAATGAGTAAATAAATAAAGTAAGAAATAATATACGTAAATTATTACTTAAAAAATAATAGTCCGAGTTTTACCAAAAAAAGTTTGAGAGGTAAAAATTGTAGTAAATCAAAAAAAAAGGTGACGCCGTTCACATTTGTGTTCAAAAGTATAAGATGTGCTAAATTTGAATCTTAAAAAATGTCTAAAATGTGTGTGAAAAACTGAAAATATCATAATTTTAATATCTTTTTTCATAGAAACCAGACATTAAAGGGGGGGCCTTTCTCTGGTATTTTTTAAAAATGTTATCACTACATTTAGTAGTAGCATCATAGTTAGAAATACGCTACATATTATAGTAATAGAAAATACATACAATCACAAGAATGAAGAATTGTTTTTGTTAAGTACTTTAGAACAATATTCTACTATATGTTGTGGAATAAAAAACTTTACGATCAAGTGTGTAGACGTAACTAACAAATACGTTACTTCAATTGTTTAAAAAGTGTAAACAGAGTGTTATGAAAATCGTTTAATATATTTTAACTGATAAATCCTTGTTTCAAGTGTCACTGACAAATTTAGGTTTTTTCAATATGTACGCCAGTGGTAACAGTAAATGCGTACATCAAGGATAATTGATTTAGATTTGGGCAGTTGCAATGTTGTCATATTTCAAATCAAAATATTGTTATATGGTGATAAAGCAAGCTAAATGAATTTCACCTCTTTTAGCTTAAAAATATAGCATACACAAATAACTTTTTACCTTAAATATTTTTTTAACCTTTATTCATTGTCATTAAAAACTTTTCACCTTTTACCATAGTTTTTTTAACGAAGAAATTACATAGTGCAAATTGATTCAGGATATAATTTATTGTTATTGGCGGCTAAAACAAAGGTTACAAATGTTGAAAACTATACTGCGGAACACACTAACTCTAGAGAACAAAAAATAAAAAGATTGTTTATGCGAATTAAGTTTAATAAAGTTCGCTTTCCATTTTTAAGTTTACAAAAGAATAAAATTTGGAGCTACCTAAGTTACAGAAACTTCTTTCTAGTAGTTTTTTTAAAGAAAAATTCACAAATCAGAAATTTTTAATTTGAAACTGTAGTTATTTTTTAAAAAAATATATTTGTCATTCGAAGAACAAATTGTAATTTAAAAAAAAAAACTGAAAATTTATCGACATTTGCAAACTAGTAGTAGTATAGGTGGCAGGGGTTAGGGCCAAGCAAACAGATCAGATCCTTTTTGCGAACCCCATTTAACGTCTGAGTAATGTCAACTAAACAGACCTACAGTTTGAACGTGGCATCCGCCACATGATCGGTAGATGGTAGTCCCTTAGCCTGCTGTTTAACGTTCTATATATGCTGCGAAACCTTTAATAACTCTATGAACGGTTCCGTGACATTGCGGCGAAGTTGGCTCGTTAGCGATGACGTGTAAGAACCTTCCACGACTTTAGACCTGTATGTTATTCAAGAGAGCGCTGTCAACTTCTTCCGCCTTTTGGCTGAAGTGACCGTGCGGCAACAATATGCCCATGGCAGGTTTTCTATTGCAGTAGGTTGACTTCAGGAATCCATCTGATCTATACGGAGGAGCGGTGCCTTTATCGTCCGAGCAAGCCCGTACTAAGACCGGGTCTGGCAGTTTTTCCGTTAGAGTTAATACAGTCCTCGAAGGCCATCTTCGCCTTATCTTAGGAGTACAGTGCTTTTATCCTCAGCCTTTTATGGTTCTAGTGGCCTCTCAACAACCAACTGCCTTTTTTACAGCCCATATGCTGTAGAGTTGGAGAGCTGGCCATTGTCCCATGAAGCATGACGTGAAATGTGACCTTGCCAAATATACTTTAAACTGAAAGTGTATTGATTTGTCAGGAGTCAAACCCGAGGCTATGAGCAAGGTAATCCTGAACCATATCATGGGGCTAAAGTCGCCACTTGACGTCAATTAAATTATCAACCGAAAACAGAATTAAAAATTTTAAAAATGTTCGATTCAGAAAGAAAAAGTAGGTAAAGCCTCTTTACTTAACCTAAGAGCTTTCAATATAGTAAATTACTTTCATAACATTCTATATTAACGTTTTTCTTTAGTGTCCCATAAGGAACACTTATGAGATCACTTCGATGTACGTCTATCCGTCTGTCTGTCTGCCTGTCCATCTGTCACACCTGGTGTTTTCCGAAATTATTTGACATAGAAAGTTGAAATTTGGCATAAATCTAGGAATTGATAGCCCAATCAGAGCCGTGCAGTTTTGAAAGTTAAATTTTGACTTAAAGAGTTAGTTTTGGGGATTGAAATCGGAAGTGACAAATTTTACCAGATCATCCAATGAGGAGTCAAATGAAAGCTTGTGAAAATACGAGTTCAAAAATATATACGATGTAATAATTGCGTACACTTTTCTCTGTGTCAAGTTTTTTTAAAAAATGACCCAAAAGCCCTTGTCCGCCCACCATATCTCGAAAAGTACTGATCAAAAAAGTTTGAAATAATTCTGAAAGAGTCTCCACAAAGTGTAAGTTGAGCGAAAATTATCATGAGTGCATTACGTTTGATAATTTATCCGGCATAAAAAAAAAATATTTGACCGCCATAATGGTGAAGGTGAATATGATCGAGACAAAGAGACCAAATCCAGATAAAAATTTAATTTTATATATTGTGGCGTGTTAATTTCGGTCCGCACATTGAGGCGCTATTTTTGTAGCCCCTCCTTTATAATTTCTGAGAATGGATTGAGTGGGTATTAATATTAAAAGAACTAAAGAAATTAAACATACACTAGCTCAGTTTTTCTTGGTAGAGTAATATGGGTAAGAGATAATTTTTGTACGTCTTTTGGAAATAATCTCTATAGTTGTTTAAAATTTTTGGGTTGTACAAATTTTGGGCACCATTCATTTTAAAATAAAAAGGATCTAACTTCAGCTAAAAAAATGAAAAAACACTGAAGGGTTATGTAGTTGTTAAGGATAATTTTGATATCGTACAACCCTTTTGTCCTGAAAAGTAAAATAGGTGGTACAGCGAAACACTAGCCTCAAACAAGAAAAAAAGGTTTATTAATGACTAAATTAAAAGTTCTAACTTTGCGGTCCTGTTGTTACCCTGTATTACAAAAAAACTTAGCCTAATAGGTGGTATCGCTAAATAGCGTCCTTAAATCAGGTTTTTTTAAAATTAAAACTTTGCTACACCCGGTATTGAAGGTTCGTGAGGTTCACTTCACGAGTTATCAGTTCAATACGAGGTGAAATGCACTTATCAGCGGGTAAATAGGGTTACGGATGGATATTCTGATGACTTACTGTCTTCCTACGAGCTTTTAGGCCTGTCCTGGTGGGATGTTCAAAACACAGGTGTCTCCCACTTGGTTACTTCAGTTCCCTTTGGGCTACTAAACTTTTCTTTGGCCCCTAAAGGTCTGGGAATAAACAGGATATTTCAAAGAAAAAGGCCTTGAATTGAGCACTAAAACCGTTTTCACACTACCCCATCACTAATATATCAGTACGGCTACATGATGTAAAGAGCCTACGACGCCTACTTGTTGGAAAAAGCCTACTAACGGCTACATGTTGGAAAAAGCCATGATCCGTGTCATTCGGACCCTTAAATATTTCTCTCCCTTCCGCATAAATCACGTCTTCAAGATGGCTACTTCCCGGATACAAATGTCCAGTCAATCGACGCATTAGAAACGAATTAAATAAATCCGGTAGAAAACCCGCAATGCACACTGTAATATAAACGGCTTAAAAATTCGAGCGAACTACACTGCTTAAAAGATAGTAAACACTGCCTGATATAAAAGTGGAAAAAGAAATGTAAATTATAAAGAGAAAAACAGTAACATAACATGATCTTAAAATTCAGGAAAAAAATGAATGTTACAATATTTATAATTAAAACAAATATATAGGTGGTAAATATTTATTTTCTACTTTTATTACTAAATTCTAGATTGAGCTAGATTGATTTATTGGCTGTTAGATAGCTAAGATGCTATGCGTTCTTTACGAGTGGCGGTCGACGGATTTCTTTCTAACACCCTCACTATCAACGCCGGTGTGCCCCAGGGCTCCATACTGTCTCCTACTCTCTTTCTCATTTACATTAACGATCTGCTGGAAAAGACCGGGAATCCAATCTATAGCTTTGCAGATGACAGTACGCTTGTCTCTTCATTCACCTTGAATGCTCGGACATCGGACTGCTCAGGCGAATATCCGCAGACAGCAGGAGGTCGTTCAACTTAACAAAGACCTGGAAGAAATTCTATCTTGGGGTGACAGTAACCAAGTGGAATTTAACGCTACAAAAACCCAAGCGGCAGTTTTTTCTAAAAAAGTTAACGTTGCTGAACCCGACATAGTTATGTCGGGGCACTCCATTCCCCTAGCATCGTCGCTCAATTTGTTGGCGTTAGTTTGGGAGCAAATATGTCTTGGCATAAACATGTTGCAGGCATAGCAAGGAGAGCTTCTCAAAAGTTGGGAATATTATTTAGAACCAGAAAGCTTTACACCCCACAGCAACTGTTAATTCTTTACAAAGCCCAAATTCGACCAACTATGGAATACTGCTCCCACGTTTGGGGCTCCGCTCCCAAATATACACTGCATTTGTTGGATTCTGTTCAGAGAAGAGCGGTCCGTCTGATTGGGGACCCGGAATTGACCGGCGGCCTTGATTCGCTGGAACATCGAAGAACGGTTGGCGACTTGAGTCTATTCTACAAGTATTTTCATGGAAAGTGTTCGAAGGATGTAGCCCGCTTAATTCCTCCCAAAGCGGTGCATGTTAGAAATACACGTCGCGCTGGTGCTTCGCATCCGTATGAGATTCAGCTTGTTACTCCGCGTACGACGCTTTTCAAGCAATCTTTTATATGGAGAACGTCATCCCTTTGGAATAATTTGCCCAGCGCTGTGTTTCCCACCGAGTACAATTTACAGCGATTCAAGAACAACGTGAATCGCTTTTTCCGCACTCGTGCCGCTCCTGGAGCGCTTTAGGGACTTCCCTGCAGCACGTGTGCTAGACCAATAAAAAAAAAAAAAAAAAAAAACTATTATACATTATTGACTAAGAAAAAATGTGAAAATACATATTGGATCTTAAGATATTAATATATATTATAACTAACTTGGCATAGGTAAGGATTTTATTTTATTTTAAAAGCACGGTACGGAACACTAATTGTGCATGCCCAACTTACACTTGACTCGTTTTTTTTTTAATTCATACAGCCAGGTATTCTAAAAATTTAGTGATGAACCCAAACAGCGGGGTAACTTGTGTATCAGCAAAAGTAGCAAGGACTCCTTGTTCGAGACGCTTACAATAATAATAAAATTAATAGCCCATATTAATTAACAATTTTTTTCTATTAAATGTGTCTATCTCAGCAGTATTTCTCATAAATAACAATAAATTTGAAAACGGTATAACTATTGAATTGCAATAAATGTCTCTGTTTATTTACTCTGGAGAAACAGGAGAACAAATTTATATGTATTACGATCGAAGCTCATCGATCGAGGGGATCTGAAACGAATAAATTCGAATATAAACATGAATAGTATGGAAATATATTTATTTAATGACTAGCATCGTAGTTTACGATCCCGATGGTAAGGGTAGTAGAAAATCCTTGGTATTAACAGAGTCAGAGTATATGTTCTATAACTAATTGCTAATAAATTTGAAAGATTCATAGCTTGTAAAACTCTATCCGTTGAAATTAATAGCAGACCTATTAAAATAACAAATTAATTATTCATAGTCTTGATGTATCGTAATTGATTTAAAACGTCGTTATTATGATCACATACTCAGTAAATTAGAATGTGTTAAAATTACCTGATAATTCACAGACTTAGTTTAGAGTATTAAAAAAATTACTGTTATTTAATAGTTATTTTAAATTTTAACTAGTGCTACCGCGTTTATTGACTATGCTTAGTTTAAATACGTGATAGAAGAAGACAGAAACTACAGTACTTTTGTTTTTGACGCAGGTGAAATAAAAAATACAAAAATTCATGTTGTCAGTCTCGTCAAGGGAATTAAGATTGGTTCTTGATTAAGGTAGGGAAAGTGACAAAACCGATCTCCGATTAGCAAGCCAAGGTACGCTGGTACTGTGGCTTAGTTGCCAAAGTACAAGGGTATCTACCCTGAGATTGTGGGGTTATCGTAGAGTACTGTAGTTCGCGGACAACATTTATTTTCAGAGGTATGCTAACATTTCTCTGTTTATTTTATGTGTGTGTCTCGTGTATTCATTAACTGATTTTGTGATCTATAATTATATTTTTTGTTATTTGATTATTAACATGTTTAAGAAATATATATATATATATATATATATATATATATATATATATATATATATATATATATATATATATATATATATATACTCCAAGTGATTTTGTGACCAAATTAAAAACACATCTTTATAAAAAAAATTTTACTCTCAGCAATTTATCTGTTTGCATTATTTTAGTCCATTTTTGTTTCGTTGTATTTTTTCTTGTTCTGTTATCTGAATCATAATTTCATTTTAAAATAGGTGGTATTTGTTAAAAAATAACTTTTTCATGTTATATTTTAGATAAAATATTGAATAGAAATTAAAAGAATGATTCAGACCTCTTCTAGAGCAAAAGCGAAAAGAATTTAATTTCTCGTAACGAAAAAATTGAAAAATAAGGTAGTTTTTTGTATATTCTTTATTTTTCTTTTTAACCATCTTAAAGACCATAAAATTTCGCATATTTAAATTAAAAACTTCCTACGACCTTTTGCCCACAAGAAAAATCCATAATAAGATTTGGACTAAAATGTGAATTTCGACCAATCCTCTTAATATTTTTAATAAAACTTGGCATACGTTCTTGTTAATATAAAAGCTATATTTTCTTATACTTTGAAGTCGTAATATTCAATTGAACGTAAAAAACCATTTTTCAAATTGTCGTAAATACTTTTTTCAGGCTGTATTTAATATTTTTTGATGCAATCTATGCAGTTTTTTAGGCAATTTTATGACGAGTAAAATACATTTTTCTTTGTCGCACAGTAACGAACAGAAGCTGAGATATTTAAGAAATAGTGAGCCGAAAGCGTTAAAATGTGAAAAAATGCACTAAAATAAGGCTGAGAAAACTCGTTTACATTATGTCGAGACTGTTTCAAAGTAGTTAAATCGGATTTCAAGCTGTACCAAAAAATTTCCAAAAATTATGAAAATTTTACGGCATTTGCCTCCACTAATATGACTTTCGTTAGCAAAGATCCACAGGAGATCTTCTAACTTATGTGACACATGTTTGAAGCAACACAAATGAATACTTTGGAGAATTTCGAGCATTTGTACTTGATATACCCAAGGCATTCAACCGTGTTTAGCATGACGGATTGTTGGCTAAGCTATGCTCTTACGGTATACGTGAAAGGTTTTCTTTATGGTTCTCGTGTTGCTTCAGGGAGCGTTCTTTACAAGTGAGAGTTGACGGGTTTTTTTGCTGATAATTTCACTTTTAACGCTGGTGTACCCTGTTATCTCTCTCTTTCTTCTTTATATTACTGATTTGTAATGCACATGAACGATTTTTTACGAATTAATTATAGTAGTTAATTGCTGTAGATATTATGTCCAATTTTAATAAAGATAATAATTTTATTCGAAATTTCTAAACAATGTTCGGTCTAAATTCTATTAGGGTAATAGATTCAACGGCCTGATAGACCGATGAATTATAGTAACTAATTGCGGCATTGTTCCGCACGATAATATTAGATAAAGCTCACAAACAATATAACATAATGTGTGTCCTTCCGAGAAATTACCTGATAACACGAAAGTGGACTTTTAAATAGAAGGTTAATTAATTATTTGCGAATTATCTAACCCAAAAATAGTATTATAGGGGAATTGGGTAGAGTTACTATTGATTTAGAATTCGTCCATGCTGCGTAGCTTGCTAAACTTATTATTCCAACTTTTTTTATGGGCACAGCACACGCATTGCCGAAAATTGCCACTGTAGCGACGTGAGCGTGGAAATAGCGACTCATACGCTGTACTCGATCGAAGACCTAATCCTAGATTCGAATTACATTACTTTTCTTCAATGTTCCAAACGTTTTTGGTAAGTTTTAGGTCTTCACTCAGGCAAGCAGATACTTCCGCCTAGCAAGTTACTTGACAATGCAAACGAAATAGATAATCCCGACATAACTATGTCAAATTCTGAGATGCCAACTTTTTTAATTAAAACATAACATTTTATTAAAAACTAATTTTTTGACTTCGTCACATGATCGATGAGAAATTATGATTTTTATGTTTAAGAATCGAAAAAGTCCACAAAGTACGAGGTGTGGCTAGAATATAACCGGACTGATTTTGTTACGCTAACAATATTTGTGCCGCGTGCTTGGCAATGATGGAGCGTTAAGCTCGAATATCCCCTCGACCTATTCTGCCATTTTGATCATCGTACAGTTTTCAGTTCGGCTGCAGCGTTTCTTTAAATCGGCTCTTGTATTTGCTCTGCGTCAAAAAATTCTTAGTGTCAACGTCGAGCAGTGACTTAATGTGAAATTTCTCGTTAAACTTGAAAAATCAAACTGTAAATCAAATTTATTATAAACAGATTTTGACCACCCTCGGAAACTTGTGAGAAGAAAAAGACTGGAAATGTGGAGGAATTGGCCTTGAATCCTTTGCCAAGACAACGCACCAGCGCCAATTGAGCTTTGAATCAAGGAATTTTTGGAGAAAATCCCTGTTGGAGCATCCACCCTACTCACCTGACTTAATAATAATTAAGTAATTTTAAGAAATTTTGTACATTTAATTTTCTTTTCAGTGTACAAAATTTTAAAATTATCATCAAATACATGATCAAGATCTTGCTGTTTAACTAATATAAAATTACTAAAACTTTTACAGTCTTGGTTACATGAAAACATTTGTAGAAATGAGGGTCCACCAGTGGAGAGTGCAGTTTTACTTTACATACTCGGTATTACCGACAAAATAGCCAAATTAGTTAAAAGATCTAACATTCGCACAATCTTTAACATTTGTAAGACACTTGTAAGATCACCGAAAAACACAATTCGTTTACAAGAAAAGGGCCTATAAAATTCCCCATTTGTGTGGTACATTGTATGTAGAGGAAACCGCAAAATCAATATAAATTTGACATAAGGAATATGAAAGGTGTATCACTAGAGAAAAACTTGTATAATCGGATTGTAGGTAAACACTAACGCTCTACAGGTCTGACCCACAATGTAAGAGAAACCAAAGTTTTTGTTTCTGTCTCCAATTTCTGTAAACGAAAGTTCAGGTTAACAATATTAATAGACTCGTGTTACGGTCTGCAACACACGTGAAATCAGCAATCGTTATTAATTTCTGTATCAAAGTTAAAATTTTAAAATTAGCTTTTATTTTTATCTTTGGGTATAGCATATCACTGGCTTTTTAATAATGTATTTTCTATTTAATTTCAGTGGGGACATAACCAATATTAACTGTATTTTGTTTTATGATATTTAATTCCTTAACATAATTTTCTTTTCCTATTTATTATATATCACCACTGCGTCAAACAATTTGTTTTTGCACTCTAGAGGAGAACAGAAAAGTCATTGCCGAACATGTCCTTGAAACTGATCATATTGTAACATTAGATTAATTAAAAATGTATCTGATAGGAGATTGTTGAACGCATACGAAAGTATAGAAATTATAAAATGTAAAAGTAGTTTAAATAAAGGCGGCCGGCTTATTCTTTAAAGTCCTCTCTACTGATTACTTCGGGAAGTATGCAGAAATTGTACGTACAGTCAATTAAGTAAGAATGTTTCGTCTATACCTTATAGTCGGTAAAAAAGTTCTTTTTTTTTTTAAGTCATTGTTGGTACTCCTGCAAACAATTCTTTGTGAAAAGAGAACTATTTCGAACCTTATTTATTGTACATTATCAAACAAGAGTGCTCCATAGTCTTCGCGCTTCGAGACTCTGTTCCTATATAATCATCCAAATGATCCGAAAGCCTACAAAGGCTGCTTAGTACCTATATGAGTAAGTCGAGGGCATTCATTAGCGAGTGGGTGAAATAATACTCTCAGTTAGAAAATGTTGATAATCTTCCAGAACGTGATCTGAGAGGCAAAATGTCGGACGAGGACGAAAAAATGATATGACATATTTTCCCGAAATCCTCAGTTAACACTGTGCCGGGGAGCGCAAGAAGTAAAGCAGAAAGGTTTGAATATATTGTATGAAACAATTCGCACTCATCTCCGGCCTAACGATTTGAAGTACCGGAGTACAAGAAACCATTTTTTAGCGAAAAACACGGAGAGAAACGACTCGCGTAGATAGAGTAAAACATAAATCAAAACTGGAGCAATATATTTTTTTTCCTATAAAACTTCATTTCAGAGTTATTACCCCACAAGTCTAGTCACTCACCATTAACTGATTTGTTCAGCGCATCGTGAAGTACCCTGTAAAGATTCAGGTTTGGGAATGTCTTTGGAAAAAAGGCTATAAGACTCCATATTTACAACAAAAGACATTAGTTTCGACTGCCAAATGGGGTTTTGTCGATAAAAATGAGGTGTGGATTCTTCAAGAGGATAACGACCCCAAAAATCGGAGTAAAACGTGTAGCCAGTGGCTTAGATTGGCCATCTCGGTCCTCTGAAGCAAACCCAATCGAGAATGTGTAGTCATACATTAGCAGAAGCTTTGTAGTAAAAAGATGTGTACAATGAAGCAGCTGTCACGGCAAATTCGGGCAATTTGAAAATCTTTGGTCCAAGAACATACGGAAAATTTTGTCGAAAGTATGCCCTGAACATGCCAGGTGATCACATGCTGAGGGGGCTGGATAAACTTGTGAATCATTAGCATTTTAATGACAATCTTTTACTATCGAATGAGGTAAAAAACTTTTAAACAAATACATTTTTCATGTATTGTTATAACGATATACTAGGCTTTATGGTAACTTTCAAAATTGTGTCTGTTGGTGTTATTTGAAATATTAAATCTACGGTTAAAATATAAATTTAATATTAGATTTTGCAACGCCTATTTTTCACATGCCCTTGTCCTTACCGTTATCTCAAGCATGCACACTATTAAGATGAAGGAATTGCAAGGTTAGTGTTCATCAGTTTTTTTTCATTCATTTTACGGTTAAGGACACCGGTTATGGGACAACACAAGTTTCTAAATTAAAGTTGTGCCCCGTTTTTTTTTTTATGAGTCTAGCACACGTGCTGCAGGGAAGTCCCTAAAGCGCCACAGGAGCGACACCTGTGCGGAAAAAGCGATTCACGTTGTTCTTGAATCGCTGTAAATTGTACTTGGTGGGAAACACAGTCCTGGGCAAATTATTCCAAGGGATGATGTTCTCCATAAAAAAGACTGCTTGAAAAGCGTTGTACGAAGAGTAACAAGCTGAACCTCATACGGATGTGAAGTATTATCGCGACGTGTATTTCTAACATGCACCGCTTTGGGAAGAATTAAGCGGGCTACATCCTTCGAACACTTTCCATGAAAATACTTGTAGAATAGGCTCAAGTCGCCAACCGTTTTTCGATGTTCCAAATGAATCAAGGCCGCCGGTCAGTTCCGGGTCGCCAATCAGACGAATAGCTCTTCTCTGAATAGAATCCAACAAATGCAATGTATGTTTGGGTGCGGAGCCCTAAACATGGGAGCAGTATTCCATAGTTGGTCGAATTTGAGCTTTGTAAAGAATTAACAGTTGTTGTGGAATGTAAAGCTTTCTGGTTCGAAATAATATTCCCAACTTTTCAGAAGCTCTCCTTGTTAAGCCTGCAACGTATTCATGCCAGGATATATTTGCTCTCAAATTAACGCCCAACAAATTGAGTGATGATGTTAGGGGAATGGAGTACCCCGCCATAACTATGTCGGGTTCAGCAACATTAACTTTTTTAGAAAAAACTGCCGCCTGGGTTTTTATAGCGTTAAATTCCACTTGGTTATTGTCACCCCAAGATGGAATTTTTTCAGATCTTTGTTAAGATGCTGTCTCCGGATATTCGTCTTAGTAGCCGATGTCCAAGCGTTCAAAGTGAATGAAGAGATAAGTGTATTATCATTTGCGAAGCTGTAGATTGGGTTTCCGGTCTTTTCCAGCAGATCGTTATTGTAAATGAGAAAGAGAGTAGGACATAGTATGGAGCCTTGGGTCACACCGGCGTTGGTTTCTATAACTGTTTCTATAGTTGTTGTTTCTATAACTCCCTTCAATACTTCCAAGGTAATACGAATGTGCGATAAATATTATGCACACTGTAATGCCGTTGTGCCAAAGATTGCAAAATTCCAACATAATCTGAATACTAATTAATAAAATATCATCATTTCAATTTTACTGTATTTTCTTAGTGGTTTGTATACCTAAGTAGGAAAAAAAACAGGCCCTACCATATTAGCGATAAGAATAACGAACCTCAAATAACCTCTCTTACAAGCTCCTAAATAAGGGAAATCGTTATCCTCAATAAAGGTTTCTCTTACTGCGCAAGCTCCAAATGGTGGGCGCATGCTTCAAATAACGATAACAGCTGAGTTCTTATATTTAATTTCTTCCCTTTACTACTGCGCAAGTTCCAAACGGTGAGCGCATGCATCAAATAAAGATAAAGAGAGTGGCTTACCAAAATCAGCGTTACCAAATCTCTCTAATATCATGCAAACTATTACTTTAATCAAAGGATGGTAAAAAATTATCATTAACATATTTATGTCAATATATAAATTGTTTACTTAAAGGCCGTTTACCTGGTTTTTGTTCTAAGTTACAAATAAATAATAAATCATAAATTTTTCATCTAAAATAGGACAAAAAGGATTTCTCGCTGTTAAACCTTCATTAATAACATAAACATTGTAGTTAAACTCAAAGTAATTCTGATCCAAATATAATGGCAACATTTCAATAACTCCTGGTTTATACAACTAGTTAATTTTATTCTTAATTAATAGTTTGACTGTTTTAATTACACCAGAAGGAGGAATACTTGGAAAACGGTTTTGAACAACGACAGATACAAATTTAGCATTTGAAGATAATTGGATATTTTATTGATAACTGTTTTTATGCTGTATGAGTGTGGATCGAAACAACATTTTTTTTTGTAAAAACAGAAATTTATTTTTCGAACTTAACCTCCACTGAGCTCAATAGATTTGGTCCATCGAGATTTCATCATTATGGTTCATTTAGTGAATTGAGTAACTGTCTGAGTATCAAATCTTGAACTGTTGGGATAGGGAAGCTTGTTTCTAATCTTCTAATTATGTCACCTTGGTTTGTTTGATTTGCATGCATGCATTCGTTACTAATAAATACGGTACGTCTTATGCTGCTGGGATATCATCATCATCAGCTTATACCGTCCACTGCTGGATGAAAGCCTTCCCAAAGTCTTGCCACTTTTTTCTGTTCTGGGCCCAATTTCAGCCACTCTTTTCAAATCATCAAGCCACCGACTTGGTGGTTTACCTCTACTCCGATAGGCTTCCGATCTTGATCGTCACTCTCTAATTTCCTTTGTCCATTAAGGATGAAGAATGCATTTGAATGCGTCTTGTACCCCCGTTCTCTGATAATGTGATTTGGGGTGTGATCTCTAAGAGTAACGCCTAACATTGACCTCTCCATCTTTCGTTGCATGACGTACATTTTATTGAAACTTTTCTTCGTCATTGTGAGAGTATCGGCTCCGTACGTAAGAACGGGGAGTATGCATCTGTCAAACACTTTTCTTTTTAAATACATAGGAAGGTTAGATTTGAATACACAGGCCAGTCTGCCATATGCAGCCCAGGAGAGACCTATTCTCCCCCGAATTTCATGTTTGGTTATCTCATCTTATGCTGATTTCATGTCCTAGGTTATTGGTGCACTTGCTCGATCTCTACGTTATTCAGTTTTATAGTGTCGCTTAATACAAGATTTGTCATAAACTGGGTTTTGGATAGATTGATTTTTAAACCAACCTTTCTTGAAGCATGTGCAGCATAGTTTGTACTTCTTACATTTTATCTGTTATTAAGACAATGTCTTCGGCGAAACAGAGATGATTTAACTTGTCACCGACAACGTTAAGTCCCATTCTTTCCCAGTTTATTGATTGTAGAATACTTTCTAGAAGTGTTACAAAAAGCCTGAGAGAGAGCATATCACCCTGCCGCACTCCTCTCTTGATTCGAAATTTGCTGGTGGATTGGTTAGTTTATGTTTTGACATGAGCGGTGACATTTTCATATATGTATTTAATTACATTGGAATATCGGTGATCAATAGCAAGCGCTTCCAAAAGTCTCTGCTGATTTACAGAATCAAAAGACTTTCCGAAGTCCACAGATATGATCACATATTATATTCTATACATTTTTCAATGAGTATTTTAACTGCAAGCAGATGGTCGTTTTGTTCCATTCCCCGAGCGGAAACCTGCTTGTTCTTTTGCAAGGAAAAACTTAAAATGTTGGGATATACTTATATCTTATTATAACTAGTTAATAACACACACAGAACCGTAGTATTGAAATAAAATTGTTATTAGTGGGTACACTTACGGAATTACTTCAGTGTCTGCCGGGCTGTCTGTCACAACCGACTTTCTCCGAAACTATTTGATATAGAAAGTTGATATTTGTCACAAATATATGAATTGATGGCCCAATCACAGCCGTGTAAGTTTGAAAGTTAAATTTTGATTTATGGGATTAGTTTTGAACAGTGAAATCGAATTTAATTAATAATAAGGTAAATTATTACCTTATTATTAAATTATTAAAAATTACCTATAAAAGTACTAACAAAAAATTTCGAAAAAATTATGGAATATTTTCTATAGGATGTAGGTTGAATGAAAATTATCACGAGTGCATTACCTTTAATAATTTAACTGGTATATAAAAACAGAGATTGCAAAAAATTTTTTAAAAGTAATCGCGTAATGGAACACTAATTGCTCAAGTCCGACTTACATTTAGCCGGTTTTTTTTACGTAAAGTGTATTTGGAAACCTAATTGTTTTTTTACTGAAATCAAAGGAATTATAAGTTTAGTTAAGCTCGCATCCATAACCTCCATTTATAGAATATTATTGACAATTTAATATACTGCTAAATTAAAAATATCTGAAAATGTACCCTTACGCATCTACCTTCAACTACTCTTATTACTTTATTGTCTAAAAAATAAACTAAACTTTTTACAACAAATACATATTTTAGTTAAAACTACGCGAAAATTTCCACTATACCGCTAGAGCTTAGTGCCGTAATGGCAAAACAATTTTCCGGAAAGCTGCATATTAATGTTTATGCAAAATGCAGCTCTAGTTTACTTCCTAACGGAAGCTGTTAATTTTTGTGGTAAAATTAACAGTGTTTTGGGATTGTGTAGCTTAATTCTAATGGTTGGGATATGAAATTTGTTTTATCATTACTTTTTTGTTCCTCTTTTTATATAGAGATGTATAAAATATGGTACAATTTTATATTATTCAATTATTTGTGTAGTTGTAGTAGTTACTGAAAATTCAATACGAAGCTGTTTCTACAATTTTTCAGTTATAGTATAAATAAATTTTTAGTTATTATGAGAGTTCAAAACCCTGTTCCTAAAGATATACCGCTCAAAAACTTCAAGTCCCATTCCTACCTCAAGTATTATGTGTGTACCAAATTTGAAATTGATATCTCCTTTCTCATCAGATCGACAGGAATGAGAATTATTTGTTTCGTGATTTACGGATCCTAAAACGTTAAGACATGCAAACATTTCGGAGGGTGATTTTTTCACGGATATAATCTGTAGCGAGGAAAGTGAAAATACATAAAGGGCGAAATTAGTTAACGTGCAAGTACAAATCGCTGGTTGCAGTAGTAAATTTGATAACCCATATTGACTCCAATAAGCAGCAGCAAATGGACCTACCATACTAATACTGTTATCGATAAAATGTGTCAGAAGTCAAAAATTTTCAGATGAAATATACAAACAATATCTAAAGCTTATAAGTTTCGCAGTTTCGAAATTAGATTGATTCCTCTCCTTCTTCTGAAGTTCGACGGAAGCTTAACTAAATAACTAGATTAGGTCTAACACTTTTCCAGATCCTATACAAACATTTTTATTTCCGGTCAGTTAAAAAAGCCTTTGAGTGGAAATAGGTAATTTCAGCAAACTGAACGTTTATTTGGTTTTATCTATAATTAAAGATTTAAAAAAAATGTCAGAAATGGATCATATATAAGTTTTATAACAAAAGTATTTTTATTTTTCGTTACAATTAAAAAGTTATATAAAATGAAAATAAATTTTTAACTTATTACCGATGACGCGCCGAAAAAACACGAGCGCGTGTGATGTCATAATGCTTATTTTTCCTCGACATCACCGACAGCTGACACGAGTGTTTTAGTTTTCGATTTATTCTTGTTAATATTATCAGTGTATTGATAAATTTGTTGAAAATGTCCAATCTAAATAGTTATCGTGCCTGTTTCGTACCATGTTGTACGCATACTACAAAAAATGATTTTAAATGTGCGACAAGATGTTAAACGTTGAAATCAATGGTTTCAAGCAGCACGACGTATTAATTCTAAAACAATATCAAATTTTTTCTGCTGTGAATATCACTTCGATGTAAGTAGTTTAATATAATAATGTATTTAATAATCATTCATATCAGAATAATGTTATCGAATGACTTATGTTTTATTTGGTGTTTCAAAATTTATATATCCAGCTGGGTTATTCACTGGACCAAATGGAGAGCGTAAATTGTCACACGTTACTGAATTAAATTAGATTAAATTAAATTAGTAACCAACAATAATTTTTTTTGCACTAAACCTCAACAATTTTGACAGTATATACACAGGTGTGTTCACAGTATTTACGTGAAAACACTTTAATATAACTAATAAACCTGGCAGCCAAATCGTGACGCTCTCGTATTCACGTGATTTTTTTTTTAAATTTTATAAATTTTAATTAATTAAATCTTTAAACATTTTTCTGCATGGAATATAAATATTATTTGCGATAAAATTTTAAAACAAAGTAAAAAAATAGATAATTATTTTTTATTTAAAAACCCAATTGATTTGGTTTTTAAATGTTATTGATTTGATCAACTGCTGAGGACATATGGTAAACATATTTGAAAAATAAGTACAGATTATGACAAGTAATAATATAACTATAATAAAATAACATTACGGCCAAATAGATTTTCGTTTTAGTTGATACCTCCAAGAGTATATTTACAAACGATTCACGGTATATTTTTTCCTAAGCTAGACATTTCTGTTTATGAAAACCACTTGGGAAGAGCTGCTGAACAAATACAGATCATAAGCGTATATTAGCTGGTGATCATATTTTGTATGATGTAATTTTGTCTAATTCTGGTTGACTGTTCTCTTGGGTTGCATGACGGTGTTATTTTGAACTAATTGTTCTGACTAAACTCAATTGAATTAGACAGGCTTACACACATTAAAGATTGCATAAGCCTATGATGAACTGGTAAATAATAGTAACAAACACATTTAAGACTGTCTAAATGTACAGGGTTATTGATTATTAATAGCTCATCCTTCGCAGTGTCTTATTTGAGAATTTTTTACGGAGAAAAAATAATCGCGAAGTGCGGTTTTTTTTTTAAAAATATGTTCTAAAGCTTATACAGCTAATAATTCAAGAAAAACCAATACGCTATTATGCCTAAAATAAAAAAAAAATTGGCATGGATTTACCTAGTACTTTCCTTGTACACATGTACTTTTAAAATAAGCACTTTCTCAACATAAAGAGTGACTTAATCCAAGAATTATCAGATATATATATATATATATATATATATATATATATATATAAATATAAATATATATATATATATATATATGTGTTTTTATCGTTTAAAATTCTAAAATAAAATTATAGGTAAAACTGTACTCCATTTGGAAGCGTAGGGTAGTAAAGGCGAAGGTGGAAAGTGGTGGGTTTCATATTGGAAAAATAAATAATTTTTTATTCTAGAATTAATTTAGCACAAATACTCTCCTCAACCTGCGTCTTGTACCCTCGTACAAGACGCAGTCAAATTCATTCTACATCTTAAATGGAACTGGGATGGACGATAGACAAAAAAAATATAGAATGGCGACTAAGTTCCGAAGCCTATCGAAGTCGAGGTAGAGCACCAAGTCGGTGTACTGATGATTTGAAAAGAGTGGCTGGACATTGGGTATAAGTGTCCCAAAACAGAAAAAGGTGGCGAGACTTGAGACAGGCTTTCGTACAGCCGTGGACGGTATAAGCTGATGATGACTTCCCTCAATCATTATTAATAATGATAATAGTGATTTTTGAGGAGAACAAGTCGTTCAAAAACAGATTACACCTAAACACACCTATATATATATATATATATATATATATATATATATATATATATATATATATATATATATATATATATATATTTACATATAACTGAAGGAAATCATGTTATTTATATTCTGCGCCATTTTATCGTATAACATTTTTATACCTTATATATATCATGAAATAAAAAGTTTTGTACGTTCACAGCTTAAAATTTAAGATATTTCGGTGTCCATGAGATCTCACGAGCAAGATAGCGGACGTGTCCAGAAGTTTTTTTTTTTGGATAACTTAAACCTACCTTTTTTATTTAGAGTTTTTCAGAATTTTAGTTTCAGTGGCGAACAAAAGTATGGAAACATTTTCTTAATCAAAAATATGAAATACTATCCTTTAGGAATAAAAAAACTAGTCTTGTTTTGTTGACAATTTCTATATAGAATTTTATTATTGACTATAAAAACTTTGATTACCCTTTCTGGTATATAAGGTTTTTAAGAAACGTTTGTCCTTATCGAAAGCATTGAAATAATTTTATCATTCTGCTTTAAATATGTTATTGTTGATACGAAGTAATTTAGTAGCATTGTTTAAGATTGCGGTTTTTGCCAAAATGCATTACAGTTCAGATCTGAAACATAAAAAATTATTTCTCTGTATCAAAGTGGAAAGAACCAAAAATCTTTAAACATGCATAGGGGCACTGTCAGGAAAATTGTTAAGGAGTTCTCGAGAAGGGACACTGTTGATTCGTCATTTAAAAGTGGTAGACCTCGAAAAACAAGTAAGAGAGTAAAGACTGGACTCAAAATCAGTGGTCTCTAGTAATCTTTAGTGACGAAAGTAGGTTCAGTCTCTTTGGAAGTGATTCTACTGGTTATGCAAGAAGACCAGTTGGTCTTAGATATGACCCAAAGTATCTTGTACCTATTGTCAAACATGGCGGTGGAAATATCATGGTATGGGGTTGTTTTCGACGGTCTGGTACGGGGCCATTGGCAAAGATAAATGGCAGAATGGATGCTCAAATGTATCTAGAGATATTGGAAAATAATTTGATTCCTTATGAAAAAGATTTGCCACTGTCATGGATTTTTCAACAAGGCAATGACCCAAAACACACATCTCGCTTGACCAAGAATTGGTTTTCTGAACAAAGGATTCGGGTGATGCGCTGGCCTTCACAATCACCTGATTTGAACCCGATAGAGAATCTTTGGCACTACCTGGACAAACAAATTGGGAAAAGGAAAATAAAAAACCGGGACGAACTTTGGATCGCATTAAAACAAGAATGGGAAAAAATACCACCCAATTTTTGTGCTAGGCTTATCGACCTTACGGAAAGAAGTTGTCAAGCAGTGATTGACGCAAAAGGATATCACACTAAATATTAAATATTTTCGACGTCTTAGCCGTCTTAGTGGAATTTTTATTTGATAACAAAAATGTTTCCATACTTTTGTTTGAGCATAATATTGTTATGTTAAAAACTAAGTACATTTCTGATAAACAATAACTGTTTTAGTCTTAAAAATGTTTGTTAGCATGTACACGATTAATAAATAAATATTGTGATTGAAAACCGTTTAAATGCTAAGACTAGAGATGGGAATTTAAATGTTTCCATACCTTTGTTCGCCACTATATATATATATATATATATATATATATATATATATATATATATATATATATATATATATATATATATATATATATATATATATATATATATGACAGTTCATTTCTTGAACCTTTAAGTATATAAACTTTTGTTTTTATCTTTGGCATAAGGTTTCTTTAATTAAAACTTGATTTTTTAATTTTTAAAGATTGTTTTTTTATTTAACGTTTCGCCTATAGTTATGGACAATCTCAACATTTTTTTTTCTTCTTTGGTACAGTTTTTATTTTAATCAACACATTTTACATTACTCGTATTTTGAAAATAAGTAAACCAGGCCAATACATTTCGGTCTAAGACCAACGATGAGAATGTTCTCATCTTTGGTCTTATTTTCGACGTACGAGTAAGGTAAAATGTGTCGATTAAAATGAAAACTGTACCTAAGAAGAAAAAAAAAAATTTTTGAGAATGCCCATAAACATAGGCGAAACGTGAAATAGAGAAACAATTTTTAAAAAATATAAACTCTAGTTTCAATTAAAGGAACCTTATGCCCAAGATAAATATAAAAGTTTATGTGTGTATAAATATATATATATATATATATATATATATATATATATATATATATATATATATATATATGTATATATATATATATATATATATATATATATATATATACGAGGCTGGTTTGAAAAGTCCGTGCAAAGTCCGAGAGATGGCATCGAGGTCATGTTTAGTTAGTAGCATCTCTTGAATGAACGCACACCAAATTTCAGCCATATTGGTCTATTTCTTTGTGTTTGGCATTCGTGTGAATCAAGGAAGTCGAGTGATTTTCAAGAAATGGACGAAAAAAAATTTCGTGTGGTGATTAAACATTACTTTATGAAAGGCAAAACTCCTCAGGAGACTAAAGAGAAGCTTGATAAACATTATGGTGACTCTGCACCTTCGATTAGAACAGTTTATAAGTGGTTTCAAAATTTTCGGACTGGCCATATGGGCACAAGTGACGCTGAACGTTCTGGACGGCCTGTGGAGGTTACGACTCCAGAAATCATTGATCAAATCCATGATATGGTGATGGATGACAGAAGAGTTAAGGTGCGTGAGATTGCTAGTGCTGTGGGCATCTCGACTGAACGGGTACATAATATTTTGCATAAACATTTGAACATGAGAAAGCTATCCGCAAGATGGGTGCCGCGATTGTTCACGCTTGACCAAAAACGGAATCGTGTGAAGTGTTGCAAGGATGGTTTGCAGCTGTTCCAGAAGAATCCGGAGGACTTTAAGCGTCGTTTTGGTCACTGTGGATGAAACATGGATACATTACTATACTCCTGAGACCAAACAACAATCTAAACAATGGGTTACCAAGGGGGAATCTACACCAAAAAAGGGGAAGACCGTTCCTTCGGCCGGAAAGGTTATGGCGACTGTCTTTTGGGATTCGCAAGGGATAATCCTCATCGACTATCTGGAAAAGGGTAAAACTATTACAGGTGAATATTATTCATCGTTATTGGACCGTTTGAAAACCGAGCTGCAAGAAAAAACGCCCGCGATTGGACCACAAGAAAGTCCTTTTCCATCACGACAACGCACCAGCACACACCTCAGCAGTTGTGGTCGCAAAATTAATGGAAATAGGATTCCAACTCGTTTCACATCCCCCCTATTCTCCAGACTTGGCTCCCTCGGATTACTATTTGTTCCCCAATTTGAAGAAATGGCTGGCGGGACAAAGATTTTATTCAAACGAGGAGGTGATTGCAGACACTAATGGATATTTTGCAGACTTGGACAAATCCTATTATTCGGAAGGAATCAACAAACTAGAACATCGTTGGACGAAGTGTATAAGCCTAAAAGGAGACTATGTCGAAAAATAAAAAAGGTTTACCCCAAACACATAAGTAGTTTTTATTTTTGCACGGACTTTTCAAACCAGCCTCGTATATATCGCAATAACAATTTAATATCCCTTAATTCTCCTTAGTAGTTTATTTTCTTAAATAATGTTTATTTCAATAAGTGATTATAACATGAAGTTATTTTAGTAAAACAAGAAGCACAACTTGTAAAATTAAACACAATAGTCATAGAAGACAAATTTTCAACATCCTATCTTAAGGCACGTGTTTTGAAAATACTAAACTCGCGGAATGTAAAATAACATAACAAGCTTAAAACAACAAACTTAAAACAACACTTAAACAAAGAGAAAAGTTTAAGGAAATCTTATTAGATTCACTCAGAGTTTTAACAGCTATGCTATTTAAAGGCACAACGATATTAACTTCGACTTTCCTCAATTAATAAGATTTTGGGACTTTTTTTTGTTAATTAAATGAATTTGAAGAAATTGTCTTTTATTGTAATTCAAGCCTTTTTTTTGTAAATGAGCTAACTTAATTTAAATCATATATTTACCATACAGGGTATTATAGGAATAATTTAATTTATTGAAGTGGCTGACTCCTCTAGTCAATTCGAGACATACCTAATACTTATTTTAAATAAATTTTAACATAGTCGATTATTTGCAAGATTATTAGACTATGTAATTTAAAACGGTATTGAATACGTCTGAATAAGAGAGAGGGGATGTTTTAAGGTAGGTTGGAACCAGACGGTAAACCGGCCAATCAACTGTCAAAGGTAATATGTTACGTTTAGGTCCTAAGATGTTTTACTGATGTTACCGAAATATGGTGATAATTAGTTCTTAATACAATTTGATTAATTAAACAAAATTGGTGACATTTTCATGTTAAATGCGTAGTTATAAAAATTTTTATTGCTGAGGAAAAACATCATGTTTGATACTTATTTTGAGGCAAACAAATTAGCTGATTGCATTTGGAAAATAAGTATGTCAGTAGTTTTGAATTTGCGGTCAGTGAAACAATGATCGAGAATCCATGAATTTAGTTTGACGTGCTTTTACAGTGGGGCGCTACAATAGTTTTCTACAATTTTTTTTTGCTACACAGATATATCAGTTTTAATATATTAAGTGATTGTTCATAACACCCTGTACATGCTCATGAAGTAACTAACCACCGGTACCATAGTATAATGAATATAAAATAAAACTGATTTAGATTATTAATAATTTTACGTTGTTTTTATAAAAGTTAATATTACATGTATTTCTATTTACTACTTTCTGCTTTTAATTTCTGCTAATAGTTTACACACACAAATCTCTGATTATAATATACTCGTAATCTCAGTCTACCTTAATTTTTAATTAAAAATTCGATATTAATAACATTTATAATTTATGATTATAATGAGTATAGACTCAACAACAATTAAAAACAGGCATTTTTTAAGGTTTACGCCTCTAGGACCTCAAAGAGTCACATAACGTGACATGAAGATAATTTTATTTATTTTGCATGTTCATGAATTTATTCATTTTACTGTATACAGGTGTTGTTAAAACAAGAACATATATAAATACACATGGGAAAGACCGATAATAGGACAGGGATCAATTATTGATAATTTTATTATAAAACAAAGATCAGCTATGAAGATTCAAGACTATCGAGTAAAACGAGGACTTAATTGTGGGTCTAACTATTACATGCTTGAATTAAAAATTATTTGGCATTTTAAAACCAACTTTGACAGAACAGTACAGGAAGAGACAGTAGAGTATAAACAAAATGTAGAAGAAGAAAAATACAAATTATACCTGTTGTCAGAACCTAGTATTAGAACACTATACGGAAATCGATTAAAGAATGAACAAGTGGATGATATAGGAAATGAATATACGAACATCAAGAAAACACTCCATAGTGCTGCCTATCAAGCACGTGGAATAATAGATAAGAAGAAAAAGAAACAAAAACTCTTCTGGATGACAGAAGAGATAGAAGGACTTATTAGTCCTCTTCTGCTATTGCAGAAAAGAAGAAACTATATAACAGGTGATTAACTAAAAAAACGAGTAAAAGAAGAGAGGAATACAAAGAAAAAAATGAAGAGCTAATAAGAAGAATCAAAGAAATAAAAAACCAGTATTGAGAATAGAAACGTATTCAGATTGTAGGTATGATAGAAGAATCTCGGTCTACAGAAGTCTGGAAGACAGTTAAAGGGATGGAGAAAAACGATATACAACAAGGCGGTCAATTAATAAGTATGAGTCAATGGGAAAACCATTATGAAGAGTTACTGACAGAAAACCGCAACGAATATGAGGAGTTACAACATACAATAGAAGAAACGGAGAACGACAACCTACTACTACCAGAAGAAAAAACCTAAAAACATATTATGAACCTGAAAAATTCAAGATCACCAGGACTAGGTAATATACCTATAGAGCTAGTAAAATATGGAGGAAAAGAAATTATAACCCGAATAACGAAGTTAATAAACCAATGTGTTTGATCAGTAGAGATACCCCAGGATTTTTAAAAAGGGAAATAGAAAGGACCTTGGTTGCTACAGAGGCATTAGTGTTACTGGTAGTATCAGTAGGTTGTTTGGAAAAATACTTCAGGAAAAAGTAAGAGCAAATGTTGGCTACAGCATAAGTGAAGATCAGAGTAGCTTTGTACCGGGTCTCTCCTATATTGACTCTTTACACTACAACAAATATTAAAAAAAAAGATCTTAACGGGAGAGGAAATACATCTCGCCTTCATTGATCTTGAAAAGGCATATCATTCTATACCACAAAGTAAACTTTGGAAAACTCTGACTGAACTAAGCATAAATGATGATAGCTGATAGCTATCATAAAAGAACTTTATAATAACAATATATCCCATGTAAAAAGAGGAAAACAATTATCATCACCAATATTAATAACCAAGGAGTTCCGCCAAGGATGTAGTCTATCACCAATACTATTTAATCTCTACGTAGGGCTAGCATTAAGGGAATGGAAAAGAAAATGCATAGGAATGGGTATACCAATAAATGAAAACTATCTCTTTACACTAAGTTTTGCGGATAATCAAGTACTTATGACGCAGGATTCATTTGATCTGGAATTTATGCTGAAGGGACTCTACACCCGAATACCAGAATTGGGGGCTGCAAGTAAGCTTACAGAAATCAGAGCATCTGGTAGTCAATAGTGAGACACAATTTCAAGTTCTTATAAATGATGAAATACTGGTAAAACAAGTTGAAGAATTTAAATACCTTGGGGCCATTGTAGATCGAAAAGGGCTAGGAGAAGGAGAAGTAAAACGCAGAATTCAAAATAGCAGAAAAATAATAGGCTGTCTCAACTCCCTATGGTGGGATAAAAAAATATATTACAGACAAAGAAAAGACTAGGTCAATCAATGGTGGAGTCAGTTCTCTGTTATGAAAGTGAGATCTGGGTGGTCAGCGCAGATTACAAGCAGTAGAAATGGATTATCTGAGACGTAGCGCCGGGATATCTAAGCTTCACCACAACCCCAATGATCAAGACAGAAGAGACATTTGTTGATAGAATTGAGATGCGCGGTTTATGCTGGTTTGGACATTTATTGAGAATGCCGGAAAATAGATGGCCACAGAGAATATTTCGGTGGCAACCTCCAGGGAAAAAGAAACGAGGGCTACCTAGACGTTCCTGGAAAGAAGACATAAGCTCAATATGTATATAGGTGTTGTTAAAATCACAATTAGCTTGATTTGGAGACATAGTATGGATTGAATCCTAAAAATTTGTATATAAAAGTTTGTCTATAGTAGTATAGTGACAGCTTTTTAAACCAGAATAAAAGCCAAAACTCTTATTTTTAATGGATATTAAGGATTGGTAGTTTTTCAATATCTTGTTCATATACGAGGGCCGCCATTTCAGTTTTTACAAACGGTCCCTAGATGGCGCTATTGAGATGTAACTTTACCATTGTAAAATTTGACATTTGTTCTTGTTAAAACAGTGGCGGCTAAAAAATTGGGAGAGTAGTTTGTTTACAGTGAGCGTTTAAAAAAACCGTTTTGTGAACAAACGGAAATTTCACGTGAAGGTTTTCATTGAATGATTTTTTACAATTTTAGTAAAGACCTAACTCAACAACCATCCCTTGAATCGCTTCGTTCAACTTTTGGTAATGAATCACCATCAGAAAAGACTATTTACCATTGTTTTCCAGAATTTCGTCATGGTCGTGCCTCGGTCAACGATGAATTTTGTGAAGGTCGAGCAAAATCGGTTGTTATTCCAAAAAACATCAATGCGGTGTGCAACATGATTGAAAAAGATCAGCATGTGACTTACCGTGAGATAAAGGCATCCTTAGGCATATCAAAGACTGCAGTATATTCGATTTTGCATGAACATTTAGCTATAAAAAAGATCTATTCCCGATTGATTCCGCATAATTTAACCGAAACTCAAAAACCGGCTCGTGTCAATTGGTGTAAGGAAATGCTAAAATAATTCGACCGAAGACGTGCAAAGTCCGTATACAACATCGTAATAGGAGACCAGACTTGGATATATTCGTACGAGCCAGAAACTAAGCCACAATTAACTGTCTGAGTGTTCCAAGATGAACCAAATCCAACAAAAGTGGTTCGTTCGCAAAGGACTTCCAAGAAAATGATCTCTTGTTTCTTTGGTTATACTGGACATGTTGCAACCATTGCTTTGAAAGACCGAGGGACAGTTAATACTGAATGGTATACAATAATTTGTTTGCCAGAAGTCATCGATAAAATCAGGATAAACAACATTCTTCATTATGATAATTCTAGCTCTCACACAGCACGTCAAACAATTTATTTGACAAAAAAAAAAACATCGAATTAGTGTCTCATTACCAGTATTCATCTGATTTATTGCCTAATGACTTCTTCTTGTTCTCGAATGTCAAAAAAATGCGTGGGCAGCGATTTTCATCACCTCAAGACGCTGAAAAGCGAAAGGTACTAATTTCAGAGTGGAAAAATTGTTCCGAGAATTGGTTCGAACGGATGCAGAAGTATATAAATCGTAAAGGCGAATACTTTGAGAAACACTAAAACGATTTGTACAAAAAAAATTTGTTTCTTCCATTAGTTTTGTAAAAACTTAAGAGCTAGCCCTTGTATGTTTCTAAAAAACTTAATAAATGATTAAAAACTATCTATTGATCATTTTTTAAATAAACCTATTAATAATGAGAAATTTGTTCAAAAATGTTCAAGCGTGTAAATTTGGTAGCTATTATAGTATTCTTCTGTAGTCCGCTATTTTTGGTCTCTTATATAGGACAGCCAAGCCGCAGCGCTTGCGTTGCACACACGACACGTCGCCAAAATAGTTGTTCACGTAGGGCACATACTATACTAAGCCTGAGATAGACAAGGCGGACACGTCTTACTACCAGAGTAAATTGGTGTTTATGCTTTACATCTACCCGCATAGTTCAGTCTCGTTGGCGATTTGTTTACTGTTCAGTTTCTTCTTTCTCTTTCGTTTTTCTATATTGCTTGTTTATAACCGTTTTCACCTACCTTACATTGTAAAAGTTGTCGACCCAATACTTTTATTCATGCTTCCACTATCTATTATGCCTCTTGAAATTCTAACTTTACTTTCTTCTATAATTCCTACTACATGTTTGTTCCATTCCGATTTGTATTATTTACTTTGCATGTCTGTTTGATGTTTTAACAGTCATCTCTGTCTAAAAAAACCCCTTTCTCGCTATTTTACGCCTTGTTTTTATATTTGTTGTTTCGAGTATTTATTTAACTCTTGATATTTCTGCTGTAAATATTAAAGTCTAATTGTTATTTTATCAGTTTATTACAGTGGTTTCCAAAATGTACGCCGTAGTATCCTGTGGAGTCGTTAGGCCGGGAAATATTACAAAATTTACATAATTTTACTTATTTTCACCTAACCTTTAAATTTAAAAATAAATCGCTATTTCGCAAAACGTACTTGTTAGAATTTAATATAGGGCACCTTGCGAAAGCCTAGCCCCAGAAATTGTGCCGTAATAACAGGGCCTCATCCTAGGCCAAGTGGCCGAGGAAGTTTTCCTCTAAATCGTCCGAGCCAAAGCTTCGGAGCTCAGAGTCATCCTAAACCAACGGTCTGGGGTTCGACCCTCCCATGGCACGTAATATCATACCACAGCTCTCTCCCGGCACATCGTCAACAGCTTCATTTGCAAACACCCAGGTTGACGTTATCTTTCTTGATATTTCCAAGGCCTTCGACCGACTTTGGCACGAAGGATTTATCCTCATATTTATCAGTTACGGCTACCCCGTAAATGTCACGTGACGGGTCCTCCTCTTCTTCTCGGGCGGTACTTACCAAAGTCCGAGTCGATCAGACTACCTCTGACGTTACGCCCATATGAGTTGGAGTCCCCTAAGGCTCTGTCCTCTCCCCTCACTTATTCAACATCTTCATCGTCGACATTTCCAAGTCAGATCAGACTTCCCTGCTCAAGTATGCCGATAATACCGCCATCATGCCATCATTAAGTCCACCAGGATCATCATCAAGCACAGTGGCTTGCATGGAAGGACCAGGTCACTACCTCCACTCCTTAAGCCAACCAGCTTCTCGGTAAGCTATACCTTCTTCTAAACAAGTTTAGTAAATTATTAAAAAGCAAAAAGTTGACCGTTTACAAATTGATTTTCAGAGCCAGCCTCACTTGTTCCACTTTGGCATGGTGTCAAATGTCTCGAGCTCACATAACCACTCTCTAGTCCGTTCAAAATAAGGTCCTTCGAATTATTCGTCCCAAACACCCAGATTCATCGAGACCTTCAAATGCCCACAATTCGGGAATTTATGAGCACACTCAGTTCAAATTTCTGGATAACGCCACTTATCACTTCAACGTTACAGTCAGAAATGTCTATGGACCTCCTCCCAACGCTAGACGTCACTATTCAAGACCCTCCGAACTCCTACCGCGGGATTAGCTTTAAGTTAATCTTTAATTATATAAAGCTTAATTTTAAGTTTATAACTTATGAAATGTTTTAAGGTTTCTCTCACTACAGTTATATAAAACCCATTACCTAGGCTAGTGTATTTAGGTAACTGACATGTAAATATCTTAGACACACATGTATGATCATGATTAGTTTACCACATTGTATAGTAGTTATAGGTCTAACCTCTCTAATTATCAATAAAATATTCTAATTTCTTGAACAATATTTTGAAAATGTCAAGATTCTAAAACCAAAACCCATACAAAAAACGAGAAATTTTGGAAATGATAAAAATTCAAAAAAACAAATTAAACACACAATTAAAGTAAAAATAGATACTAAACAACAAATTATATTACAACATCCTAGAAGAGAAACTAATACTTCTTTAAATCAAAACGATAAAAGCAAATTTTTAAAACTTTAAGAACAAACCTTTCAAATTAATAAAAAAAAAACAATAAAATATTTGCCTTTTCTTTCCTTAAAATCCAAACAACCAACAGGTGTGTTCAATGCCCAAACCGCTCAGATGTGGATCATAAAAATGTAACCTTCTGTTTTAAATTGTGTCTCCCTAAAAATATGTTCAAGGTAAGAAAAAATATTTATAATTTGTGACTATATCAAATCAATGTTTCATCGTAGATATTCTGACGAAAGCAACATATTGCCGAAACGTAAATAAACTATATCTACATAAATGTATTTTCTTATCTACTGACTGTAAATACAAGAATAAATCACTAGTATATATATATATATATATATATATATATATATATATATATATATATATATATACATATATATATATATATATATATATATATTATATATATATATATATATATATATATATATATATATACATATATATATATATATATATATATATATATATATATATATATATATATATATATATATATATATATACAGGGTGCCCCACATGTATGGAATAATGATTCTACAGCATTTATTAATCAGTGTATCAAAAAAAAAAAATCAGCACATGCTGACGTTGACAATAAAATGTTTTGGACTGTCAGTTCGAAGAAATTACACTATCTTGATTTTTTAAAAATGGAAAGCCCGATATATTATTTTATTTTTGAGTCCTACTAAAAATTCTAGATATTATTTGTCTAACATACCAAATGTCTAAATTCAACTGTTTTGGAATTATTGTCATTTAAAATTTAAAATAAAAAAAAGACAAAAAACTATTAATAAATACCCTAGGTTTATTTTTAAGGTAACAATTGCTCAAAATGTCTACCGTTAATAGCGAGGCAATGATCCAATCTGTCATTAACAGCCTGAACAGAATTTTGCAGAGAATCCGGGGTGATCTGTTCTACTTCTATTGAATTCTTTGTTGTAAATTTTCTACAGTTTCAGGTCGACTTCGGTAAACTTTGGTTTTAAAATGACCCAATAAAAAAAATCGAGTGGCCTAAGGTCGGGACTCGCAGGTCATCCTACAGCACCTCTTCTGCCTATCCATCGATTAAAAAAAATCGCATTCAGATATCTACGAACATTAATTTCATAGTGAGGAGGTGCTCCGTCCTGTTGATACCACAGATTCCGGTTAGGGGTATCCAAATTATTTTCATCGGGAAAAGACCTGCACAAGTTGGAATAACTTGCTCTTGGAGTAGCTGTAAATACCGCTGTCCTGTAAGATTTCCATCAATGACCAATGATATGACGTCCATAAATCCCTGTCCACACGTTTATCTTTTATGGTCTTTGAGAATGACTGTCGATTATCCAGTGGAGATTCTCAGTAGACCAGTATCGGCAGTTATGCCTGTTAACTCTTCCGTTAAGACAAAATGTGGCCTCGTCAGAAAAAAACAATATTATGAATTAGGTTAGGATCATTATTGATTTGTTCCATCATGACCCCGCAAGAGTCAACGCGTCGATCGTAGTCATCTTTAGATAATTCTTGCAATAGAATGCAATAGAATGGGTTTGAATGGATGCAATTTTTCTTCATTTAGTATACGACTTAAGGTACCCTTATTTATATTGTGGTCTAGACAAAGCTGACGAGTGGCTGCAATAAAACATCTAACTTTTTATCTTCGCTTGCTTTAATAAAACACACATTTGTTCACGAATAAGAGCGGTCACGTTCTTACTTGACAGACTGTATATATGTATATATCTATATATATATATATATATATATATATATATATATATATATATATATATATATATATGTATATATATAATATATATATATATATATATATATATATATATATATATATATATATATATCACACATGAGAAAACATAATAACTTAGAAAAATGATAAAACTAAAACCAGACGACTATAAAATTTATTGTACATCAAAGAAAAAGGCATAACAATATAACAAAATACCGAAAGACGAATAAAATTTTCCGCTCTTGGAGGTGTTTTATTATGTACATTTAGAGAAATAAAACTGCGTTGAATATCTTAGAGAGGAAACCTCGTCCTTACCAGACTGCCATGAATTTTGATGACGCAGTCCCTATGAACTTTAATGTAACTTTCCAGTTTTTCTTTTTAAGTTTTATCGTTTTACTTAGAAAATACAAAACACTGCATATACCTGATCTTGGTCGTACGTTAAAAAGAATAAATAAAGTATGTGAGGAAATTGACGTTTGAGATATAAAATGTGATTTATTATCACGATATAAAATGATATTTTAAGGCAAGAAAATGAGAAATGAAATATTTTTGTATTAAGTATAACAGTTTTCTTCTTTTTCTGTAGGTTTATATAACGTTGGTAACTATATTGGCGAGTTCTGTGTTCTTTTGTGCTTTGTATTATAGTCTATGATAGATAATTCTTAACTAAGAGTATTGTTTTCGCTCAACTTTTCTACGACCTGTGATTTTACCCTTAACCCGTCATTATAAGTTGTAAGATTCTATAACGATCGTATCTAATAATATTTGTAGGATATGAAAGTTATGTGTTTAACTGATATTAGTAGTTAGCAAACCGTACTTATATTAGTTTATAACGTTGTCCAAGGTACTCGGAACGTTCGTCTATGTAACCACATTTCAAATACTTCAAATTTCAGTTTCATATGGTAATACAAACCACGTATAGCATTTTACCATACTTTGATGGATTTGTACATCAATATCGTCGTCAGAAATTAATATTCTCATGTTTTGAAAGGTTCAACGCACATTCTACATCTAATTTCTTTTTTCAGGTCTAGTTGTTCCCTAACTTAAAAACCCAGGTGTATAAAGCAAGTAATTTTTTCAACCTGTTGTCCATTAATTTGCAGTGTGCAATCAGGGTATCTTCACGCTTGAAAAGTATGAGTTTTGTATAGTGACAATATTTTATCTTATTTCTTCTTTATAGAAGTTAAAAGGTGTTTAAGATCCTGGAGGTTGTCACTTATATCTGATAATGTTTATAAGTTTGCCATTAATTTTGACAACAAAATCTGGATCACTATATAATCTATCGTTTTTGAATAGATGTTTAATAGCAGAGGTAATAGGATGCATCCCTGGTTGATTTCTTTTGATTTGACTTTCATCTGTTAATATATTAACTCGAGAGACTGCTTTTTTTGTCGTTAGTTAAGTTTTTCTACAATCCAGTGTTCCTCAATATACTTATTATAGTTTTTATGTGGTTTCGTATCACAGGTTTAGTCTTTCGACATATACACAAACACGCACACACACACACACACACAACACACATATATATATATATATATATATATATATATATATATATATATATATATATATATATGTATATATATATATATATATATATATATATATATATATATATATATATATATATATGTATATATATATATATATATATATATATATATATATATATATATATATATATATATATATATATGTAAATATATATATATATATATATATATATATATATATATATATATATATATATATATATATATATGTAGGCTAAAAAGTTTTTGGTCTAGCTAATTGAAATACATTTTGTTTGCAAAATTTAACTTTATTCATCAATATAATCTCCTTCAAGGAGTCAATCAGTCCAACGCTTTTCTAACATTGTTATACCTTACGTGTAGAAGGATTTGTCTTTGCCTTCACAATCTGCCTCAATTTCGGCGATAACTTCTTCATCGGAGCCAAATCTCTTTCCAGCAAACATTTTTTTGAGGACTGCGAATAGATAATAGTCGCTGGGGGTCAAATCTGGAGAATACGGTGAACGAGGGAGCAATTCGAACTTCAATTCGAGCAATTTTGCCATCGTAACCACTGACTTGTAATACGGTGCATTGTTTTGATGAAAGAGCACTTTTTTCTTGTTCATTTGGGGCCGTTTCTTTGCGATTTCTACCTTCAAACGCACCAATAACTTTATATAATATTCGCTATTGACGGTTTTTTCCTTCTCGGCATAGTCGATGAAAATTATTTCATGCACATACCAAAATATAGAGTCCAAAGCCGTCCCAGCCGACTGTTGTGTCTTTGGTCGCTTCGGGAGGCTTTAACCGGCTGCTATCCATTTAGCTGATTGCCGATTTAATTCCGGGGTGTAGTGGTGAATCCATGTTTTTGTCACATATGGTATGAAAAAATCCTTTTTATTGCGCTTAAACAGGTCCAAACAGCGTTCAAATCCATCAACACGTTATTGTTTTTGATCCACTGTGAGCAAACGCGGTAATCATTTCGAACAAGCTTTCTCATGCCCAAATGTTTATGCAAAATATAACTAACACTTTCTTTTGATATCTTTAGGGTGTCAGCTATCTCACGCAATTTCACTTTACGGTCTTCCAAAACAATTCTGTGCATCTTTTTGATGCTTTCCGGTGTAACCACCGCATTTGGGCGTCCAGAGCGTTCAGGATCATTTGTATCTGCACGACCGCATTTAAATTCAGCATATCAGTAAATGATGAGTGATTTTCCGGGGGCAGAATTCCCGTAATACTTATCAAGCCATTGCTTTGCTTGAACGGTACTGTTCCCCATCAAAAAAAAACAGTGTTTAATCAACACACGAAATTCGTTTTTTTTTCCATTGTTTTGAAAATACCAAGAGTAGCGTCACTAAAACCACGGTAATTTGTAAACTAATCGTCAAAATGTCATGAAATTTTGACACCTGTCGTTTGAAGGTTGGTATTTCCTAAAAATCATATGGATTTTTTAAAAAAGGCGACATCTATGTGTCAGACCAAAAACTCTTCAGCCTACTTAATATCTATGGAAATAAAAATTTAATAATAATTTCTTAATAACAGTTCATATTTTAAATAACAAATTTTATAAAACTCCTGTTTTACATCCAGTCCAATATTTTATTTATGCCTTTCAGTCTCAGCCGAACACCGGAATGCTTCCTAACCTTTAGGGAAAACTTAAAAGTTCCCATTAAAGTTTAAAAGAACTGAGTTATTAAAATTTATGAATTCAGGTAACGATGCGGTTTCTTATGTAAAATGTACATACATTTGTAAATGTTTTATATTAATTTTGGCTTCAATAAAGTTTTTTGTAGATATTTAACTACTCAAAAGGATATAAAACTTTACTGTGGGTTTTATTTACCACTTTATTTTGTCTAATTACTATATCAAGAAAGTGTATTATATATATATATATATATATATATATATATATATATATATATATATATATATATATATATATATATACATATATATTTTTTTTATATAAAATCCCGCTATTCCGCTGGGGAACAAAGGGCCTCCACAAAACTTCTCCACCTGACTCTGTTTCTAGCGAGGTTTTTTATTTCGCCCCATGACTTGCCAGCTTGCTTGGCTTCTTCCAAAATTGTGCGTCTCCATGTCTGTCTCGGTCTACCCCTGCCACGACTGCCTTGTGGGTTCCAATCGAGAGCTTGTTTTGCAATATCGCCTGCGGGTTTGCGGAGGATATGGCCCAGCGACCCCTATTTTCTGAGTTTGATATTGTACTCTATCGGTGTTTGCTTCGCTCGTTCCCATAACTCGAGGTTTGGTATCTGGTCCGGCCAGTATATTCGTAAGATTTTGCGTAAGCACTTGTTTGTAAACACTTGTGGTTGATTGAAAATACTTTTAGTCACTTTCCAGGTTTCACAGCCATACAGAAGCACGGATTTGATATTTGTGTTGAAGAGGCGTATTTTTATGTTTGGCGACAGTATGCGGGACCTCCAGATGTTGTTCGGAATTCCGAATGTTTGCTGTGCTTTGAGTATTCTTTGTTTGACGTCAGCCTCTGTCCCTCCGTTCGGATCTATCACACTGCCAAGGTACGTGAACCTTTGTTCCCTTTCGAGTGGGCGGTTATTTAGAGCTAGGGTTGTATTTTCATTGTTCATTATTCTCATCTCTTTTGTTTTGGAGTTGTTAATCCGCAGCCCTACTTTTTCTGCCTCCTCTGCTAATCGAGTCAGTTTGGGCTTTTGCGTCCTTTAATGAGTGAAATAGAAGGCAGATATCGTCCGCATAGTCTAGGTCTACCAGACGTGACGTCAGGCCCCATCTTATGCCTCTTTGAGTGTTGTTAGTTTTAGTCATGACTTCGTCTAGAACGATATTAAATCAAGAAAGAGTATTGAGAAATTCAACCCAAATATATTTATATATTTTTACTATTTTTATGAACATACGAGGGTTGTCTGAAGAGTTCTCGTCCTGACAATGAAAGAATTTTTTTTTGACGTGAAATACTTTTTATTTTTCAATATAATCTCCTGAACCTTCAATACATTTATTCCAATGTTTTTTTCCAATAATTGAATACCATCATTAAAGTGCGATTTCGGAAGGCCTGCAAAATATCCATCCACGACTACAATAGCTTCGTCATTTGGTGTTTCCAGCTAGGAATTTTTTCAGGTTTGGAAATAGATAACTGTTAAAGAGAGCCAAATCTGGTGAATATGCTGGACGTCCAAGCAATTCGTATTTTAATTCGTTGAATTTTGCAATCATCAAAACACTTATGTGAACAGGTGCATTGTCTTGATGAAAAATGATTCTTTTCTTCTTTAAAGTAGGTGTTTTTTCACTAATTTTTTCATCTAATTGGTCTAAAAGGTTACAATAATATTCATAATATTCGGAGTTAATTGTTTTACCTTTCTGAAGATAATCGATGAACAGAACACCTTTGTAATCCCAAAAAAACTGTTGCCATAACCTTTCCTGCTGATGGAACCGTTTTTGCCTTCTTTGGTGCCCTTCCACCGGCTTCAATCCATTGTTTCGACCGTTCTTTTTGCTCTGGTGTATAGTAGTGGATTCAAGTTTCATCAACAGTTATACCCTTGAAATTCACTTTATTTTGCTTAAAACGATCCAAATACGCTTGAAAAATAAGCTTTCGAATGCCTTTTTAGTCAATTGTCAGCAAATGCGGCACTCATCTTGCACAAAGCTCTTTAATATGTAATTCTTCATGCAAAATATTTTCAGTTCGTTCTTTTCAGATGCCTATGGCCTCAGCTATTTCATCCACTTTCACTTGTCGATCATCTAATACCATATAATGGACCTGTTGAATGATTTCTGGTGTTGAGCGGTTTTTGGACGTCCTTCGCGTGGATTATCTTCGAGGCTTGTACGACCAGATTTAAAAAGAGCAGCCTATTTTTTTCACAATAGAAAGGGAAGGTGATGCATCCTTATACACTATTAACAATTTCGGATGAATTTCTGTTGGTGTTAAACCATCCAAAATAAAGAATTCAATTAATGACACGTCATTATTAAACAGCTACTACTACGCGAACGAATTAACAGATAGAAATTAAATTTTACACATGTATATATAAAGGATGGAACTTTCCAATACAATTATGGCTTCATAGTTTCTAACTCCATCTAAGCGTCAGGCCGATAACTTTTCAGACAGCTCTCGTATATCCTAATTACTATTCAATAATTTAATAATCTACAGTTCAAGTCTGAAAAATTTATATTTTTGGTACAAATGTTAGTTAAAGATTTTACTGGCATTTAACTAACTGAAGTAAAAAAACTATATAAATATAATTAAGGTAGTTTAATATACTCGTATTGTCCTTAAATGAAATATCGTTAACTTGTTTGTAGGTTATCTTCTTCTTCAGCCTTCATCGATCCGTTACCTGCTAGCTACCACCAGCACGTTAAAATGTACCTCGTCAAGTTTCCCAGAGATGCCGCACATATATTTTCCCATTATTTTTACCTATAAAACATTTCTATTAGCGCGACATCTCTGAGAAATTCGACGAGACACATTTTAACGATTCGCCGATAGCCAGTCGGCTTCGTTTTGCGGCTACGTTTTGTTTCAGGTGTTTGTCGATCTATAGCAATAGGTATAGTTTCTGTACTATGGAGCGTTACCCTTTAGGGAGGCAAAAAATAGCAAAAATGGAGGTATTAAGAAGTGGAAAATAAGTTTATAAAAATCGAACAAGAGATACGTTGAAACTAAACCAACAAGCGAGAAAATCCTAAAATATGTCCTAACAATACAAGGGTGGATGTCTGTTGATAAAACGTGATTCTTGTTACGATTATGTTTAAAGTTTGAAACAGATGCAAAGACAACTGTTTGTTGGCCGCTATCGTAAGTGATCCATGTTAAACGTTTCGTAGAAATCATTTAAGCCGAGTGTCCTGCTAAGCACTAAAGCATATTTAGTTAAAAAAGTGCACTGCAGCCCTGATAGAAACCGAACTGAAAAGAGATTATGGAGACTCAGCGCCAACATTTAGGACCTCTTGTAACTGGATAAATGAATTTAAGCGTGTCAGAGACGAGCACTGAAGATGCTGCACATTCAGGACGCCAGCTTAAGGTTTATTTTGAACAAATGGTCTATAAAATTGTTGAGATGATAGGCACCTCGTACGAACAGGTACCTAATACCATGCATGAAGTTCTAAAAATATAAAGGAGGTACAAGGGGTGCTGCCTGTGTTGACTCCAAACGAAAAATGCACGAGAAAGTACCTTATACCCCAAATTTGGCCCCAAGTGACTTTTTTTGTTCTCTAACCTCAAAAATTGACTTGAGAGGAGGAAATTGTCGTCGAATGAAGAGGTTAGTTCAGATAAACCAGTATTATGCACAATTCGAAACATTTTTTTCCTAGGGAATAAAAAAATTTTAATTTCGCTGGACCAAGTCTATTGAGCTCAATAGAGATTAGGTTGAGAAATAAGTTTTTGTGTTTGATAAAAAAATATTTATCTTGTTTTTATAAATCTCCTCGATTCACCTTCGTAGAGGAATAAAGTATTGAAATTGTCAATTAGTAGAGACAATGGATTCTTTTGTTCACTAACTTATAACAACAATGTAGAAAATTTTCGATGTAAGTTGCTACGCTATCAAATCATGAAGTCAATGATTCCGATGTCACACTGAAAATACCACGACAAGACCTAATTTACATTTATACTCGCAGGTTCGTTTTTAGCACATTTAAGGGGAATAAAAGCACAAGGAATACAGTAATTTCTTTTTTAGTAAAGACATTTTAGGGTTATGGCGACGTGTTGTCAGCGCAAGAAAATAGATTTGAATATATATTGGGCTCTAAAAACACGGAGCCATTATTAAGGTTATGAAAGGTTGGGATGCCAATGTTGAAATTTCGACAAAGTATATTGTCAATATCAATGTGTAAAGTCCTGAAATATGATATTACCTATATTCCTTCACAAAATTATTTTTAGCAAAATAAATAATTCTTTAGAGTGTCGATTGCCATTAAAGTAAAAAACAAATTTACCTTTCAAATAAAAAGGGTGTACATTTTACCCTTAGAAGCAATATCGTTAAAAGTAAACACTTCAGAAGATGAAAAAAATATGAGGGTTTGAGAAAAATATAATGATATTAACTTAGGAAATGTAGAAGTGGGTTAAGGTAAGTTTAGATACAGCTGATTTTTTTTTATTATAATCACGGAATTATTCCGAAAAAATTATTTCGTTTTTTGTTTTAAGAAGATTAATTATTTTATTACAGCACTTTTAATCAACGTCAAACTCTTGGACATGCAATTTGACTATATAACCACGTCGTATAATATCGGCAAACCATATAGATGGACGAAGGTAGAGATTTCGACGAAGGCAACAGCTTTAGTCTATTACACAGCTGAACCAAAAACTGCAAGCAGAGCAAGAGCTTGAATATGTGCAGAAAAACCCAAGGGAAGCATTAGTATTCCAGTAGGGACAAGTACAACAATATTCTACACAGAAATTCACGCAATACAAGCATGTATTTACGAAAATATTAGACGGAACTACTGCAACCTTAGAAATATATATTCTCTCAGACAGGTAAGCTATTGTAAAGGCTTTAGATGCCTATGAGGCCAACTCTAAGATTACAATACAGTGTAGCTGTTAGAACTATCCTCTAATAACAATAGAGTCGAACTACTGTGGGTTTCAGGACATTCGGGGATAAAAGGTAATGAAAAAACGGACGAGTTAGCAAGATTTTGAAATGCAAAACCATACAGGGGTATTAACCAGTGTTTAGTATACTAAAACAAGTGGCGAAAATCACAATCAATATATGGTCATATCAGCAACATCTAAATCGTTGGCTCACAACCTCTGGCCAAAGACATGCGAGGGATTTAATAAGCGGCAATTCAAAATAGATGGTAGATGCCCAGATCCCACCAGCATCGCCCGGTGTGATACCATCGCATCGGCTTAGGCTGTGTGAAGTTGCTTAACGTTTCGTGGCTGTGCCGATGTCCCGAACTGTGGGACCAAATAGCATGATGAGGCACCTGGATACAAAAAATTCCGGAGGTAAAATAGCCCCCTGTTCGGATCTCCGGGTGGGGGCTGGTTCATGGGCGTCGACATGCAGAGATCAGAATTTCAAAATGGATTTTTGCAACATACGAGGTCTAAACACGAACATAAATTCAGTGCACCAACACCTGCAATCAAACAAACCTCATGTACTCGCTCTCTGTGAAACTAAGGTCAGTTCATCGACTAGCACGGTAAATCTTTATCCTGGGTACGACTTCTATTCCCGATTTAGGCGTAACTTTGGAATCTGTCTTTATGTCAGAAGTGACCTCTCTTGCCAACGAGAAGAGGCTCTGGAGCCGCCAAACTTTGATGTTATGTGGTTAAAAATAACGACTCAACCAACCATAAAGTTCATCTGTATCCTCCACCGACCACCAAGTGATACTAACTTTAGAACACTTTTCGCTTCTCTCGCAGACACCATCGATCATTTACAAATTAACTATCCAAATGCCGAAATTGCGATCCTGGGCGACTTTAATGTCCACAATATCAACTGGCTTAAATACTCAAATACTACCGACGAACAAGGTCGTAAAGCCGAATCATTTTCAATTAGTTGTGGCGTAACTCAGCTCATTGACGAACCAACACGGATCCCTAATCGAGACGGAGAGTTCGCCAGTCTTCTTGATCTGTTTTTAACCACCAATCCGGAGATTTACACGGTCAGCGTAAATCCGCCGTTAGGTTCTTCCGACCATAAACTACTTTCGACATCGAGTATTCTACCAATCAGTGACAGAGAGACGCCTAAACCGCGCAAGATTTGGCACTACAAGTCTGCTAAATGGGAAGATCTCATGGAATATTTTCGAACTTTCCCTTGGTTAGACGTTTGTTTTCGATCCGACGATCCATCTGACTGCGCCAGGGAGGTTTCCGATGTTATTTTGGCCGGTATGGAGGCTTACATCCCTTTTTCGAAGAAATGCCCTTCCAACGGCAAGCCTTGGTTTGACCGAAAATGCAAAGAAGCTGTTGCTTCCAAACATCTTGCATACCGACAATGGCATGAAAATCCTAACACCATAAATCGTAACACATTTGTTCGTGCCAGGAACAGATGCAAAAAAATTATCGACGAAACCAAGGAGGTACACATTAGAAACAAACTTCTCGCTTGTCCCGACAATTCCAGGTCCTTTTGGTCGGTTGCTAAGGCAGTTAGTCAAAATTTCACCAAATCCACCATACCACCACTTACATGGCCAGATAATTCTCGGTTTCACAGCTTTATCAGCTTGTGGCGTTCGAATTGTCCTTGGTCTTCCTGAACGTTGCCTATCTTTTATGTCTTCTGTCTCAGTAAATAATTTTATCGCCCGGTAAACAAACATACGACATATTTAAAGAGCATTTAAGGTATTAAAAATGCAATCATATTTTATTTAGAGAATTCAAATTTTATATATCTTTACACACAATAACTGTATAACAACTGAGAAACATAACCTTTTTTTTTTTTTTTTTTTTTTTTATGGGTCTAGCACACGTGCTGCAGGGAAGTCCCTAAAGCGCTCCAGGAGCGGCACGAGTGCGGAAAAAGCGATTCACGTTGTTCTTGAATCGCTGTAAATTGTACTCGGTGGGAAACACAGCGCTGGGCAAATTATTCCAAAGGGATGACGTTCTCCATATAAAAGATTGCTTGAAAAGCGTTGTACGCGGAGTAACAAGCTGAACCTCATACGGATGCGAAGCACCAGCGCGACGTGTATTTTTAACATGCACCGCTTTGGGAGGAATTAAGCGGGCTACATCCTTCGAACACTTTCCATGAAAATACTTGTAGAACAGACTCAAGTCGCCAACCGTTCTTCGATGTTCCAGCGAATCAAGGCCGCCGGTCAATTCCGGGTCCCCAATCAGACGGACCGCTCTTCTCTGAACAGAATCCAACAAATGCAGTGTATGTTTGGGAGCGGAGCCCCAAACGTGGGAGCAGTATTCCATAGTTGGTCGAATTTGGGCTTTGTAAAGAATTAACAGTTGCTGTGGGGTGTAAAGCTTTCTGGTTCTAAATAATATTCCCAACTTTTGAGAAGCTCTCCTTGCTATGCCTGCAACATGTTCATGCCAAGACATATTTGCTCCCAAACTAACGCCCAACAAATTGAGCGACGATGCTAGGGGAATGGAGTGCCCCGACATAACTATGTCGGGTTCAGCAACGTTAACTTTTTTAGAAAAAACTGCCGCTTGGGTTTTTGTAGCGTTAAATTCCACTTGGTTACTGTCACCCCAAGATAGAATTTCTTCCAGGTCTTTGTTAAGTTGAACGACCTCCTGCTGTCTGCGGATACTCGCCTGAGCAGCCGATGTCCGAGCGTTCAAGGTGAATGAAGACACAAGCGTACTGTCATCTGCAAAGCTATAGACTGGATTCCCGGTCTTTTCCAGCAGATCGTTAATGTAAATGAGAAAGAGAGTAGGAGACAGTATGGAGCCCTGGGGAACACCGGCGTTGATAGTGAGGGTGTTAGAAAGAAATCCGTCGACCGCCACTCGTAAAGAACGCTCTCTGAGGAAACATGAGAGCCACAAACAGAACCTTTCAGACATACCATAAGAGCGTAACTTAGCCAACAGTCCATCGTGCCAAACACGGTCGAATGCCTTGGATATGTCAAGAGCAACCGCTCGAGATTCTCCAAAATGTTCAATTGCGTTGTTCCAAACATGTGTTACATAAGTCAGAAGATCTCCTGTTGATCTATGTTTACGAAAACCATATTGGTGATCGCTAATAATATTGAATCGTTCAAGATATTTTAGAAGATGCTCATTGATAACCTTTTCCATGACTTTCGATATTATTGAAAGCAGTGCGACTGGTCGGTAGTTATTTGGCAAGGTCTTCTTACCTTTTTCAGGTATCGGCTGAACCGTGGCACATTTCCAGCAGGACGGAAATATTCCCTTTCTGTAGGATAGGTTAAAAAGTCTACAGAAAACTGGTGTTAGTTCCCTTGCACAGTTTTTGAGAACTATGGCAGGTATTCCGTCAGCGCCAGAAGCCTTCTTGGTGTCTAGCTTCATTAAAATACGCTTTATGATGCGCTGTCTGAAGACAACATCGGGCATCCTTGACTGCAATATGGGAATAGTAGGTGGTGTTTTTCCTTGGAAATCGACAGTAGAATGTGAAGCAAAGAGTTCAGCCAACAAGTTCGCTCTCTCAACAGGTGTGGTTGCAATGGAATTATCTAGCCGTGTGAGTGGTGGTATGGTGGATTTGGTAAAATTTTGACTAACTGCCTTAGCGACTGCCCAAAAGGACCTGGAATTGTTGGGACAAGCGAGAAGTTTGTTTCTAATTCGTTGATTGTGTGCCTCCTTGGTTTCGTCGATAATTCCCTTGCATCTGTTCCGGGCATGAACAAAGATGTTACGATTTACGGTGTTAGAATTTTCACGCCATTGTCGATAGGCAATATGTTTAAAAGCAACAGCTTCTTTGCATTTTCGATCGAACCAAGGCTTGCCGTTGGAGGAGCATTTCTTCGAAAAAGGGATGTAAGCTTCCATACCAGCCAAAATAACATCGGAGACCTCCCTGGCGCAGTTAGATCGGTTATCGGATCGAAAACAAATGTCCATCCAAGGGAAAGTTCGAAAGTATTCCATAAGATCTTCCCATTTAGCAGATTTGTAGTGCCAAATCTTGCGCGGCCTAGGCGCCTCTCTGTCACTGATTGGCAGGATACTCGATGTCGAAAGCAGTTTATGGTCGGAAGAACCTAACGGCGGATTTACGGTAACCGTGTAAATCTCCGGATTGGTGGTTAAAAACAGATCAAGAAGACTGGCGAACTCCCCGTCTCGATCAGGGATCCGTGTTGGTTCGTCAATAAGCTGAGTTAAGCCATAACTGATTGAGAATGATTCAGCTTCACGACCTTGTTCGTCGGTAGTATTGGAATATTTAAGCCAGTTGATATTGTGGACATTAAAGTCGCCCAGGATGGCAATCTCGGCACTTGGATAGTTACTTTGTAAATGATCGATGGTGTCTGCAAGAGAAGCGAAAAGTGTTCGAAAATTGGTATCACTTGGTGGTCGATATAGGACACAGATGAACCTTGTGGTTTGTTGAGTCGTTATTTTGAACCACATAACATCAAAGTTTGGGGGCTCCAGAGCTTCTTCTCGTTGACAAGAGAGGTCGCTTCTGACAAAAAGACAGAACCTATAAATAATTTCACTAAAAAAGTGTTAATGTTTATAAAGGGCGTGAAAGTTTGTAACAGTATTTATGGGAGTACTATGTATAAACTCAATAGGTAGTAACAAAAATTAATAACACTGGTCAACAAAATTTCCACTTTTTTTTTTACACGGATTCTACTGTCATAATTTAAATCTAGTATAAGATGGAAACAATAAAATAAAGGTAGAATTTGTTTAACACATTAGGTTTTATTGTAATATTTTTTTTAAAAAATGTATCAAATATTAATATTTTCATAGTGAAAAAAAAAGATTTTTAGACTTTCTTGGATATTTAGCTTCTGAAATATCCCTCTTCAGTGTCTAACAGTGATCTGCCAACATGTTTGGACTCCATTTGCCTTGGTATCTCTTCTCCATGGCTGAAATATCCTGATGGAAACGTTCACCATGCTCATCACTTACTGCTTCCAGATTTTCGGGGAAAAAGTCCAAATGAGAATCTAAAAAATAAATTTTGAGTAACATGTTACATCCTAGTGCTTTATAGGTTGTCAAAAGTTCACTGATCAACTCTTTGTAGTTTTCAGGTTTATTGTTTCCAAGAAAATCTTTAACCACATTTTTGAAACATATCCAGGCAAGTTTTTCCAGTGAATTTAATTTTTGTTCAAAGATAGGGTCTTTAATTAATTCTCTAATTTGTGGTCCAACCAATATGCCGTCTTTAATTTTAGCATCACTAATTTTAGAGAAATATAAATATCCTTCGCCAGCTTTGTACATCGCTTTGATAACATTTTTGATGAAGATCTAGTTTTATGTGTAGTGGTGGCAACAGTACATCTTCTGGTTTCACCAAAGGTGGAAACAAAACGTTTTTTTGTTCAGGAGGAAGTGAGCTACGTTTTGGTGAATCTTTTTGTAATATAATGATTTTTTCTATCTCTACTGTCCCATTCACAAAGGAGGTAGCAATATTTTGTGTAACCAAGTTGTAGCCCTAATAAAATAGCAATCACCTTCAAATCTCCACATATTTTCCAAGAATGCATACAATATTTTATTTTCTCTAAAAGTAGGTTCATATTATCATATGACTCTTTCATGTTAGTGGCATGGGCTACTGAGACAGACCGTTTCTATGTTTCTATTATGAACAGCCTTTAGATTTACTTTTGAAGAGGCTATAAATAGTCGCCAGTCTGTATTGTATAGTTGGTTTCCCTAATAAATTCATTACAGAATTAATGTCATTACAGTAAACAAGGTCAACTTCCTAAGAGAAATAACTTCTGAACTCATCATCACGATTGCGGAAATCAATCTAGATGATAAAACTTCAGCTTGTTTTTTGGATAAACTCAAATTAAGCACCAAGTCGTTTAGGTCACTTTGTGTTATTAAATGTGGTGTAAAAGAAGTGCTGGTTCGTAAGTGTAATCTCTCATGTCCTCTTGAGTAGGAAGTAAGCTCAACGATACGTTGGATTCATCTGATTGTACACTTTGTGGGGGTGTCATGGGGGTACATACATCACTTCATTCTGGGAGACCTCTTCTTGCGGATGGTACGTTTAGATACTTGATTGCTTGTTTGGTTTTACTGCTGAAGCCCGTAATTGCAGCCAAGCAAAAATAACAGTCTGATGTGTGATCTCTTGGTTCGGCCCATATCATTGGCATTGCGAACTTTATCTGACGTGTTCCCTTAGCCCATCGAGTCAAAAAAGTAACATAGGATGCACCACATATATAGGGAACCCACAATTTATCTTGGTGAAGAACTGGAAATCAGAAATATTTAAAATAATAGTTCTTGACAAAGTCTAAAATTTCTCCGCTGACTAGTGAATGTAAGTTCACCACACACGTAACAGAATCGATCAGGATTATTTACACAAGTCGTCTTCATGTTATTGAACGTAGATTACTAAAATGAAAACAAAAAATAATTATTATTTCCAAGATGGCTCAAGTTCAAAACAATGTTCTCAACGATCCCCTCTTATAACGTAATTTAAGTGATTGTCACTATTACAAAAAAAACTGAGGGTGATCGAACAAGAATTTTTGCGGGTTTTTAATTGGGCTAGGTGGGTAAGCATAAATCACATACTAGCTTACGTGTAACGAAAATCATGTTGACCAGTGTAATATTTACCAATTTATTGTTAGGTGGATTATATATTTTACTATGTTTCTTCTACTACAATCCTATTGCGACGGACCAAAATAAGTGAAATAATTTAACAATGAATTTTATGAAGTATTATAACAATGATGATAATTATGTGGTATTAAATCGCCCACTATATTTTGAGACAGATTATATAATTAATTGGTCTATTACGAAAATCTCAGTTATGGATTCCATTAAAATTTAACAAATTATTCTTTTTATTCTCTCATTTTAGGCAAAGTGACGAGATAACAGCAGAAAGCGTTTAGGGAATATAACGGCCATTTTTTTGTTTTTAAATGGTAATTAGACAACAAAAGAGATTCATTACAATACGTTCCTTTGACTCTGAGATAATTAAAATGAGTACATGTTTTTTTCTTAATTAAAATAAAACCAAGTTGCTTTGTAATTTTTAAGTATAAATTATTGTTGAGTAAATGGTTCTTATTTAAAAAAATAATAAATATTTGAAATTACTCTTAATTTCCAAAACCCACGACCACTGATACTGACATACAGAAAAACTCTAACCAATCTTGGAAAATCACCGTTTCAAGGGTATTTCAGCGTTTTATACGGCCAAAATTGTTCTTTTTATTTTTAGATATATTAAATTGGGTTTTATTTCTAAATATAGCAGTGAAAGCTTTTTGGAGTGCATATTTTGAAGGAAAATACATTTTAATATATAAAAAAATAGTATGTTGAGCAAAAAAACATTTTGACTTAAACAAAGATTAGAAAATTAATTATTTACGGTGAATAACCCCAAGTCTCTTCGTCCGCACCCGGGATCCATTCCTTGGCTTCCTTTGCAGATTCCTTCGCGAATTCCTCTTCTTCGGAAATTTCGTCGTTAATATTGTGTTCAGCCGAAACAAGCATTTGTATTGCTTTTTTAGTAGATCTTTTTTTGAATTTTGGCCTTATATCAGATATTAAGGAATCTGAGCTGAGCAATAATCTGTTGAGGATATCTAGATTATATTCGAACAGGCGAAAGTGCCTATTTCGCGCATCTGCTGCTTCTTCGAACAGTAATCCAATGGGCACAAGTGCCTTTTCCAATACTGTTGCACCATGAATTAATATTTTGTGCATCGTAGAGTCATGGGATGCCAGGGATACAAATCCACATAAATTTTGGCGGTCTCATATCCACAGCCTGCAAATTTTTTCAAGTCGACTTTATGACCACTCGATCAAATCACTTTCAAACGATTTATGAGGTTCAAGTCGACACTGGTAGTTTCAGTGACCACTTCTGGGTTGTCCTTCTTGTACTGCCATCATTGGTGTTACTAAATCCAGCTTTTGGCACATCTATGATTAGCTCGTTTACTCTTTGAAGGGAAGCTTGTATGATAAATGCAGAATACTTTCGAATAATCGAATCCTAGCGTGCAATAGAGACAGGTCAAACTGTAAAGAATCTGTGCCGACGTTATTTTTTATATTGAGGTCATTCAACTGCTTTGAATTAGCAGTACAAATGTAGCATCTTAGTGTTGAAGTAGCAGCATTGCACACTTTTGCGTCGACCATAGTTAGCGTCATTATATGTTTCATGGAAACAGAGAAGTCTCCTTATACGAATTCGCTGTTTACCAAAGCGTGTATTGCATTTTCTATGTAAGTAATTTCAGGATTTGTAATATCCACTGCTTCTTTAACAAATGTAATTCTCATTGGCCGACAGTATCGTGGTGAAGAGGGAGTTGGGTTCTGCTAAATAACTTTCTTGTTTGTCCTACAAATCAACTGTAGTAGAACAAAGCAACTTTGAAAAATGTTTCTGTCAATTGTATCTTCTTGTATTTTTTACTTAAATTATGCTTGTTACGATCCGTCACTTCCCATCAATAATTTACACTCTTCAAGATTTAATTCTTTTAGCGTATCCTCCAAATTTGTAGCTAAACGTTTAGCCGTGTGATCCAATAAATGTTATACGTCAATTTCAGCACATGTTTCAGTTACCCGATAAGCCTTTTTACTTGCTGTAACACGGTGTAACTCGGATAATACTTTTTGTTATTATGTTTGTTGGAGTTTATTCGGAAGAGAGCTGTTGGCCTAATTGGAGACCTAGAACTAACCAGCAATCTTGATAAATATCGAAGAACTGTTGGCGACATAAGTGTAAAGTGTATTTGTTTGGAGTTGATAGCAGAATTCTCTCATTGTAGATGTAAATACATGTTGGGGTGCACCCAAAAAAAAGAGATTTCTTGTGCATTTTACTGGATTTTGTTACCTGTTTTGAATTATTTTTAAGAGTTCACTCTATTTTAGGAAAACCTCTGCTATACAATAGTGTCATAAAATGTAAATGAGGGTTCATAGGTAGCATAGCCGTCCGAGTATCACCTGCTTTTAGAGTTTAATAAATAAAATTATATTAATAATAAAGTTATAGAAATGTTAAGATTTATTAGCAAAATTTTTTTAATCTATAGATCTATGTATATATACAAATTCACAATTCATGATATATAAGTACTTTAATTATAATTAAAAACAATCATCTTCAAAATCTAAAGACTCGACTTCTCTTAAATTGATAATTAAGGGTTCTATTTCCACGGTTTCTTTGATTTATTTGACAAGTTTCCATATTTTATTTTCTTTTAATACATATCGAATGGTATTTTTCCAATTACCCTCTTTGATCTTCTCGATTCTGGCGAATAATAATTACGTCTTGAAGTTTGAATGTGGTGTTTTCCCTTGCAACGAAAGCTTTCATTTGTGTCCAAACTAGCTCTATAAGATTCAATTCGCAATGATATGGAGGTAATCTAAGCAATGTGGCAATTCCTTTGCCATCTCATCGATTGCGTATTTCTTGAACTGTGCCTTATTTTGTTTCGCAATTTTGAGAAATTCTGCTTTTAACATACCATCTTTATGTTTGAGATTCTTGTCTCTTATCCATTGAAGAATATCTGCTTTCTTCCATGAATTTGTTGGGAGTCGTTTTAATAATCGAGAATGGTATGGGGCATTATCTAATACTATAACTGATTCTGCTGGTATACATTCTATCATGTTGGAAGTACTCCTCAAAAACATCGGCCGTCATTTCCTCATTGTAATCTTTAGTTGGCTTTGATTCGAATTCCAACAAGCCATCGTCGAGAAATCCGTCTTCACTACCAATATATGCTATAATTATCTTGCGACCTTTTCCTGAAGGGGGTTGTAATACAGTTGACCAACCTTCCATAAAAGCTTTTTTGGCACTCTTAATGTTTTCGTCAATCCAGAATTTTTTCATTGTGTATCCCTCATTAACCCAAGTGCCATTTAAATAAAATGAAATTCTTCGGCTGGAAATTTTCTGATTGCTTGTAGATATTCTCTTCTCCAGCAAATTATTTCTGTTTTATCGATAAGAACAGATTTTCTATTGTGTTTTTCCCAACGAAAATGGTTATGAAGGATTTTCCATAATTTCCATTTTTTAAAATCTGGTAAGTCCTGGTAGTCTCTGATTTCTTGCAAAACTTTATGTAGTGTGGGTATTTTTTTCTTAATAAAAAAATGGTGTACTTTTCTTCTTATTGCGTTTTTAAAGTCTTCATCGACCTCTAAGGGCTTCTTTCCTTTGTGATTCTGCGGTACGCTGCAAGGACCGCGTTTTCTTTCTTTTAGAAATCTATAAATAGTTGCTGATCCAACTCTCGTCATGTTGTCACAGGTTTCCACAATTTCACAGACTTGGCTTGTTGGCTGTTGATGCACTAGGGTATCGTGGAAATTAAGTATCATTATTTTTTCTCGCAGGGAAAATGTAGATTTACAGACTCCGCGAAGTTTGACCGGGGCAAAACGGAACATATTTTTATTTTACCTACTTTGTATACCGCCCTCACTTGCACCTGCAATCATATTGAATCTATTTTTACCTATATATTTACTACCCGGCAACCTTGTCTGGATCTCTTTAAGTATTTGATAATATAGGCCTAATGACCACAGGTCCCCACTAAAATTCGAAAGATTCCTTTTATTATTTTTGTTTTTAGTTTTACTTACAACTTACAACGTAACGGTTCTATTTTAATTATATGGCGTCCGTGGGAAAATTGCAATAGTGGCTATCGCAAGAGAAAACATTTATCACTTGACGCTAAACAAACAGTGAAAAATGTTTACGACAGTTTGGTAAAAAGAAATTTGACTAAACAAAGTGCTTTGCAAGAAACCAGTAAACTAACAAAAACACCAATTTCTACGATTAAGGGTATTGTAGGAAAACCATCACTCAGAAACAGGAAAAAACGGAAAGATTTTCAAATGCATCGTATAGACGATTGTAAAAAAGACGTCATCTGGAGAAAAATATATTCTAGATGAAGAGCAGTTGGTGCCGACACTAGACAAAATAACATTAAGACTGGTGCAGGACGGGATCAATATACATTGTGGCCGATCAACCCTTCACAGAGTTCTCTTAAGAATCGGATTCACGTTCCGAAAAATCAACAAAGGCAAGTAGTGATGGAGTCACAAAGATTACGAATCTTGCGACATACTTATTTACAAGAAATTAAGAAATATCGATCAGAGAATTGGCCAATAATTTACCTTGACGAAACATGGTTCGATACTCATGACACTGTGCAAAAAGGGTGGGTTGACAGCAGTACAAATTGTCAAACTAACGCACCTTCAAATAAATGTAAACAAATAACCATTTTGCATGCTAGATCTGAAAAGGGCTGGGTTTCAAATTGTCTACTATTATCTGCAAAAAACATAAAAGATTCTAGTTTGGACTATCACGAAGACACGACCGCAGAACTTTTTAAAAATTGGTTTCAGAATTCCTTTTTGTCAAATGTTCCCCAACAGAGTGTTATAGTTATGGACAATGCAAGTTACCATAGTCGCCTACTAAATAAGGTTCCTAACGCAGCCAACACCAAATCGGAAATACAGAAATATATGTTAGAAAAATGCCATTTATTTTGACTTTAGTTTTAAAAAAAGGGATCTTTTGGAAATTTTGAAAGACTATAAATTGAAAAATAAATATGTTTGTGAAGGTATGGATGAAAAAATGGGACACACTGTTTTGCGGCTTCCTCCGTATTATTGTGTGTTTAATCCAATTGAACCTATTTGGCATCAAGTTAAATCAAAAATAAGGGCACAAAATGTTTCTCCTACTTTAAGCGTGTCAGTGGTTGAATTAGTAAAAAAAGTTATAAATGATATACCTTGTGAAAGCTGGAAGAATTCCATTCAGCACGTTGTTAAAGTTGAAGTTTCATATATTTATGTAAATAATATAAAACTACTGATAATTACCTCAGCTGATGACAGTGATAGTGAAACCGAATTAGGCTTAAGTTAAAATATATTTTATGTCCCCTCTTGTAAACCCCATTTATTCAAACTGTATATTTGTACTTTTTATCCATTTGTTTTTACATGCATCTATAAAAAAACATCTCCAAAAATACTTATAATTTTATTTATGTGCATTAATGAATAAAATTCTTAAGTCCATCTCTGCAACCTATCATAAGGGTCAGAATTTTTATATTGCCCACTTAAAACGGCAAAAATCGGGATCTTATATTTTGGGACAGGCTATACACAGAATATTTTCATTGCATACTTAGGTACTTGGCACCTACCTACCGATAAGTACTTTGGTTAATTATATTCCAGTAACTGCTAAAATCCCAAATAATTTTATTTGGGATTAGCATTAAGCTTTATAACACTGCAGATTTCTAGTTCTTGTTAATTGTATTCGTTTAGGACTTTATCATACAAATAAGATTTTTAATTTCATCATTTACTTATTAAAATAAACGTTGAAATGCGTTGATTTATATAGCTTATTGTAAAGTTTAAGAGTCGTGTAATAAAATATTTTTTAGAAAAAGGTGGCACTGTTGTATAGGGATAGAAAATTAAGGTGACTAAAGCTAAAAATGCAAATAATTGGTAGAGAAATTTCGGATGCTTATGGTTTATGACATTTTAATGTTTATAACCTCAGTTGTGTGCTATCAACTCTAAATAAACGGACTTTATTCTGCAACTAGTTTTATGGAAAGTGTTTGATGGATGTAGCCCGCTTAATTCCTTCTAAAGCGGTGCATGTTAGGAATACACGTCGGGCTAATATTTCACATCCGTATAAAGTTCAGCTTCTCGCTCCTCGTACAACCCTTTTCCAGCAGACTTTTATATGAAGAACTCGGCGTTAGTAAATTTCACACCAAGACTACCTGCGCCCTTAATACAACAGGTAAATTCCACACTAACCTTATAAGGGTGCTTAAATCTTACAGGTAATTTCCACACCAAGCAAATATAATTATGCTTTATTCATCTAAATAAAATTGGACGGATTTCTTTTAAATCAGTTTTCATTGAAAATTTTAGATATTTCCAAAAATATATGTTTTTATTTCATAGTAGAATAATATTGATAAAACATGAAGTTTTTGCTAAATACATAAAATACAATTGGACAAATTTCCTTACATATACTAGATAATGCTACAAACCTATACATATCTATTTATATATATTTACAAAACAGGTTGAGAAAAATAGGAGACATATTTTAAAAAATGGAAACGATTAATATTTCCTAATTGTCTTTGTTCATAAAGATTTTTTAAATGTTTTAATTTTGATTATTATGATTATTACTTATTTTAGACTCGTCGACACTTTGTATTTTTATATATACGTTAATCTGAAATTCTTTCAGCCTATCGATAAAAGTATACAGAGAAGGATGTGTAGAATAAAAAGAATTATTTAGATGGGAATGCAAGGACTCACAACAGTTAGTCGTTCGGGTTAAAGATGGACTCGATTCTGCCCATATCTCAACTGGAAAATCGGCTCCTTCCTCTATATACGTTTCTAGTAGGTAATCACAAAATTTATTTAAACGTTCATCCTCAGGTTTTATAGAATATAAATCGTATGCAAAATTGTCACCTAATTCTTCGGGTGCTAAACAGGACAAGCCCAAACAATACTTTAAAAAACGACCAATTTCAGAATTTTTGTCGCAATATTCTTTAGCTAGGCCTAGATTTTGTATCTTGCGAAACCAAGATTGGTGTAAATGAAATCTACATTCTAACACTTTAGCATTTGGCCAAACTTCAGATACTGCCTTATGAATAGATTTTTCGAAGTCAATAGTAATTTTCTCTGGATTGAAATACAGTGCATCTGTTGAATAAATCTTACATTTTAATAATGTGAAGAGGATTTTGTATGTTTCAGCTCTCTTGTCTCTTGTTTGCAAAACCATGCACTGTAAATAACTGTGTAAAATATTTAGTGCAGTATGAAAAGGTGCCGTCTATATATATATTGGATATTTTACACAACATATTGACATTTGTAGTGCAAGAAAAAACAATAACGCCACTTTCGAGTTCATTGATATATAGAAAATTCTCACCCTTGCTAGTTTTGATTTCAAATGTCTCTAAAACACTATACACCTTCTCAGTACTTCTTGGATTACGTCCTGCCAAAATTTTCGTCATCCTCTACCTGAAAGTACTCGGTGTGGAATTTACTTCTGCAATTACAATCCCTTAAATATGTCTAGGTCATAAACGGATTAGTGGTGTGGAAATTACCTGCGCCCGAAGAACTTCATCCCTTTGGAATGATTTGCCTAGGATTGTATTTCCCGCACACAATTTACAGCGATTTAAGACCAACGTGAGTCACTTTTTCCGCACACGCGCCGCTCCTGTAGAGTTTTAGAGATATTCCTGCAGCACTTGACCTACGTCTAAAAAAATTTTTTACTTTTTACATGAGCTTAATATTAAAGGCAAAAAACCGGTCAAGTGCAAGTTGAACTTGCACAATTAGTTGAAATTTTTGTTTTTTTTATATACCAGATAAATTATTAAAGAACACTCGTGATAATTTTCGTTCAATCTATACCCCGTGGAGAATATTCCAGAATTTTTTCAAAATTTTTCGATCAGTACTTTTCGAGATAAGGTAGGGAGACAGCGATTTTTCGCGATTTTTTAAAAATAATACAAAGAAAAGTGTGAGCAAGTATTACATTATATATATATTTTACTCGTGTTTTCACAAGCTTTCATTTGACACCACACTCGATGACCTAGTAAAAAAATTTTTTTTTCACTTCCGATTTCACCCCCCTAAGTTTACATCCCTTTTTCGAAGAAATGCTCCTCCAACGGCAAGCCTTGGTTCGACCGAAAATGCAAAGAAGCTGTTGCTTCTAAACATATTGCCTACCGACAATGGCGTGAAAATCCTAACACAGGAAATCGTAACATCTTTGTTCATGCCCGGAACAGATGCAAGGGAATTATCGACGAAACCAAGGAGGCACACAATCAACGAATTAGAAACAAACTTCTCGCTTGTCCCAATAATTCCAGGTCCTTTTGGGCAGTCGCTAAGGCAGTTAGTCAAAATTTTACCAAATCCACCATACCACCACTCACACGGCCAGATAATTCCATTGCAACCACACCTGGTGAGAGAGCGAACTTGTTGGCTGAACTCTTTGCTTCACATTCTACTGTCGATTTCCAAGAAAAAAACACCACCTACTATTCCCATATTGCAGTCGAGGATGCCCGATGTTGTCTTCAGACAGCGCATCATAAAGCGTATTTTAATGAAGCTAGACACCAAGAAGGCTTCTGGCGCTGACGGAATACCTGCCATAGTTCTCAAAAACTGTGCAAGGGAACTAACACCAGTTTTCTGTAGACTTTTTAACCTATCCTACAGAAAGGGAATATTTCCGTCCTGCTGGAAATGTGCCACGGTTCAGCCGATACCTAAAAAAGGTAAGAAGACCTTGCCAAATAACTACCGACCAGTTGCACTGCTTTCAATAATATCGAAAGTCATGGAAAAGGTTATCAATGAGCATCTTCTAAAATATCTAGAACGATTCAATATTATTAGCGATCACCAATATGGTTTTCGTAAACATAGATCAACAGGAGATCTTCTGACTTATGTAACACATGTTTGGAACAACGCAATAGAACACTTTGGAGAATCTCGAGCGGTTGCTCTTGACATATCCAAGGCATTCGACAGTGTTTGGCACGATGGACTGTTAGCTAAGTTACGCTCTTATGGTATGTCTGAAAGGTTCTGTTTGTGGCTCTCATGTTTCCTCAGAGAGCGTTCTTTACGAGTGGCGGTCGACGGATTTCTTTCTAACACCCTCACTATCAACGCCGGTGTGCCCCAGGGCTCCATACTGTCTCCTACTCTTTCTCATTTACATTAACGATCTGCTGGAAAAGACCGGGAATCCAATCTATAGCTTTGCAGATGACAGTACGCTTGTCTCTTCATTCACCTTGAACGCTCGGACATCGGCTGCTCAGGCGAATATCCGCAGACAGCAGGAGGTCGTTCAACTTAACAAAGACCTGGAAGAAATTCTATCTTGGGGTGACAGTAACCAAGTGGAATTTAACGCTACAAAAACCCAAGCGGCAGTTTTTTCTAAAAAAGTTAACGTTGCTGAACCCGACATAGTTATGTCGGGGCACTCCATTCCCCTAGCATCGTCGCTCAATTTGTTGGGCGTTAGTTTGGGAGCAAATATGTCTTGGCATGAACATGTTGCAGGCATAGCAAGGAGAACTTCTCAAAAGTTGGGAATATTATTTAGAACCAGAAAGCTTTACACCCCACAGCAACTGTTAATTCTTTACAAAGCCCAAATTCGACCAACTATGGAATACTGCTCCCACGTTTGGGGCTCCGCTCCCAAACATACACTGCATTTGTTGGATTCTGTTCAGAGAAGAGCGGTCCGTCTGATTGGGGACCCGGAATTGACCGGCAGCCTTGATTCGCTGGAACATCGAAGAACGGTTGGCGACTTGAGTCTGTTCTACAAGTATATTCATGGAAAGTGTTCGAAGGATGTAGCCCGCTTAATTCCTCCCAAAGCGGTGCATGTTAGAAATACACGTCGCGCTGGTGCTTCGCATCCATATGAGGTTCAGCTTGTTACTCCGCGTACAACGCTTTTCAAGCAATCTTTTATATGGAGAACGTCATCCCTTTGGAATAATTTGCCCAGCGCTGTGTTTCTCACCGACTACAATTTACAGCGATTCAAGAACAACGTGAATCGCTTTTTCCGCACTCGTGCCGCTCCTGGAGCGCTTTAGCGACTTCCCTGCAGCACGTGAGCTAGACTCATAAAAAAAAAAACAAAAAAAAAACTAATCCCTTAAGTCAAAATTTAACTTTCAAAACTACACGGCTCTGATGAGGCCATCTATTCCTATATTAGTACCAAATTTCAACTTTCTACGTCAAATAGTTTCGGAGAAAATCGGGTGTGACAGACAGACAGACACCGATGTGATCTTATACGGAACAGAACACTAAAAATAATATCTCCTGACTGCGTAAAACACCCTGTACTAACTTTAACACTTATATTAAAAGTGTCAGCTTTAAACATTAAGTATTTTACAAAAAGATTTATGAATGAACCCTTTAGAATTTATGGTCTGAAATTTTTCCACAGTATCGCCCTTTCTGACGGTAGAAAAATGTCTACAGATTGCTCTATATTCAAGTGGAAAATGTAAGATAGCAGAAGTGAATTGACCGAATAAAGTGTTTCTATTAAAGTTAACTTATGGGATAAGAAAATGTCGGCTATATCTTAGCCGTTCTGTTAGTTTGTTGCTTGTAAATAATGTTTAAGAGTGCGACTGACGAAAAATTAAATTTAATTTTTTTCTCCTCGTACTAACTTTTCCCTTATGCCTACTGATAATTTAGCACTTTGCTAGGTTAATTGGTGAATTTTAATACATTTCGTGCTAAAGAAATTTCGTGAAAACGTAATTTTCTGAGATTTGTGTATTTAAAGGAACACGAGAAGCTTTATTCTCATTAAATGCACTGATCCAGCGTTGTAAAGATATAAATGCAGATGCATGTTTTATAGATTACAATAAAGCTTCTAGATCTAAATATTATTAAAAATCTGTACTGGAATCAATCAGTGGAAGGTAAAATTGGGCTAGAAAAGTCCGAAAGCATAAAAGTAACCAAAGATGTAAGACAGGGATGCATTCTCTCACCACTTTTGTTCTGATACTGTAATTAATGAGGCCATCTATGAATCCATTGAAGGAATAATAAATAATGGGATTACACTGAACAAAATACGGCATGCCAGTGTATCGTAAAGCGTATTTTAATGTAGCTAGATACCAAAAAAGCTTCTGGCGCTGACGGAATACCTACCAGAGTTCTCAAGAACTGTGCGAGGGAACTAACACCAGTTTTCTGTAGACTTTTCAACCTATCCTACAGAAAGGGAATATTTCCTTCCTGCTGGAAATGTACCACAGTTCAGCCGATACCTAATAAAGGCAAGAAGACCTTGCCAAATAACTACCGACCAGTCGCACTGCTTTCAATAATATCGAAAGTCATGGAAAAGGTTATCAATCAGCATCTTCTAAAATATCTTGAACGATTCAACATTATTAGCGATCACCAACATGGCTTTCGTAAACATAGATGAACAGGAGATCTTCTGACTTATGTAACACATGTTTGGAACAACGCAGTCGAACACTTTGGAGAATCTCGAGCGGTTGCTCTTGACATATCCAAGGCATTCGACCGTGTTTGGCACGATGGACTGTTGGCTAAGCTACGGTCTTGGGGTATGTCTGAAAAGTTCTGTTTGTGGTTCTCATGTTTCCTCAGAGAGCGTTCTTTACGAGTGGCAGTTGACGGATTTCTTTCTAACACCTTCACTATCAACCCCTGTGTGCCCCAAGGCTCCATACTGTCTCCTACTCTCTTTCTCATTTACATTAACGATCTGCTGGAATAGACCGAGAATCCAATCTACAGCTTTGCAGATGACAGTACGCTTATCTCTTCATTCACTTTGAATACTTGGACATCGGCTACTCAGGCGAATAACCGCAGATAGCAGGAGGTCGTTCAACTTAACAAAGAACTGAAAGAAATTGTGGTGACAGTAACCAAGTGGAATTTAACGCTACAAAAACCCAGGCGGCAGTTTTTTCTAAAAAGGTTAACATTGCTGAACCCGACACAGTTATGTCGGGGCACTCCATTCCCCTAGCATCGTCAATCAATTTGTTGGGCGTTAATTTGGGAGCAAATATGTCCTGGCATAAACATGTTGCAGGCATACCAAGGAGAGCTTCTCAAAAGTTGGGAATATTATTTGTAACCAAAAAGTTTTACACTCCACAACAACTGTTGATTCTTTACAAAGCTCAAACTCGACCAACTATGAAATTCTGCTCCCATATGTGGGGCTCCGCTCCCAAACATACACTGCATTTGCTGGATTCTGTTCAGAGAAGAGCTGTTCGTCTGATTGGAGACCCGGAACTGACCGGCGGCCTTGATTCGCTGGAACATCGAAGAACGGTTGGCGACTTAAGTCTGTTCTATAAGTATTTTCATGGAAAGTGTTCGAAGGATGTAGCCCGCTTAATTCCTCACAGAGCGGTACATGTTAGAAGTATACGTCGCGCTAATACTTCACATCCATATGAAGTTCAGCTTGTTACTCCGCGTACAATGCTTTTCAAGCAGTCTTTTATATGGAGAACATCATCTCTTTGGAATTATTTGCCCGGGGCTATGTTTCCTACCGAGTACAGTTTGCAGCGATTCAAGAACAACGTGAATCCTCCTGTAGCGCTTTAGGGACTTCCCTGCAGTACGTGTGCTAGACTCATAAAAAAAAATGCTGATGATTCTGTTCGATTAGCAAATAACATCAAATATCTCCAGTAACTGATCAATCGAGTTGTAACAGCCGGTAAAAGATTTGGATTAACTGTGAATATAAGAAAAACTAAGTGGATGGTAATAACAAAGAAAAATCTACCACCCGAATCCCTCGAAACCAGGGACATTACCATAGAACAGGTCTCCACATTTAAATATTTAGGAACCAATATAAATGACAAGTGGACCCAAAAAAAAGAAATATATTACCGAATTGAACAGGCCTGAGTAACATGTATGAATATGAATAATTTTTTCCATCGCACAAGTCTCACTCTCGAACTCCGAATGAGAATGGTGAGAGCGTATGTATTTTCCGTGCTCTTGTATGGATGTGAGTGCGGGCCCCTTGTCTCTGACTCAGGAAAACAACTAGAATCTTTTGTAATGTACTCATACAATGCCTTCTTCGCATCTCCTGGGTACAGAAAATAAAAAATACAGAAGTACTGGGAAGAATGAATAAAATGAAGGAATTACTAACAACCATAAAAACCAGAAAAACTCAACACTTCGGACATATAATTAAGGGCCCAAAATACGAATTGCTACGTCTAATTATTGAAGGCAAAATAAAGGGCAAATGATTGACGACAGAATTCTTGGCTGAAGGATATGAAAAGGTGGTTTGAATGTCCTATGAGTGATATTTTTACAGCAGCAGTTTCTAAACTTCGTTTAGCTATGTGGATCGCCAACCTTCGTGAGGAGATGACGCCGTAAGAAGAACCAATATTTATTATTAAATTTTATAGGTAATGCCTAGAAGAGTCAACTGGAAACCAGTTCAAGAAATCTGAAACTCTAGCTACATAGGTTAGTAATTTACTGCAAAAGGCCTAAAATCTGTACATTTTTTTTTATGGGTCTAGCACACGTGCTGCAGTGAAGTCCCTAAAGCGCTCCAGGAGCGGCACGAGTGCGGAACTGACACTGATTACCAAGACACTTCTTAAAGGTTGGTGTTTTTATGGTGATAGTTGCCTTCTTTTTCTATAACCTACTTACCAAAGAGTCGCGATGTACTGTACAAAACACTCTGTTATGCAAAAGGGATATACTTCGTTATTTGAGAACCACATAAAAGAAAATGTAAAGCGTTTTTAAAAATAAATAAATCTCTCAATTTAAAAAAAAGTGAACAACAACTGTACATAACAATAAAAGAACTTAAAATTAAAAGTTTCCAAAGAAAACAAAGAAAACGAATAGAATATTAATGGCCTCTCCCTTGAATTTTTTCCCATTTTGAAGAAATAAAAATAACTCTATTTAAAAAATGATTTCAAAAGAATCCCATACCTTTGCAATATTTTTTTTTATAAATCATTGGATTCTCTCAAATAAAACTTACGAAGCATTTTTGTCCTTGCGAAACGAAAATACGAATTTGTATCTTGAAACTATCCCGATGCACTGTGGTCCGTCATAGGTCAATATTCAAAAAAGCATACCCTTAAAATCTAAATACATTTCAATAGATATATATATATATATATATATATATATATATATATATATATATATATATATATATATATATATATATATATATATATATATATAAACAACCCCTCTCTGAGTGTGTAAACGTATTTGTCTTAATTCTCGCCTAGTTTGTGACCTGAAAAATGAGTGCATCGTCATTGATGCAATGGCGGTAATTAGTGAATTCTCAGAATTCTATTGTGTATTTACTATTATAATGCAGATGCAAGAACAAAGTATGGATTTATATTATACGAGGGCTACCTTTTAAGTTTTTACAAAAACAATGAAAAAAAATTTTTTTGTTGCAAATCATTTTATTGTTTCTTAAAACATTCGTTTTTAAGTTTTATACAATTTTGCAGACGTTCGAACTAATTCTCGAAACATTTTTTCCGCTCTGAAGTTGGAAGTTGGAAGTTTTGCAAGGATTCAACAGCTTCTTGAGGTTATCAAAATCACTTTTCACGTATTTTTTTTGACATTCAGAAACAAAAAGAAGTCGCTAGGAGATAAATCAGGTAAATACGGGCAATGAGATATTAATTCAATGTTTTTCTCCGACAAATAATCAACTGTTTGACGTGTTGTGTGATAGCTGGCATTGTCACGATGAAGAATGATGCCATGTTTTCGGTTGTTTCTCCTGATTTGATCGATGATTTCTGGCAAACAAATTGTTGTATACCATTCAACATTACCTGTTCTTTAATCCTCTAAAGCAATGGTTGCAACATGTCCAGTGTAACCAAAGAAACAAGCAGCCAAAATGCTTCACGAACGAACCACTTTTGTTGGATTTGGTTCATCTTGGAACACCCAAATAGTTGATTGTTGAGTTTCCGGCTCGTACGATTATATTTAAGTTTCGTCGCCTGTTATGATGTTGTATACGGATTTTGCATGTCCTCGGTCGAATTTTTTTCTTATACCAATTGACACGAGCCTGTTTTTAAGTTTCGATCAAATTTTACGAAATCCATCGAGAACAGATCTTTTTCACAGTTAAATGTTCATGCAAAATCCAATGTACTGCAGTTTTCGATATGTCTAAGGATGTCTTTATGTCACGGTAAGTCACATGCCTATTCTCTTCAATCCCGTTGTGCACAGCATCGACGTTTTTTGGAACAACAACCGATTTTGGTGGACCTTTACGAAATTCATCGCTGACGGAAGCCCGACCATGACGAAATTCGGCAAACCAATTGTAAATAGTCTTTTCTGATGGTGATTCATTACCAAAAGTTGAACGAAGCGATTCGAGGCATTGTTATTGAATTAGGCCCTTATTAAAATCGTAAAAAATCATCCAACGAAACTCTTCACGGGAAACTTCCATCTGTTCACAAAACTGTTTTTTTAAACGTTCACTGTAAACAAACTACTCGGCCAATTTCTGAGCTGCCACTGTTGGCCCTTGTATATAGTCGTTTTTTTGTACGATATTTTTATTACTTATTTACTAAGCTGCAGCTTATACTAACACCCTATTATTACCATTGATCCATCAGACTTTCTTGAAAATAATGATTTATCTGGGTAGTTTGAAAATATTTTCATTTCTCGTAGGTTCAAATTTCTGAAAGTGGACGTATCATTAAAAAGTGTAACCTTGTTGAATTTCAGATTCAACAAGTTCTTCCTTGCTACAAATTATTTTACATGCTGTGTTCTTACAATAATTAGTTAATGGATATGCGATACAACAGACTATGTTTCATTCATCTCCTAACAAACACCTTTCGGTGTGATTTAATCTGAGAATTTAGGTAGATATCATCATGTTTTAGTTAAGTTATTTGGGCATTTCCCGTATCCTTTAAAGGCCGTGTTGGTTATTCTATTTTTTAACTAAAACATGTGTTGCTCTTTTGTTTATGTTTGTAATGATTTTTGTATACAATTATGCTGGAAAAAACTTCGAACCTTTAAAAAAACTAGCTCTATATAATCAGGTACACAGTCATAATTAAGTAATCATCATCATGATTAGCTTATTCCAACCATAGTCTCCCCAAATTGTCTCCAATGAGCTCTGGTGTTGTTGTTTTTTATCGCTCACCTCCCCGCCTCAGTAGGGATTTTACCCTTTTTCCATATCCTAAGGATATCGGCGTAATACCCGTCAACGTTGTCCAAGTGCCGAAACATACATTTTTGTATTTCACGGAACCTTTTAAACAACGCGGTAGTGCTGCCACGGACCTTATATTGAACCCTCGACCTTCTGCATCCAATCGTGTCCCACTAATCTTTTTATGTCGTCTATCTTGTCTGTGGTCTACCTCTCATCTTTTGTGTTCTCTAGGCCTCCATTCAACTGAGGCGCATGTGATGTGCTTATAAAAAAACGAAAACAGATATATCATCATATTAGGTGGGTATTAGGCTTGCCAAGTGTACCGATGTTCGCTGGTTCGAATCCGGCGGTAGCAGCTGTGTGTTGAAAGTCTCAAATTTTAAAATATACAAGTTTCTGGCTAATACGTTAAGTTCGTGATGCCAATAAAACGGAAAAAAAGTTATTTCTAACGTTCGGAAGTATAATTAATTTATAAAAACTAAAATAAAATACTGAAAGTGTTCCGGAACAACGATTGATCTTTCTATTAAGAAAACTTTATGAAGTTATTAGTTTAAAAAGTTTTGTGTAAATAAAAACTCCCTTTGAGATCCCGTCATTTATCACAAGAAATGCTTGAACAATATGTTCGGATATGGTTTAGAAGTTCAGACAATATAACATAAAATTATCCAAATATGAAGTGAGCCTCAGGTCATAAGTAGCTTTGAAGATGAGATTTTAAGTTAAGTGAATATTGATTTAAATTTGGCTTGTAGAATTCTGATGGCGGATTTTTTTACTGGAAGTATCTCTAAAAGTGCATTTTAAATTTTTATTGCTGTCAATAATACAAGGGGAGAGAAGAAAGGTGTATTCATGGATACAGTGTACATGGGGATGTTGGCTCGCTGAAAACTTGAAGTATTATTTTTATCTCCCCTATTTATACACTAACGCATAATCTCTCTCTGACATTTTCACATGTTTTTATGGTTCAAGGTCTCTAAATCACGAAAAACAGTTTCTCATTTCCTTGAGCCGATCACTCAGTTGGTACAAGAAATCTCGAATGAAATGACGTTTCGATTTAAAAATTGGTACACATATATAGATGCATACTACCCGTTCTTACGTACGGAGCCGATAGTCTCACATTGACTAAGAAAAATATCAAAAAAATATGTTTCAAGCAAGGAAAAATGGAGAGGAGAATGTTAGGCGTTACTTTTAAAGATCACATCTCAAATCACATTATCAGGAAAAGAACGGGGGTACAAGACGCAGTCATATTCATTCTACATCCTAAATGGAACTGAGCTAGACATGTCGCTAGGTTTAACGATGGACGATAGACAAAAAAAATTATAGAGTGGCGACCGAAGTAGAGGTAGACCATAAAGTGGTTAGACTGATAATTTGAAGAGAGTGGCTGGATCATTAGGTACAAGTGGCCCAGAACAGAAAAAGGTAGTAAGACTCGAGGAAAGCTTTCGTCCAGTAGTGGACAGTATAAGCTGATCATGATGATGATGACATATATAATACTTAAAGCATAAATAGGACCTAGAGTCATAGACTAGAAAATTATGTTCTTATTTTCTAAGATTAAGACTCAATATAAATTTTAGACAACTAAAAAATGGGCAAGTGGAGGCAGTAGGATAGTTTCTGGATCAACAGCAGCAACAAGGGTGGCGGGAACACGATATAACATAATATAGAGTAATTATGTAAAATGTAACAGATGTCCTAATAAAATAGGAGCTTTCTAGGGACCATTATTTCCTGTTGATTGTCCTGCATTTGAGTGAATCGTCTATATAACACAATTCTTTAACTGATGCTAGAGCCTATCGCTTTAGGCGAAGTTGGTAAAAGAGGTGGAGGTCCATAAATTTTGAATAGTTTTAATAGCAATATGAGAATTTTTCCTAATAAGGAGTTGAATGGGTGAGGAAGGAGGTTAAAGAAGCAAATTTGAGCTGATCACATTGTATGTCTATTCATGGTTCTTCAAATCAATCTAAATATGTGAAAAAGTAATTAAAGTGTAATTTCAAAAAAATATAAACTTTGTAATTTGAATGAAAAGTAGTGGCTAAGCAACTTTACATTTTTTTTCCTTTTCGATCACAGTGCATGCTACTGACAAACGGTTAAAAGTAATAAAGTAAATATACTGTAAAGGAAGCACTAGTTTTTTTTATTTATATCTATAAAAAGATAGACACATCATTGTAAAAAAAAAGAAAATAAAATTCTAGCTTTAAAAAATTGAAAGTATATTTGAGGTATTGTGTGAGATTAAAAAATCCTCGTTTAAATTTGACAATTTGGCTCCGATTGCTTTTTTTGTCTACATTATTAGAACTAGTAAAGTTTTAAAGAGCACCTTAAAAAAAATCACTCTTTAAAATGGCTTTTGGTGAACTTTCATACTGGTGTGTATCGTCTGTGGTCAGTTTATAGTTAAATAATGTTTTGTTCAACTATCAAACTTAAAACTTTTATATAAACATAAAATTTAAATATATATATATATATATATATATATATATATATATATATATATATATATATATATATATATATATATATATATATATATATATATAAATATATATATATATATATATATATATATATATATATATATATATATATATATATATACATAATCTATAATATATATAAAATGTAACGTCTCTCTGTCTGTCTGTCCGTTAATGCGCTTATCACAGGAGTACCACTTATCCGATTTAGGTGCTTTTTCTTTTAAAACATACATATGTTCTCTGAGAAGAATAGGGCTATATTTTATTACGTTAGGTAACATAAGGAATAAGCAGTGACGATAATAGTGAATCAAGTCCACGCGAGCGGAGCCGCGGGTACGGCTAGTATATATATAAAAATGACGCTTCGCAATGCTTTTGCCTCAGTTTATGTAGCCACTATTATCACTATTAATTAATAGTAATATAATATTAGTTACAAAATAACAATAAAAGAATAATTGCCCTTCTGAGCAGTACGTTTGCTTTATTATTAGATGTATTTAAAATATCACGTTATCTTATTTCAGGCAGTACACTGCCTCTTTTATTGTATTCATTGCTTTAAAAAGTGAGCATATTAAGACTGACCAATTTTCTTTACTGTATAGTTTCGAATACTTAAATTAATTTACCATTTAAAAGGATCTCAGAAAAATGCAAAATTTCCACTTTACCAAATAACAGTCTATGACAAATTAAACCATTTAATTTCCGACCTATTTTCTGGACATATTTTACCGTAATTTGTTTGTCTTTAATTATAAAATAGATCGAATACTGTTTTGTGTTTGTTTAGAACTGTTGATATATAATTACTGGAAATATTGATATTGGGGTAAATTTAAAAAAAAAATCAGATAAAGAAAAAAAAATGCTTGTGCTAAAAACGGGTTTATCAATAATAAAGAATTACACAGGCCTACAAGGTATGAGATGTTGGGGTAAAATTTTCTTTAAGGATTTTCATGAGATAAAACCGCTTCAGCAACGAGAATTTTCTATTCTATAAGTTTACTTGGATATCCTAACTTAAATACGAAAGAAGGCTAATTTTTTTAGAAATTTTCGAAGCTAATGTGGGCGAATAAGGTAGCGTAGCCTTCTTTTTAGACTGACCCCATATATAAGCGGAAGCCATTTTCTTTTTTATTTGTATTATCGATAATACTTAATTAATGATTAGGACTTTAACAAAGAAAGAAAGATTAACCTAGAAAGTTATTCAACTTGCAGAACGCTTGGTTTTTACAATTTGTCTTTTTTTTATACTACAACATAATCTGAATGTCGCGACCAGCCATCACAAGAAACGTTTTCCTACAATAAATACGGGTATTGTGTTGGTTGTTGACAAAATAATATTTTAATATTTACATCGCCAATTCTACAATGTATTCAAATCTCAAAACCTTTTTAAGTAACTTTTAAGTAGTATATTTGCCAGAAGGTAAATATTATTATTAACTGTAGAACACCAACCTCCTCTTAAACAAAATAAATGATTATTTAAATAAAACTTCTACTAGACTACTAGCTGAATAACGATACTTCGTAGAAAAATTTCAACATAAAAATTTATTTTGAGAGTATCCTTACGATAATTGAATTTTGTACCGCTGAGTTTTGTTTTAAAATAATAGAAGACACTGATTTTTTAAAAATCAGAGAATGAATTGAGTGAAATGAAAAGCAAAAAAATTCAAAAGGGGTCTTGTTATAGGTAGCAATGTATTCTGTATTACATGATGTAAAACCGCTAAGACTGGTAAAACTCATTACATCTTTTTAAAATTAAATGCAGAAAATAATTGTAGAAAATTCTCTTTGTTCGACTTGATTATAAAATTCCTCTCAGTCTTGTCTTGGTATCTTGTTTTCGGGTACTACGTAGGTACTAATCTTAATCTATGTATCTTTTGATTAATATGCAGAACGGGATAGATTTGCGTTCTCCCATTTAGTCATCAAGTCAGCAGGGTATATGGACTCGAAATAAACAAGACCAAAACTAAAGTAATGATCATCGACAGACCCACTAATAACCTACCACAGAGGCACGTGGTAGCTGGAAGCGCAATCGTTGAGAGCTTCATACACCTAGGAGCGTTAATTACCAACGCAGGATGCTCGCATGAGATCAAGAGGAGGGTAGAGATGGCGAGACAGCGACCAAAACATTTACAAAAATTTGGAAGAATCGCATAATAACGAAGGCAACCAAATTACAACTCGTTAATGCTCTCATATTTTTCATTGCAATATATGCAACAGGAACCTGGACACTAAAGCAAACTGAAAGAGTCGAAAGTTTCGAGATGTGGGTATACAGACGAGTTCTGCGGATCTCCTGGACAGAGCACTGGATTAACACATCCGCTTTACAGGAAACGAACGTGACAAATAGGTTACTCAAACATATAAATCAAGCCTACCTTACATATTTTGGTCACATAGCCAAAAGAATAGACACCATGGAGAAACCGGTAGTCGAAGGCAAGGTCAGCGGCAGATGAAGAAGCAGATCTCCTACAAGATGGATAGACCAACTGCAGCCCATTGTTGACAAAACTCTACACGAGGAAGGCCAAATAGCACTAGACCGAGAAATGTGGAAGGATTAAGTACGAAGAACAGTTCATGAGTAGTCACCATGCCCTGCCAAGGGCAATAGGAGAGAGGAGAAGAGGATTTAGTCATGGTAACTATTAGTTATTACTAGAGACCGGATTATATCCAACATAAAAATCTTGAAATATGCATGTAAGTATGCATGAAAAATGCTTAAAATATACATGAAAAGGGTCAAAATATGCAACATTAAATAATAATAAAAGTAGTAATTTTTAGTTTCAAAATCAGCATAAAATTAACAAGTTATCGACGATGTTTCAATTTAATTAACAATTATTTAACATTTTTTAAAATTAAATTATTTTAATATTTGTATTCTTGTATATGTAAACAATAAGGTATTGTTCCAAATGTTGGGTAGTAAGATTGTGTCTTCGATCACTTAAAATATTTTTATAAGTGGAAAAAGACCGTTCCACATCCACTGAGGTAACACTTATTGTTTCTGGCAAAAGTTCACCCGTCCCATTAACAAAACTATCAATTTGACACAAAGGTTTAAAGCCTGGGTTATTGCACAAAATGTTTTCAAACTTTTCTTTAACTCTACGCGGGAATACATCTGGCAATGTGGAGTTTATTTGACGGATTTTATTTTATTAACTGAATTGATTCGGTCAACGCCAAACCTCGAGTTTCAAGCTTTTCAATACCCGCAGATATGTGGGAAAAGTGAGTGCTAATCAAAGCTATGTTTTTTTTTTAATATCAGAATCGTTAAATGCTTCTTGGATTGTAGAACTGCCATAGCATCTGCACTATCGAAGTCATTTACTACACATTTGATGGCCTCGAAATGTTCATTGTAAAATAGTACAGCTTCAATCCATGTTTCCCATCGAGTTACTTACTACTGGTTCGGGAGGTAAAGGCAGTTTTTCTTTATAGGCGTTATTGCGAGGAGCTGCCTTAAGAAACACTTTCTTTGCTGATGAAATCAGTTTATTTACATTTTCAAACGTGGATCGTACTTCTTCAGCGAGTCGATGGACTCCGTGAGCAAAGCACGTCACGTGAATTAAATTTGGATAAAAATACTTGGGGGACTTTGGCTGCCTTGATCATATAGGGAGCAGCATCTGAGAGAAATATAAACACTCTTTCATCTGCAGAAGATTCAGGAAATATTTTTTTAATACCCTCATTCACAAATCTGGCGATGGCAGAATGATTTGTCTTGTCAAGTTCTTTGCAGACCACCAAATAGGAAGAAGAAGGCTCCAATCTTAATGCACTCACAATTAAATTAGCAATATAGCGACCACAACTGTCGGTAGTTTCATTAGCTGAAATCCAAATAATGTCATCCTTAAGTTCATTACGTATTTCTTCCAGAAACATGTTGGTAAATTGTTGGTATGTAATTTTTACGCAGTGTTGATTCGTCTGGTATTTTTTGATTCAAGCAATATTTTCGCAGAAAATCTTTGAATGTAGGATTTGTAAGTTTGTGGAGAGAATATTACTTGCAAGCAATGCTTCACATAAATCCATGCTATTAACAATACTCTGAGCAATTCAATTGCCTAGTAATACCGAGAAATATTGTAAATATAAGGAAAATATGCATCATTACTAGATTTTGGGTAAAATATGCAATAATCGGTGAGAATGATCTAAATATGCAAATGCATATGAAAATATGCAAATGCATATAATCCGATCTCTAGTTATTACTATTGACCTTCCTTCTTTGGCATTTTATCTTTTCTCCACCCTGCTATATATTACTGTGTAATTGTGGTATAGTTTTCGTTTTTATTCAGTCTTGTTTTGTACGGATATAAAGGTGGTGATCATAGTTTTATTTTATTATTCTTCGTTGTAGAGGCCTTCATATTTGGGGAAGAACCTAGCAATTTATTATGCTTTTTTTTTCTAGTGTGACTTGCTGCTCTAGTTTTTAATTACGCTGGCGATATAATAAAGTAAAAATCAAACCGCCTCCTCATCTTAAATATCCTTTATTAAATTTTATACTTGAATTAAAATGTTTAACTTTATACACTGAGCATTTTAGGAAAAGATTTATTAATAAACCGTTTAGAATTTACGGTTTCAAATTTTTCCACGGTGTCGCCATTTCTGAATGTATATGGAAAAGTTTTTACAGATTTCTGAACAGTCAAGTGGAAAATGTACGATTGCTAAAGTAAATTTACCAAATAAAGTGTTTCTATTAATGTTAAGTTATGAAATAAGTAAATGTCGGCAATGTCGTAAGTGTTATTAGTTGTTGCTTTATATAACATTGAGGAATACTAAGGCGAAAGATTAAAATTACAACATTTTTTTTTCATTTCGTGGTTCCATTTGCCTCTCAGACGATTTTCACGATTCTGTAATGTTAACTAAAAAGCTTTAATTTTTTCCCCTTTTCAAGACTGTGAAACAATTACCCTCAAAAATTTTTTGTATTTCAGGTCCCTAGATCAGGAAAACAGTTTTTTATTTTCTTCGTTCTGTCTATCAAGGTATCGAAGGACATGATAACTATAGAATAAAATGCGATATCGATTTCAAATTTGGTACATATATATTACTTGAAGAAGCAATAGAACCCATAGTGTTTGAACCACATCGAGTAAGAGGGAAAGGGGTGGAGGGTCAACAGAATGTGTATAATTTCAATTTTAAGAGTTTTTTACCGGTTGTTGGTTGGGATAATCAACAAACTATGTGTAAAATAATTTATAGTTAAACACAACATAAAATGGATCATGGATAGAGAAGGAGATTGGAGGGGTGGCTTCGAATATAATACTGTTATACATCCTTTTCAGGGCTCTTGGTGTCAAGAAATTTAAAAATTATGTTAATTATTCTCAATCTCAAGAAAACTTAAATTGAAATTAAAGGTATATGATGGCTGATTGGCAAGGAAAGTACTTTATATATAAATAACCCCTTTTTGGTTGTAATTAGCATTTGCCAGCAGCTTGGCGCAATTTGCATCCCTAAAGCAATAGAGGACATAAAAATAGTTCAAAAGTTCCAGTGAGCTACTAATCCAAAGATTCATCATATACGTGTCTACAATAAGAATTGCATAACTAATTTTCTGTGATCGCGGCAATACTACTAAGTATATTGATATTTGATATATTTAATTTTCTGCCATCTGCATTATTCCTAAATAATCATATTTAAGAGTTTTGTATTTTTGCTAGTGAGTAATAGGGATCTGTATTTTTGTTTCGATCAACTTCAAAATACCTACATGGATGTAATCAATGGTGTAGCCAGATCCAAGGTGTAAGATGTATACAAGGGGAAATAGGAGACATTAAAGGCAAAATTGCCAAGAGACGGAGGGAGCCACACGATAACCGAGAGAAAAAAATCTCTCTTGTAATGGAATTCTAGAGGCTTAGGGCCTTCCACAAACAGGAAAATCAAAATCGATAACAGAAAGGATCCCGCACACAACATACATACATATATATATATATATATATATATATATATATAATATATATATATATATATATATATATATATATATATAATATATATAGCCGTGCCCGCTGCTCCGCTCATGTGGGACTTGATTCACTATATCGTCACTGCTTATATATATATATGTTACCTAATAATAAAATATAGCCTATAACCTGCTAGCTCCGTATGCACGTAAATCGGATAAGTGCCAACATTCACATATAACAGAACCATGTAACGCCAATTGGATTTATTATTGTTTTCGGAAAATAAAAAACCTGTTTACTAAATAAATATTTAAATGCAAATAATAAAACCAAAACATTTAATAATAAGAATATCACACAAAACCGATAATTGTAATTAATTAATATTAGAAAGAAGTAATATTTTAACTAAGTAACACAATAAAAATAAATAGGTAAAATTATTTTATACTAGATATAAATTTGCTAGGTATTTATTCCAAATGTTCAAAATGATGTGCTGTTGTTAATCCTATACAATCTTGTTTTTCCTCACCGTGGCTCTCATAACGTTCTCAAACTGAATTTCAGTAATTTGATTTACTGTTCTTCTTAAGCGCATTTCTAAATCATTTTCTCTGTTGGTGGATTTTTGTAAACTTTTTCTTTTTGATGGTTCCGTATAAAAAAATCAAGAGGCGTAAAATCTGGCGATCTTGCAGAAGACTTATTAGGCCCAATTTGCACCAGATCTTTGAGTCAAGTAGTTTATTATATTTCTACTATTGTGGGCTGGAGCGCCATCCCGCTGGAAAATAATTTCTCCACGATTTAAAGGTAAAGTTTCTAAAAAATCTTCAACATCATTTTGAATGAACTACAAATATCTTTCTCCATTTAACGCGCTATCAAATATAATAATAATTCTTGTGCCATAATTCTAGGATTTCCTTGGGCCTAATATCGAGTATTGTTACTATTAAATAGACCCAAATTGGTAAATCTAGATTAATCCGAAAATAGAATGTTGTAATGAAATTGGTTGGTTATCAAGGTCTTTGCAAAAACCAATTACAATAATCCATTCTGCTTTGGTAATCTGTTTGAAATAAATGTTGAATTATTTGATATTTGTAGGACTTGAATTTATATTTTGTTAAAATGCGGCGAGCGGTTTCACGATTTACACCGGTTTGTTCTTCAACATCTTATAAAAATTGTAGGATCTACCTGAACAATGGCCAATACATTGATTTTTGACTATTCGTCATCAATAAATACATCAGCAGGTTCAATCGGTTGCCTTCTAAACTACTGCTCTACCCTTAAAAAATAATTGTTGGGTGGGTGCCTCCTATAGGGATATCTTGCCATGTACAACTCGGCGGCTTGTTGGCAGCTATTCTTGCTGTACTCTCCATAAATTAATAACATGTCTACTTTTTCATCCGTTGCATACATTTTTGTTACGTCAAAAATAATAATGGCCATTTTGGTAACACGCAGCAAACATGACTTTCGCTTCATCTGTTTTATCACAGCCTACCGAGTCCGTAATGGAACTTGTTGATATCACATTATTGCATAATAAAACGGTTTATTTTTTGAAAATAATGTTAAATCCAATTGACTCTGTATGTTGGCAAAAAACCTATAATGTGTAACTAGGTTAAATAAAAAATATGTGTTCCTATCAAATTGCCAGCTTCTCACTTTATCCTTAATTTCAGTGATATTGATCATTATTTAAAGAGAAAATTCTGTAACTGAATGTAAAGTATAAAATTTTGTAGAGCCACTTAGACTCACGAAAATTGCACGAATAGTCTTAAAAGGTTTCCAAAGTGAGATAAAACGTACAAAAACAATTGCTAGTATATTCGCCATAGCCGCCTAAGTCTAAGAGTTTAAATCAGTTTTTGCCGGTCACCTGTCAAACAAATGTCAACTTGTGATACATCGTTGGAAAGATAATTTCAAAGCGAATTGAAATTGATAAAAAATATATACAGGGTTCCATTAAAAATAAGAAAGTTGCAGTCACTTCTGGTCAAACCGGAAGTAGTTAAAAATATTTCTTAAGTGATAAAAAAGCCTAATAATGTCCCATTCTGGTATCTAAAAATGCAAATATGTAACTTTTCAAAAAGAAAAAATAACAGGGTGTTACATGTTGGCCGTGTCACCCGGAATACATGTATATAATTTTGTCAAAATCTTTATTAGGTCCAAGTTAGTAAAGACAGTGCTGTCGAAACAATCGTCATATTGATATATAAAGTGGAAATCTTAGAAAACGCTGTTTCTTTTTTATTAATTTAGAATGGATTTCTATCAAGTATCTGCCAATTCTATAAATCATTTATCAAATTTGAAACTGACATTTCATTTTGTTCGAAAGTTATCATGAGCAGAGACACAGCTGGAAAGCGAGAAATATATTTCTCTAGGAATCTTGAAATGTGAAGAAATGCAAAAGTCTCGAAGGGTGATTTTTTTCACGAATGTAACACTTTCCTTAATCTAGAGAAGCGAAAAGTAGTAAATTTTTTCGAATGGTGTGCTTTTAGACAAAAATAAAATAGTTTAAATTAAACCACTACTTCAGCTAAGTCTAAAATTTAAAATATTTTAATATACATATTTTGGTTTATTTTTAGCTTAAAAAGTGAGATATTGCTGGATTATATCTAATGATGTTAAGTATATAACCAAATTAAAAGAGGAGTGCGTCAGGGTGATACGCTCTCTTCCAAGGTTTTTGTAATACTTCTAGAAAGTATGCTACAATAAATAAACTGGGAAACTGGGCTTAACATTGACGGCGAAAAGTTAAATCACCTTTATTTTGCCGACATCATTGTCTTAATATAAAAGAAGCACAAAACCGCTTCAAGAAGGGTTGGTTTAAAAAATTAATCTCAGTTTATGACATATCTTGTATTAAACGACACTATAAAACTGAATAACGTGGAGATTATACAAACAAGTACACCGATATAAATACCTAGGACGTGAAGTCAGCATAGGACGAGATAACCAAACACATGACATTCAGTGGAGAATAGGTCTCTCCTGGATGGTTTATGGCAAATTGGGCTATATATTTAAATCTAATCCTTCGATGTGTTTAAAAAGAAAAGTTTTTGACAGATGCGTACTACCCGTTCTTAAGTACGAAGCCGATACTCTCATAAAGACGAAGAAAAATATCATCAACATAGGTTTCATGCAAAGAAAAATGGAGACGTCAAAGTTAGGCGTTACTCTTAGAGATCACAACCCAAACCACATTACCAGGAAAAGAACGGGGGTATAGGATGCAGTCAAATTCATTCTGTATCTTAAATGGAACTGGGCTGGACATATCGCTAGATTTAAGGATGGACGATGGACAAAAAAAAATATAGAGCGACCAAGATCAGAAGCCTATCGAAGTAGAGGTAGACCACCAAGTCGGTGGATTGATGATTTAAAGAGAGTGGCTGGAAACTGGGTACGAGCGACCCAGAACAGAAAAAAGTGGCAAGACTTGAGAGAGGCTTTCATCCAGCAGTGGACAGTATAAGCTGATGAGAAGTATATAATCTAACCATTCTGTGTAAAAACTCCTCTACATAATGAGAGTTTAACAATTAATATATGCTTATATGTTTACGCTTTTCTTTATGAAACTATTGTAATGCACTTACTAAAACATTTCACCTTTAGGAGTGCATAATCTCTAAAACTATGAACTACGATAAATACACATTCTCCGCATTTTCCATAACGTCACGTTTAAAATGACGAAAAGCTTTTGTATGAAGCTAAAAAGTCACATGCAGGAAAATGCAGAATTTTAGTCATAAATTTACCCACCTGGAAAGGTTTTTACAGATATGAACACTCGAGTACACACTGTGTCCAAAAAAAGACAAAACTTCTGGAAAATAAAAGAAAATAGTAGTGCCAGTTGTTGTTGAAAGTTGCAACCTTCCTTAGCGTTGTGTTAGCTGTTTTATATAATTTATTCTATTAGTTATAGTACGAGGGCGACCTTTTAAGTTTTTACAAAAAGTAATGAAAAAACTTGGTATAAATCTTTTTTTGCCGTTTGCCTTAAGATTTTATACACTTTTTTGCATGCGTTCGAACCAATTCTCGAATACATTTTTTCCACTTTGAAGTTGGTACTTTAGGAACACGGTTTTGGAATAATTCAACAGCTTCTTGAACTGATGAAAATTGCTGTCCACGCATTTTTTTTCACATTCGGGAAGAAAAAGAAGTCGTTAGGCGATAATTCGATGTTTTTCTCCGTCAAATAATTAATTGTTTGACTTGCTGTGTGAGAACTGGCATTATCATGATGAAGAATGATACGACGTTTTCGGTTGTTTTGCCTGATTTCATCGATGACTTCTGGCAAAAAAATGTTGTTTACCATTCAGCATTAACTGCTTTTCGATCTTCTAAAGCGGTGGTTGCAGTATGTCCAGTACAACCAAAGAAATAAGCGATCATTTTCTTGGAAGTGCTTCGCGAACGAACCACTTGGCCAATTTCTAAGCTGCCACTATTTTAACAATAACAAATGTCACATCTCAATAGCGCCATCTAGTTGTCGTTTGTAAAAACTTAAAAGGCGGCCCTCGTAATAATGATAGATAAGTAAAAAATCAGTTTCTAATTGAGTGTTTGACCTTTGTCTTAAAATTGGTCACGAAAACGGATAAAATGTTTCAAAAGCTTATATAATGAATGCTTAACCCGTATTAAAGTATACTAGTAGTTTAGAATGCTTAAGACGACAAAAAGTCGTCCATAAGCTGGATTTAACTTAATAGTTCAAAAATACTTTTAATCAATATTCCAATAACGTCTAAGAGAAGACATCAGTGATGTGCTTGGTGAGGATCAAAGCAGTCTTATATCAGGACACTTTTGCGTTGACTCATTACATCAAATTTGAAAAATATATTTATAGTTAAATATCAAATAGACATAGCACTCATCGATCTAGTAAAAGCGTGTAACACAGTGCTAAGAAACATACCTAATAAGAGGTAGGAGTTTTATACAAATTTGTGTTATTCTGATAAACTATGACTGAAAAATACCGTTTATCTTGGTTTTAAAAAAATAAGCAATTTTGTGTGTGACTACAAGGGAATCGTTATCATTCTTCGCTAAGTAAGTCACGCTCTGTTATCATTGTATTTTCATTATTTTCCAAATAAACAAAAAACCCTTTTGTACTTATAATGTTTAACGACCTAAATATCAAAAAAATAAAAGTAAATGATTTATTTTTCAAACTTTTGTGCTTACATACCCCTAAGCTAAGCATTTCGTTTAAACACGCAGATAACTTAACAATATTGTAAAATCCAAATATTATAAAATTTTACTGAGTTAGCCGTTACTTGATGAACATCACTGTAACTTAACACAAATAAAACACTAATATTGTTTTTTTAATTTCCACTATATTATTATTTTTCATGACAATTATTTCGAACGAAGAAGAATTTTAAACTAAATGTAATATTGAATACATATCCTTAAATATATCACTTTTATTTTTGTTATTTTTTTATTAGATTTGAAAGTTTATTATTAGTTTTAAACGCAATGTTTAAACATACCAATATAGAAAATATTTGCTAAATGGATGTTTACGAATTATAGATTCTAGATGATCTATAAAGATTTCTGTCAACAATGGTCTTAAGGGGTTCCCCATTAATAAACCTTCTTTTGACATATAAAAAACATCGTTAAATTCAAAGTAATTTTGATCCAAACAAACCGATAGACAGTCTAGTATTTCTTGTTTGATTATTATATTTACTTTGTTTTTGTCTAATAAGTTTTCAATTAATTCTATAACTTTATTAAAAGATTTTGTACATCAAAAGATATTAGTTTAGCGTTTTTTGGGATATCTATGTATTTGATATTATTAATTAGGTCATATGAGTTCAGTATACTATATTTTGCACGAAAATGACAATAATGTTTTAAGATGTCTATCAATCTGTTGGATAATTTAACTGATGGAGCAATAACAAACGAAACAACTGATCTAATTGGAAAGTTATTTTTATGCAACATAATTAAAGAATACAATTTAGGGGCTTGAGGGTTCATTAAAATTAAATTTTGTTTTTCAAGTAAACATAGTACAATAAGCAGAATTAAATATTTAGGTTTTTCCAATTGTATATTGGGTATTTATGGATTTATTTTATTGTACCCAATTATATGGTTAGAATTATCTAAGTACACTGAGTATTTTTTAAACAGGTAGAACGAAAATACTATATTTAAGGATATGTATTCAATATTATATTTGTACGCCTGCCCCACCTGATGCCAGCTCAGCTTCAAGCAGTGCAGAACAAGGCCCTAAGGATGATCACGGGAGTTCCATGCTTCAAGAGAAACAGACAACTCCATAGAGACCTCGGTGTGCCTATCGTAAAGGCACACATGAGGAAAACCCAACAGAAGCTCCTGGAGAAGGCGTCCCAGCACCCCAACCCGTGCATCAGGGACGCCTTCCGACTCCCACCTCACGTCAGCCGCCCGTTCCCGAGACCGTCGGACCCGCGGCTCTCGGACGAAGACGATGACCCTCCTCGCCCGCCGTGACAAGAAGATTGTCATTCTAGGATAAGTTTAAATTAGTCCTAATTGAAATCATTGTTACGTTCTAGTTTAAGTTAGCGTAAGTCTTAGTTTAAGGTAGTTTTAGTCTTAGTTCTAAGTCCTAGCATTAAGAAACTCATGTATATACTAAACACATTTCCTAGGTTAAGTTGGTATAGGATTCCTATTATAAGAGCTTCGAATAAAATAGAATAAGTATACATTCATTACACAGCCCCACAAATATAATCTTGGTGACTACAGTGAGGAGCAAGGGGAACGTTTTCACCAAGATCTGAAAATCATAGAAAATCGGTATCAAGGACGATGGGATGACCATATGCTAGCGGACTATTGCTGGTCGCTAAAAAGAGAAACAAGTCCTCAAAAGCGTTTGGGCAGAAAGCCTTTGAATAGGTCATTCGCGGAAAAAAGAACAAGATACAGCCAAAAAAAGGAAAGTTAGGCGCGGGTCTAACCTTCGCAATTCTAGGGTTTAAGGGTCTACTATTTGAGAGTATATTGTTTAAAAGTCCTGGTTTTGAGTTTATTGGGTCTTATTTTTAAAGTTACAGGGTTATTGAGGTCTATTTTTTGAGGCTACAGGGTGTGGGAGTCTAAGGTTTCAGGGTTTAGGGTTTAAGAGTATCAGGTTTGAGGATTCCCCAACTGTATACCAAATTTGGTAGGAATCGGTTGGTTCTCAAAAATTTTATCCGCCATCTTGGATCCGCCATTTTAAATTTTGCAAATCCGACCTCAGATTCATGATCAGCAACCCAAAAAACCTCCGTGTACCAAATTTGGTAAGAATCGGTTGAATTTTAATTTGAATTCGTTTTTGCATTCGAGAAGCACTATATCTGTCTGATTTATTGAGGTTAGAAAGAAAACAGAACTGTATGGCTTAATCCAACCGATGAATATTAGCTTAGCGTGTCCGAATACATATTAATACATCTTTGGATTCATGAAAAAGCTTGAATCAATTTTTTAGGAGTATATTTTTCTTAAGTTTTACTAATGTTTACCAATTTTTTTTGAGGTTAGAAAAAAATTGAGATGTGATGGCGATATTCTGACGTCAGATTCGTGATCAGCGGGCAAAAATATTACGGATCTGATATATCGCATCAAAAGTATACCTCACTTTTTTTTTTGTGGGGCTGTGTTATCTGAAATTTTTATACTTTCAAAAATGTGAGAAAGAGGCTCGGCCTATCTTGATTTCCAATAAAGACAGTGAGAATATTACATTTAGTTTAAAATTCTTCTTCGTCCGAAGAAGGCACCGTGTACCGAAACAATTGTCACGAAAAATAATAATATAGTGGAAATTAAAAAACATTATTAGTGTTTTATTTGGTTAAGTTCAAATATTACAAAATCTAATGCTATAAAATCTTTAGCGAACGCTCTAATAAAAAATAGCATCGATAGAAACTACTCTTGAATGCTTAATCACAATACTTATCCTTTCCTCTTCAATGCACCTTTACTTTTAATTACACACTAAAATTAATTGTCCATTTCGAAGGTTTTACCAGCTAATATCCGTTACACATAAACCGGAATTATTACTCATTTATTTCGAAAGGAACTTACGGAATCTTTACAATCTGATTATAAAAAACAAAAGAAAGCTGTTAATGTTTCCTTGACCTTCCTGAGTGGTCTGTTTAGTAATTCGTAACTTTTATTTGACCCCATTTTGTCTATTTCATTCAAATTCATTCCATTTCAAAAATATACTTTTTCGTTTAGTTTTTGCAACATTTTTTTGTTAACTGATCTTTTTTCGGTACCCACCCTGCATTCGGATATATAGATAAAATACATTATGGCTTATTAAACCAAGTCCACCACGTAAACGTTTGTACTTGTAAAAAAATAGTACAAGGCGTCTAAGGGTAATGGACAACCTGAGATTGCCATCTATGAATTACCAAATTAGTACACACCATATTTCGTCAGCTAGCCTACCGTAACAACAGAAGAAAGCATACAATCAAAGGTACCAGTAGTAAGTAAAGTTGAGCGTCATCTGGTGTGAGCCGCAAAAACTACTTATCCAACTGTGAAGCAGTGAGGAAAGTGAGATCTCGTATCTACTTCATCTAAGCGACTAGGATACGAAGACCGATATCTAATTTTTAACAATAACTTAAACTAAAAGGTACAAAGTATCACAATTGAATGTTTAACGAGACCTATAGAAAAAAATAAAAAGTAATCTAAACGAAATCAATGGCACCTCGGTCTTAAATACTAAATCTTATTTTTCAACCTTGGTTTGCTCTTAGATTATAAATTTCGGAGTTTCACACCAAACTGAACTGCAGTTTATTGGCTGCTGGTACATTTAGTTGGATTCTTCTGAAATCTGTTCTGCTGTTACGGTTGTGTTGCGTTTGCCTTTTCACCTAGGCTTGCTGATGAGCTATGACATGGAGCGAAACATGGCAAGTCTGAGTTTGGAGATTCATATATGGCATGCTCTAGTTTTCTATTACTCTTAAATGTCCTTCCTTAAAATATATATATATATATATATATATATATATATATATATATATATATATATATATATATATATTATATATATATATATATATATATATATATATATATATATATATATATATATATATATATATAGATATATATATATATATATATGTTATATATTATTTATATATATATATATATATATATATATATATATATATATATATATATATATATATATATATATATATATATGTATATATATATATATAAATATATATATATATATATATATATATATATATATATATATATATATATATATATACATATATATATATATATATATATATATATATATATATATATATATATATATATATATATACATACTTTATATTTTTCAAGGAAGTTAAAATTTATTTTGCTTATATTTGTTTATAACTAGGAGTTACATGATGCCCTGATGAGATCGAAAAATGAGAAGATGGAGGACAAAATACTCACATCGCCTCTACACCTGACAAAGAAATGAATTAAAAAAATTAAGACTTAACTTTATACTGTTTTCGACTGCACCACTTTCTCGTACCAAATAGTACTTTGAACAATTGAAAGACACTCAGCCTTGTTGTACCTAAATATGGACTTTGTTAGTTATTAATTAGTTTTATTTATCCTGGTAGGGAATTGCCAACTCATATTTGGCGCTGCCTAGTGGTTATTTTAACAATTGTGATTGTGAAATGCACAGTAATTCACGGACAGAAAAATGTGTGTCACTACTTGGCATTTTCAGTGATGACTAGTCGAGGTTAGCTACTTAACTCCGACGAGTCAGCATTGCAAATACCAAGTACTATAGATACAGGATGTTATGAAATTCAGTGCATATATTGGAACTGGCACCTTTTTGTAGATTGACCGAATTTTATAGAATTCTTAAATCTAGAATCGCCAATAGATACTTTTATATACATCGGGAAAATACAAGACTTTATGGTAGGCAAAGAAGAATCCCTAGCTTAAATATATTTCCAAGAGTATATAATCACGTCTTAACTGAAAGAACGTTTAAACGAAAGAAAGGACTGTATAAATGGGAGAAAACTATGAAAATAATAGGCAGTACTGCAAAATCTTTTGCATTTATTTATTTTTTTAATATTATGAAAACTTTACAAAAAGTAATATTACTTTCTTTGAGAAAATCAAGACAGTTCTATAACAGATGCCGTTGAAGATTTTAGCAAAATATAATACAGGATTTAAAATACTCATAGAAGATACTACTTATATAAAGTTTTAACGGTGTTTTACTCAGAAAATTAAAACGTTTAGGGTTTTGTCAGGAGATTATGTAATGTATGAAACAACTGATTTTTTAAGTGTACATAATAAACTGGCGAGCAAAAAAATTGACTCAAACTATTTGGCTTCATTTACCATGGATCCTAGAATTTAGTGTTAATATATTTTTATGGATTTTAGTATCATTTGAAAGTCCATTCTATTCTCTTTATAATGATATCAAATTCCGTAGCATACCTCATGCTTTTTACTGATTACAATGATTGAAAGGGGAATCAAGGAGAACAAGGATTGAAAATAGGGGTAAGAGAAAGGAAAAATTAAACAAATTTTAAGTTTAAAAACTAATTTATTGATAAAAACTAATATTTTGTAATTACCCCCCCCCCAGCCCTTATTACTGCTTCCAGGCGGTTTTTCATGAAGCGGGTGAACTTTTTCGCCACCATTTTTCCCTACTCTTCCGCCATCGCAACCTTTAAGTCCCTCAGCGATGCAGGGACTGGATTTCCGGCTCAAACCCTGCTTTTGAGCTCATCCCACATGTGCTCGATTGAACTGAAGTCAGGACTCCGCGCAGGCCAGTCTAATGTGGGTATTTCCACTTCCGTCAGGTATTGCCATACCGATGCAGCAGCACGAAGCTATCGTTAACAAACCCAGCGTAAGGCAGGACATGTTCCTGTAGGATCTTCTCGATGTACCGAAGAGCCGCTAATCCACCGCTACGAGTCTCATCAGTCACGGAAACAAAATCGGTTTTCGCACACAGTGAGATGCCTCCCCACACCATGATAGAACCTCCTCCGTAAGCGACCGTTTCAGTAATGCAGCACTGTGCCTAGCGCTCCCCATGTCTCCTATAGATTCGTCTTCTTTCATTATTGCCATGTAGGTACATTCGGGACTCATAGGAGAATAAAATATGTTCTCGGGCAAATCTAAGTCGCGCTTGTCGATGGGCTGCTGTCATTTTGGATCCGTTAGCTGGTCTCTTCGGAGTTAGGTTAGCTTCTTTAAGTCTTCTTCTGACTATCCAATGAACCACGAACTTGTCGGAGCTCCTGATGGGCCTCAATGCCGTCTCGCTCGGAGGTACACCTTCTTCTTCCTGATCCTGGCTTCCGTGTAAAGGCGCCAGTCTCTTGGTAACTCCTGTAGACTCTGGAGACAGCTGACTGAATCAGGTGCAGTTGTGCAGCGCCTACACGTTGGCTATGCCCTTTTTGCAATAGAGTAATGACTTGTGCCGTTTCTTCCGGGGTGGTATCCATTTTCCGATGACGTAATTACTGAGCAGGTATAGCAGAGATGTTGACGGTTAAAGTTTCGATGAAAAAATGGAAAATGTAGTTGTATGTGTTTTTATAGGGATGAATAGTGCGCAATAAGTACGTTACTGAGCGAGTAAAAATGGTTCTGTTGAATAAAACCATTTTAATCAGTAAAATTTTTTTGGTATTATTGGAAATAGTAGAAAATCAGCATTCTAATGATACCAAATATAATTCCACTGTTTGAAAATTAAATTCAAGGATCGGTGTTAAATGAAGCAAAATCGTTTGAGTCGATTTTTTTGCTCACCAGTGTATATAAGATGTATAGAAATCCTAGGTATAACTATGTTGTACAACTTTTATTGTGCTATTTAAAAAGACATATTAAAAGATGAAAGAAACTTCACGTCTAGCGGAGAAAATAACATAGGAGGTGGCAATTTTACATTGCCACTACAAAAAGGAGGGTATTAGAGATTTTAGTTTGTTCGTAAAGGTTTTAATATCATATTTAGGATTAAATTATTTCTTATATTCTTTATTCTCAATTTATCATGCTTTTCATCTTTTATTATTGTTTTTGTTTGCTCTAATATCCTTTTAGTTAACAAGTCATATATACTTGGAAATGTATTTAAGACAGGGATTCTCCTTTACGAGGCTGGTTTGAAAAGTCCGTGCAAAGTCCGAGAGATGGCACCACCGTCGCGTATCGAGGTCATGTTTAGTTAGTAGCATCTCTTGAATGAACGCACACCAAGTTTCAGCCATATTGGTCTATTTCTTTGTGTTTGGCATTCGTGTGAATCAAGGAAGTCGAGTGATTTTCAAGAAATGGACGAAAAAGAATTTCGTGTGGTGATTAAACATTACTTTATGAAAGGCAAAACGCCTCAGGAGACTAAAGAGAAGCTTGATAAACGTTATGGTGACTCTGCACCTTCGATTAGAACAGTTTATAAGTGGTTTCAAAACTTTCAGACTGGCCATATGGGCACAAGTGACGCTGAACGTTCTGGACGGCCTGTGGAGGTTACGACTCCAGAAATCATTGATCAAATCCATGATATGGTGATGGATGACAGAAGAGTTAAGGTGCGTGAGATTGCTAGTGCTGTGGGCATCTCGACTGAACGGGTACATAATATTTTGCATAAACATTTGGACATGAGAAAGCTACCCGCAAGATGGGTGCCGCGATTGCTCACGCTTGACCAAAAACGGAATCGTGTGAAGTGTTGCAAGGATGGTTTGCAGCTGTTCCAGAAGAATCCGGAGGACTTTAAGCGTCGTTTCGTCACTATGGATGAAACATGGATACATTACTATACTCCTGAGACCAAACAACAATCTAAACAATGGGTTACCAAGGGGGAATCTGCTCCAAAAAAGGCGAAGACCGTTCCTTCTGCCGGAAAGGTTATGGCGACTGTCTTTTGGAATTCGCAAGGGATAATCCTCATCGACTATCTGGAAAAGGGTAAAACTATTACAGGTGAATATTATTCATCGTTATTGGACCGTTTGAAAACCGAGCTGCAAGAAAAACGCCCGCGATTGGCCCACAAGAAAGTCCTTTTCCATCACGACAACGCACCAGCACACACCTCAGCAGTTGTGGTCGCAAAATTAATGGAAATAGGATTCCAACTCGTTTCACGTCCCCCCTATTCTCCAGACTTGGCTCCCTCGGACTACTATTTGTTCCCCAATTTGAAGAAATGGCTGGCGGGACAAAGATTTTATTCAAACGAGGTGGTGATTCCAGACACTAATGGATATTTTGCAGACTTGGACAAATCCTATTATTCGGAAGGGATCAATAAACTAGAACATCGTTGGACGAAGTGTATAAGCCTAAAAGGATACTATGTCGAAAAATAAAAAAGGTTTACCCCAAACACATAAGTAGTTTTTATTTTTGCACGGACTCTTCAAACCAGCCTCGTATCTTCCATCAAGTTTTGTATATTCGTTGCTTTTTGTTACAATCATTTTTAATAAATATTTCATATATATTCCGTTTCTGACTTTTCGAAAGAACCATCTAGTTTTTACATGCTGTTAGCAAAATTCTTAAAATAAACATCTGCCATTTTTAATTTATCTTATTGTCAAACGTGCATTGGCAATTTTCTTAAAGGCAGAAACTGCGAATTTTTTTTCTTCTTCTTCTAACTGTACCTCATCAGTTACGGACATGGACTATCAGCATGCGATTATCACTTTGTTAACGGCAATTCGAAACAGCTGAGTTGAACTTAGTCTGAATCAATCACGCAAGTTTTTTAACCACAGATGTCGTCGTATATCCACATTTCGAAAGCATTCAGTTTATTTGTATTTATTTCATTCACTCTCCATGCTTCCCCACCATATATCTAAACAGAGAAAATGTAGCACTGGGCCATTCTGATTTTAAGTGTTAGACTCAGATCGTTGGTGAGGAAACGTTTTCCATATGTCGAAATACTGCTCTATCATTTTCAATTATACATAACACTTCTTCTTTTTAATCCCAAGTGTCATAGACAGTAGTACCCAAATAACTAAATTTCTGGATCCGTGGTACTGTGTCATCACTTACAATATGCGATCTCTGTAAGTTTCCATGTTTCGCCACCACCATTCACAGTGTTCTTTAATTCTTGCTACCAACTGTTGCAAGTCTGTTAAATTGTTGGCAACAATTATTATTATGCAATTATTGGCTTATCTTATACTATTTATAGGTCCTCCATGAATTCTTATACCTGTTTGCCTTTCTAGAGCTTCGTGAAATATTTCCTCAGAATAAAGAATAAATAAAGTGGAAGAGAATACAGCCCTGGTGTCCTCCGTGACATATCTCGATTTCCTCTGAAGAGTGAAGAGTATTTTTCGTTAATTTGCTCAATTACACCATAATTATATAATGTGTCGGTTCTAATATTAAGAATTTTATAAAACTAAAAAATAATTTCAAAAATAAAGTTTTTGTAATATTTAGAAACACGATGGTTTCTATTTTAACTCCGTGAAAAAGATATTTTAAAACGCTGCAATTATCCTACTTAACATTTTTTCTAACTCTTTAAATAAACGTATTCGAGGGGTGGCCTGTTTATAATCAATAATTCTGTAAAAAGTCTAGCTCGAAATGATTCTATATAAAGACAACATAATTATAGTTAAATTTGAAATCTGGGTGCCATAATATGCAAAATATTTCACATAATCGTCTATATATGTGACACGATCGAAATAATTCATAGTATCTTTTACACATTATTAAAGAAGTACAACATCTAATTAAAATTTTATAAAATGACAAAAAAACCTCTTTAAATATATAAGACGCGTCATGTTTATGTCTTTATTATACATTAATAAACGTACAAAACCTATCTCATCCCTAACGACGTCGTTATATCTGGGTATTTATTTGAAAGAGCCAAAATTTGAAATTTTCCCCCTTGTTACATTGTTTCTTTCAAGAAACAAAAAACTTAATCAAATGATATAACAATCTTCCTTCTCAAATGTTTTTAAAATAAAAAAGAGAATATTCATTTGTTTTCGGTTTATTTAGGAATTTCGCGAGTAAGAGCTAAAGCAAGATTTAATATGAAATAAAAGCGTATTTCTCTGAAAGTTTTAGTCAGTGTCTTAAGATAAATAAAAGTTCTTCTCGGGCATCCATTGCTTCTTTTAATTGTACCTGCAACGCGTCGATCAGTATTAATTTCTGATCGTTTTCAAGACTGTTGTAAATCTGAAACGGAAAGTTTTTCGACTTAAGTTAGATAAGAAATCATGATTCTTGGATTTAGATAGCAAAATACGTAGGGTATATGTTCAAATAGAATTATTTTATTTTTGTTTGTTGTTGGTTTATTTGTTAATGCTATAAAACTCAGTACACATATTCCTGGTGCGAATAATACTGGCGAATAAGCTCTAAAAATTTTTAATTAGTACCAGTGCATAGTGATTTTGTAAAATGATGGAAAAATTTTCTAAATTTGTTGCATTTTGTCAATATCTACTTCTAATGCTTTGAAGATGAGAATTCTACTCAAACCCTTATCACCTCAATATGGATGACCAGAAATATGTAAATCAGTTATTTTTGGCTTAAGGTGCTGTAACTGGAAAACATTTAGCAATACCTTGTACTGTCGATGAAAATATGGTATTTGGCCCACGTAGCAATATTTATTGACCGCTCCTGGTGATTGATGCGACATGCAAATATCAAGAACCAGTTTGTATGTATATATATATATATATATATATATATATATATATATATATATATATATATATATTTACTTACTTAGTCCGAAGCCTTTCTACCGTTAAGTGGTTAAGTGTAGGGGAGTTGAGTTTTGCATTTTTGCCTCCATTGTTTTCTGTCTTGGCTTAAAGTTCGTATTTCGCTCCATGCCATTCCTATCCTCTCTATTTCTTCTCTGATTTTGTCTATCCATCTTGCTCTTGGTCTTCCTCTCCTATTTCTTCTCGGCACTCACGTTTCGAACACTGTTTTGGTGAGTCTATCGTCCGGCTCTTGACATACATGTCTAAACCATCTGAGCTGTCTCTCTATAATTTTCTCGTTGATGGGTTCGATTTATAAGTTTCGTCTGAATGTTTCATTTTTTATTTTGCTCTTCTGCTCTTATTTTCGATTTTTCTCAGGAATCTCATTTCCACTGCGTTTGTGCGGGATTCTTGTCTTTTAATTAGTGTCCTTGACTCATTTCTGTACGTGAGTGTTAGTCTGACCACTTTTTTCACAACCTGCGTTTTGATATTTTTCTGTACTTTTTTTGTTCCTAGAAATGTTGTCTTCATTGTATTGAATATTCTTCCTGCTCTTCTCACTCTTTCATTTATTTCTCTGTCCATTGCTTAATTAGTTTTCCGTCCAACTTTATTTCGTATATTTCTCTTGTGTTTGATGTTATCATGGTTTTTGTTTTTTGTATACTGATTTTCATGTTTATCATCTCCAGCTTCTCTTTTATTACTTCAAGGTTATATTGTAGATTTTCCCCGGTATCTGCTATCAAGGCCATGTCATCTGCAAATATCAGTTCATTCAGTTGTGTGGGTCTCATTCGCCGGTACCCCAATGTCAAAGTGCGGTCCAAATTTCATTTTCTTTTCAAAAAGTTCAGATTTTTAAGGCAAGGTGAGTCCAATTATAGTCTCGTATTAGCTATTTACATAATTTTGTAGATCTCAATATATTGCGTAGAATATCATGTTTTTATTTATGCTTTATGTACCCCGGGACAGTGTCCCACATTTGAGGAAGGGCATCTCACCATAAATAAACAAATAGTTACAAGAATATGTAAACTATAACCAGAGTTATAAAATCGAATGAGGATTAAAAATTTATAATTTGATTCAGTTCTAGTAAGAAGGGGCACCGCCGAAGCTCCCTTCAGGAACCAGCGGTGGTACGTGGGAGGTGGGACCCTCCTTCGATTTTTTTTTATGCTTCTCTCATGCATGTTTTATCACCAGTATAGGTACGTCCAAAACTATCATGTTGTAGATGCCGCAAAAATATTATTCTATCTGCAGACAGAGCACAAACCCATCTTTACCCGACATTCACTGTCAATAGTAGAGCCTCTTTTTGATTCCATTGTTGCGAAGCGTATAGCATGTCATCAGCGGTCACTAACAATACAACAAAAACGAAAACAATTTGCTCTCACTATCGCAAGCTGTTCTGGAATAACACATTCTGTAAACAGCGTACTAAGTGGGCCATATTTGGGATCAGGCTTAAAAAAATCAACCTAAACGTTTCTTGCCCACCTGCATGAGGTTAGGCCAGTGAAGGAGTCAGCTGGAAACCTAAATTATCTGGCGTACATCCTGCCTTCCTATTGCCGGAGAAATGCCGACGCCGGAGAACTTATCCTAATAACCAGCTTCACCTAAAGGTTAAATGTATTAGGAGAAATATGGGTATCATCCACAACAGATATTGCAGATAGCAATCGAATGTCAGTTAGTGACCAATTTATATTATAACTTCACTTCCACAAGAAATAAATCTGCTACATGTTGACTTCAACAAAGCGTGTGATAATATCCTTCAAAGCCAACTCTGGGAAACTCTAGAAAGAATAAATATCAATATTAACTTAATTAAAGTCATTAAAAACCTTTATAAGAACAACATAACAATGATCAAAATAGAACATCAAATCTTGAAAGGATTTAGGGTAGATAAGGTTCTGAAATAAGAATGTTGCCGCTCACCGACGTTGTTCAAGCTCTATTTGCAATAAATACTGAAAATATGAAAACAAATGTGCAAGGACGTGGGTATTCCGCTAACGATCTCGACTTTTTATACGCTATATTTTTATAGGGGACCATATAGTTCTAGCCTAAGAATACTAAGATCTCAACTATACAACTCGAAAACTGATAAAAGAGTACGACAAATCATACTTTGAAGTTAACCTCAATAAAACAGAATACACGAGTATAGAGGAACTACAACAAGATCTAATTCTCGAGGTACATAATAATGTAATACATATATGTAAGTACATATATAGGAATGTATCCTGCATGGACGCAAAGTCATCAACTTACTAAATAGTGTAATATGGGACAAAAATATATTTGAAGTTAATAAATATAGAACCTATAATAGTATTATTATGATGAGCATCGTCCTATACGAGTATGGTAGTGAAGTATGACAGATAAAACAGCGTATGGAGAATTGGTTTATGGCAACGGAAATGGACTTCTGAAAAGGTGCAGCCGGAAAATAAAGATTGGTAAAATTAGGAACGACAGTATTCAAGAAAACTTGAGGATGAAACACACGATTATAGAGAATATTCAAATCGCGCTACTCAAATATTACCGAGACATATAGGGGAAGAACGAGGATATTATCCAAGCAAATCCTAAATTGGGCGTCTCGGGAAAGAAGAAAATCATAGAAAGAGTTGGAGAGAAGCCATAGACACAAATCCAAGGGAAGAACCCATAGGAAAATCTTTAAATAAACAGAGATCAATAGCGACTGAAGATCCGAAGACTTGGAAGAACGTTTTCACTCTATATATCAAGACTTTAATAATACGTTGAGTTACTATTTTTGCTTTCAAGTATGTCTTAAATATTTTATTTTTGCTTTCTAATATTGTCTTGCTATTCTCCGAAAAGCTGTCCGTCTGAGTCCTATTTTTCTATTTGAATCTACCGCCTCCATTTTCCAGTCTATTTTCATATTCTGTTTAGGTATATGTACTGTTCTACTTCTTCCAACATAACATACTGTAGCATAACACACATGCTAATTTTATCAAGTATTGTTATTGTCCTTATTTTGATTGAATCAATGGCCTTATTATCACCTATAAATACTAAGTATAAGTTTTTGTTATATTTTAAGGTATTTTCTACGGTGTTTTGAATTGATTGTATGTGATCCAGAATGTTAAATAGTTTTTCTCAAAACTTACTTGTTCATTGTTTTGATAACCTATTCTACAGAGCCATAAATGACTTTCAAAATCATTTCACATTATTTTGATTTTACAGTCTACTCAAAACTATTCTTTACTCAAGAGTACCAAATATTTTACGAGTACACTGAGGACCACTATACAATGGAAACTTCAACTAGAGGCTTATTAACAATAATTTGAAAACTTTCAGAGATACAGTAAGAAATGCTTTGTACTATATACTATAAATGTTCGGAAAGTTTTTGTGTAACGAACGCTTTAGGGTAAAGTTTTCCCGAAATAATTTCACCAAAAATTTGCGATAATTTCAAAACTAATTGTCACTCTTGCCTCCAAGATGATATCTCCCCCTTTATTTTGTCTTTCATATAATAAATTAATATAACAACCCTAATATAATAAATCTTTGTTAACGTTGTATATTAGATATTAAATGTCTAATATAATGTTGTGTATTCTTAAGATAAAGATAAAAAATAAGAGTTTGTTCTTTGTTTTCTTATTATGTCCAATAAAAGTATTTCTATTACCGTAAAAAAATAACCATATTTGCGCATTATAGTCAATGTGCAGAATAATATTTTTTCATAGATACTATTTTTTACTGTTCCGTACGGAACGTTTATGGGATCATTTCGGTGTCCGTCTGTCTGTCCGTTTGTCACATCCTATTTTCTCTGAAACTATTTGACATAGAAAGTTGAAAGTTGGCACAAATACAGGAATTGATGAACCAATAAGAGCCGTGAAGTTTTGTAAGTTAAATTTTGACTTAAAAATTATCAAGTCATTGAGTGGGGTATCAAACGAAAGCTTATGAAAACACGAGTTCAAAAATATATGATGTAATATTCGCGCTATATTTTTTTTTACATTATTTAAAAAAAAAAAAAAAAAAATCTCTGTCCACCTCCCTTATCTCGAAAAGTACTGATTAAAAAATTTTGAAAAAATTCTGGAATATTCTCCGTAAAGTGTAGATTGACCGAAAATTATTACGAGTGCATTACCCTTGATAATACAGGTATACAAAAAAAAATCTCTGTCTTTCAAGTGACACGTGTTTTTAGAAAACACACTTAAAGTTGCCAGACTACTAATAAATTAAAAAAAAAAAAAAACAATGTAAAACTGTATAATCATTAAAATTTTGGAATTAAACTATTATTTCGGACATCTTTAACAATTTTAGGTTTTAATGTTCACGTTTAACAAAAAACACGCATACACCACCTTTACGTAACAAAATATTGTTTAAAATAAATATGTGAACCTGCTAAATTAAAACAATATTTTTAAACAAAACTATTACTTCCAGTGTTTTTTTGAAGATCTTAATTCTGACTTGACATCAAAAAATAAAGTTTTATGTTCAGTTTCAACAAAAAACTCGCTTTTAACACTTACGAGGGTGCTATGTGGTTGGTAAAATGCCTTTTTAAGTAAATAAACGTAATGAAATAATAGTTTTGTTCAATATCAATAAAAATTAAAAATAATTTTTTAATGTTTTACCTTATTTAAGAAAATGTATTTTTTTCAATTTAATAGTTTTATTTTAAAAGCAATCACCGTACGGAACACTAATTGCGCAAGTCCGAGTTGCACTTGGCCGTTTTTTTACCCTTACAATGACACAGTGCTAGAAATATTTTGCCCCTAATGCGAAAGTTATTTGGCACACTTCACCAAAATGAATAAGATCTATATATTTACATCACTAACTTTTTCAATTTTTTCGTTCTTAAACTTAGAAAAATTTAATAATAAATCAACAAATATATAGGAAATCAGCAGATATATATATATATATATATATATATATATATATATATATATATATATATAATATATATATATATATATGTATATATATATATATATATATATATATATATATATATATATATATATAAATTTATAATTATTGTACAACTACATGAATATTTATTCTTGAAGTCGTTAACTCATTTCGTGGCGTAGAACATTCCTTCATTTTGAAATGAAACTCTAAAGTTTAGAATTTAATTGACATTTAAATTTCATTATTGTTTGAATTCTCTACATATCCTTGAGCAGCAATCATCCTCCGTGCTACTTCAGATCAGATATATTGCCCAGTTTATATTGACAAGAAGTATGGCAGACGTTTTTGCGAAAGGAATGACCAGTATGGGCCTCGAAATTTTCTTCAGGTGTTTTTGTTTTGATATTTTAAAAATAAACGTAGGGTAATAATATATATATTTCGTAAACTGTAAAAATGCATTTTTTTTGTATAAATTCACAATTAAAACAGACCTTTTGTCTTCCTTTAACTATATTTCAGTGAGTTTTATACGGCAAAACAATCTAAAATATTATCCTTATCAGCACCAGAAGCTTATTCGGTGTCTAATTTCATTAGAATATGTTTTACATCATGCTATCTAAATAACACCGGCCAAGTACAAGTCAGACTTGCGCAATTAGCGTTCCGTATGTCCATTGCTTTTAAAATAAAAATTTTTGTTATAGAGCTATAAAATGATCAATAACTTCACAAAACACACCCCAAATGAGTTTTCATCAAAGTTTTTTTCAGATCTTTACTGAAAACTGATGACCTTGAAATTTATATATATATATATATATATATATATATATATATATATATATATATATATATATATATCAGATAAATCATTCCTCATCAGTATTGAATTCGTGATAATTTTCGTTTAATTTACACCCTGTGGAGAATATTCCAAAATTTTTTGATCAGAACTTTTCGAGATAAGGAGAGGGGACAACGATTGTTCGAAATTTTTTAAAAATAACTTGAACTCGTATTTTTACAAGCTTTCATTTGATACTCCACTTCCGATTTCACCCCCTAAAAGCAACGCCTTAAGTAAAAATTTAACTTTAAAAACTATACGACTCTGGTGAGGCCATTAATTTCTATACTAGTGCCAAATTTCAACTTTCTATGTCAAATAGTTTCGGAGAAAATCGGGTTTGACAGACGGGCATACAGACGCACAGACAGACAGATACCGAAGTGATCTTATAAGTGTTCCATACGAAACACTAACAACGTCGAGCATGTTTGACTTAACTTCAAGTGAAGTAAAGATTAGCTGACAGGTTAGCAAGTTCAACAAATGTCGCAATGACATAAAGTAGGAAATACTGTATATGTTGTTGTATAATTTATATATGCAGTTGGTTTAATTTAAAAAGATAAAGAAAAGGAATAGGAGAAAGGAGTCCTAAAGAGCTGGAGCCATCCAATACAGGAATGCAGTGGCAGCCTTGGTAATTGATGTCTTGTTCTTGCCTTTTTATTCAATCAATCAACGCAGTGGTATTTTTTGTTATAATCATTTATTTTTTTTCCTATTTCGTCTATTAAAAAACGTAAATAAATGTTTTTTGTGTTTAGTGCGCTAGATTCTACAGCGGTAGACAAGAAGAAGATTGAGAATATCAAAGAGATTTTTAACACGATTTATAAACCACCTTTTTTCTACAGCCGTTGTATTTTATTCCAGATACTAGCCGGGCCCGCAGCTCCGCTCGCGTGGACTTGATTCACTACTAGCGTCACTGCTTATTCCTTATGTTACCCAACGTATTAAAATATCTTCCATTATTTCCCCTTATCTCCCAATATTTGTCCTTATCTCCCATTATCTCTACATAATTTCCATTATCTAGGCTTATCTCTGCTCATCTCCCATTATTTCTCCTTATCTCCCATTATTTTTCCTTATCTCTCATTATCTCACCTTATCTCCCATTATCTCACCTTATCTCCCATTATCCAGGCTTATATTAAATTATATAGAACATGTTTAAATTTATAAAAACACGTAAATCGGATAAGTGGTTCTCGAGTGATAAGCGCACTAACGGACAGACAAACAGACAGAGAGACGTTGCATTTTATATATATTATAGATATTCTTTGCTCCATGATATTGTTCCATATTTAATGCTTTAGGCAGTGTATTGCAAGAGAACGCGCTAGCGGCAAACTTTTTTCCGACTTGATTCACTATTATCGTCACTGCTTATTCCTTATGTCATCTAACGTAATAAAATATATCCTATAACCTGGCCAGAGAACATACGTATGTTTAAAAAAAAAGCACGTAAATCGGATAAGTGGTTCTCCAGTGAAAAGCGCACTAACGGACAGACAGACAGAGAGACGTTGCATTTTATATATATTATAGATATTCTTTGCTCCATGATATTGTTCCATATTTAGTGGTTTAGGCAGTGTATTGCAAGAGAACTCGCTAGCGCCAAACTTTTTCCGATTTGATTCACTATTATCGTCACTTATTCCTCATGTTACCTAACGTAATAAAATATAGTCTATAACCTGGCCAGAGAACATAAGTATGTTTAAAAAAAAAGCACGTAAATCGGATAAGTGGTTCTCCAGTGATAAGCGCACTAACCGACAGACAGACAGACAGAGAGACGTTGTATTTTATATATATTATAGATATAGATTATTATTATTATATAACCTGGCCAAAGAATATATGTATGAATTTAAAAAAAGACAGGTAAATCGGATAAGTGGTTCTCGCGAGATAAACGCACTAATGGACAGACAGACAGGCAGAGAGACATTGCATTTTATATATATTATAGATTATAGATATTCTCTGCTACATAATATTGTTCCATATTCAATGGTTTAGGCTGTGTATTGCAAAGGAACGCGCTGGCTGCAAACTTTTTTTTCCGACTTCATTCTCTATTTTACGTCACTGCTCATTCCTTATGTTACCTATCGTAATAAAATATAGCCTATAACCTGGCCAGATAACATATGTATGTTTTTTAAAAAAAAAGTACTTAAATCGGATAAGTGGTTCTCCAGTGATAAGCGCACTAACGGACAGACAGACAGACAGACAGACAGAGAGAGAGACGTTGCATTTTATATATATTATAGATTATAGATTATCAAAAACAGTAAATCAATGGCAAAACAGAGCTTAATTTTTATTTTGAAACAAATAACAATGTAGGATCATTTCTATAGAAATAATAAACCGTGATTCCATAGTGTCATGTGCTCCGATATTTGAATTTAGTACAGGATAATTTTGACTGCAAAATAATTGAAACTTTTGAGAATGAGGATAAATTTAGCGGTAAATCACCAAATACAATACCTACATTCGGTAATTTTAAATCTTCCACCGAAAAAATATAACCGGCGATATGAAAATAAATAACATAAATTCAAAAAACGGTATAATATATATAAAAGACGGAAATTGAGAGATAATTATAGCATATTTTGAGGAAAAGACCAAGAAAGTTAACCTCCTATATTACGGTCGGTACATTATATGCTAAAATCAAAACTTGATATTAAGGAAAACGTAGGTAAAAGGATATTGATTAAATTAGTCTCATATTTGAATAAAAAGTCAGCTGGATATTGTCTGTGCCTCAGATTTTAATGCCAGAGCAAAAAAAAAAATAGTTTATAACCGAAGCAGATAAGGATAATGTTTTAGATTGTTTTGGTTATACGTATTTCGGGTGCCTGTCGCCGTACAGAACTCACTGAAATATAGATAAAGGAAAACAAAAGGTCTGTTTTAATTGTGAATTGATATAAAAAATGCATTTTTACAGTTTACGAAATATGTTATATAGAATTTTATCAAAAATATGCAACTTCTTGTCCAAACTATATGACTAGCCTACGTTTATTTTTAAAATGTCATAACAAAAGCACCTGAAGTTGCTAAATTTCGAGGCCTATACTGGTCATTCCTTTTGAAAACCGTCTGCCATACTTCTTGTCAATAAACTGGGCAGTATATCTGATCTCAAGGATGATGTAGAGAATTCAAACAATGATGAAAATTAAATTTCACTTAAATTCTAAACTTCGTCACGTAGTTTTGACTTAAGGGGTGGGAGGTGAAAAAACATTTTTTTACCAAGTCATCGAGTGGGGGTATCGAATGAAAGCTGTAAAAACAGGAATTCAAAAATATATGTAATGTACTGTTTGCGCACACTTTTCTTTGAATTGTTTTTAAAAAATTGCGAAAAAATCGCTGTCCCCTCCCCTTATCTCGAAAAATACTGATCAAAAAATGTTGAAAAAATTTTGGAATATTCTCCACAGGGTGTAAATTAAAAGGAAAATAATCACGAGTGCAATACCTATGATATATATATATATATATATATATATATATATATATATATATATATATATATATATATATATATATATAAATTTCAAGATCATCAGTTTTCAGTATAGATCGGAAAAAAAACTTTGATGAAAACTCATTTCGGGTGTGTTTTGTGAAGTCATTGATCATTTTATACCTCCGTAACAAAAAATTTTATTTTAAAAGCAATGGACGTACGGAGCACTACTTCGCCAGTTTTTTTTTTTAGATAGCATGATGTAAAACATATTCTAATGAAATTAGACACCGAATGAGCTTCTGGTGCTGATGATATACCTCTAATCGAGTGTCGTAGTTCAAGGAGATCATAATAATACAAAGTATACTCCTTGAAGAAAAAAAAAACAAAGGCAGCGTATAGAAAGGAGGTTTCGATCGACAAATAGGTGGCTACCAAACGACAATCCCGTGGTGAAGCTCCTGAATGATGAAAAGATCTCTTGCACTAAAACAACAAGATTAGAATCAATAATCGGAAGATATAGACTATTCACGAAAGAAACCTTTCCACACAATATAACTCTACGAGAGAGATGGAGGGGGCTACATATGCCCTCCGAATTTCTCTCGATTATGCCTCTACTGTCATCGTACACAAAAAAATGTGCCAACGAACTAACAGCAGTCTTTTATATACTGTTCATTCATCCTATATACATGAAGAATTTTTCTTGCTGGAAATCAGCTCAAGTGCAGCTGATAAATAAAAAAAAGGTAAAAAGAACATGTCCGATAACTACCAAGTATATTTACTAATTTAAATTCCATAAGGGCTTACTGCGTACGTGTAAGTTGAAGAGGACCGAGTTATTCCATTAGTGTCATCCACTCTGAATCGTATTTTATACTCTGTATAAGTGTTTCGTTTATTTTTAATCAATTCGGGACTTATGTAAAGCGATATTTATCCCACTTATTCTAAAAAACTTTATCTCTTTATCTTTTTTTCAGCCTAAGCGCTGAGTTAACGTACCATTTAAGCTTTTATTTGCCGACGGTCACTTAAAAAGGTCCTTTTGCTTTTATACGCTTTTTATGTTTGGAGGTGCAAGACCAGGTTTTTTGATTTAAGAAAAAAAAAACCTACATTTGACGCCCGTTTTTCAAATAACTTGTATTTGCTTGATGTTAAAAGCGTTCTAATAAGTAAAAAATATACATTTTAAAGGGCAAATTAGTCCCATGCATTTTTTAAATTTGAATGCCCATTTAAATTTAAAATTATTCGTTTAGAACTAGGTAGGTAAAAAGAATATGTATTCGTGAAAAGAGCTGTCTTTTGAGATTTTATATTTCTTCATGCTACGTGCTGCAGAGAAATCCTTAAAGCGCTATAGGAGCGATCATCATCATAATTAGCTTATTTCATCCATAGTCGGATTTAAGCCTGCCCAAGTTTTCTCCAATTAGCTCTGTTGCTTGCTTTTTGTATCCAATCGTGTTCCGCTAATCTTTGTACGTCGTCCGTCTATCTTGTCTGTGGTCTATCTCTGCATCTTTTATGTTCTGTAGGCCTCCATTCAACCATACGGCGCGACGTGTCCAACTGTTATCGTTTGTCCTTGCGATATGCCCCGCCCAATTCCTTCCACCTTAGTATACAGTCACTTTTGATCTTCTTAGTATCTCGATGTTAGGAATACGATCTTGGAGTCTAATATTTGGCTCTCCTCGTCATTACTCTTTGGGTTACCTAGAGTTTATTTATTATACTTTTATTTAAAGCCCACGTTTCAGTGCCTTATGTTAATACCGGCAGTACATATTGATCGAACACTTTGTTTTTTTTATTTTATTTGGGATCTCCAGATTTAAATGTAGATTATAAACCTTCCGATCGCAGACCAAGCTAACGAGACTCTTCTATCCAAATCAGCCTTTAAATTATTTTTTGATATTTCGATTTTTTGTCCTAAATATATGAATGTTTGTATCTTTCCTATTCTTTTACCATATGTTAATAGTTCCTGGTTGTTATCTTCACCTCGTTGTTCAAATATTTGGTTTTGGTGAAGTTTATTTTTAGACTTATTTCTCGAGTCTTGTTATATAATTCCATTCGCATTTCTTGTAATTATTCTTTTGTGTTGGTTATTATAGTGACATCATCTGCGAACCTTAAGTGATTTAATCGTTCACCGTCCATGAGTATTCCTTTAGTTTCCCACTTTAACAATCTGAACATATCTTCTAGAGTCAACATGACTAGCTTTGGGGATATTGAGTCGCCTTGTTTAATTCCTTTTTTAATTTTGATTTTATTTGTTTTTTCTTCAAGCATTTTTTGTGATGTGGCATTTATATATATATATATATATTATATATATATATATATATATATATATATATATATATATATATATATAATATATACATCAATAACTTTTGACGCAGATTTTTGAATAGTGGTAGCATGTACAGAATCCCAAGCTTGACTTACCCAGTAAATAACATTTTTCAGTGTAACCTTTCTCATCCATTGATTATATCCTTCTTTTCTGTGTATTCTAACAGATGTTCAAGATATAAACGCCTATAATTTTTTAATATGTTTTCGAGGATGCCTTGATCCATTGGTTGCATTATGCTGGTTACATTTGGAGGAAAAAATTTTATAACAATTTCCCCACATGAAGCCCTTCTCCAAGGTGAGAGGGGGCATTATCCATTAACAAAATTGCTTTAATAGGAAGACGGTTTCTGTTCAAAAATTTAGTCACAGATGGCACGAACTCTTCTTCAAACCAGTTAGTAAATAAGGTCGCATCCATCCATGCGCTCTTCTGACTTTTGTAATAGACTGGTAGGGCTTTGGGTGTGATGTCTTTTAAAGCTCTTGGACGTGCAGACTTGCCAATCACCATCAGTGGGATTTTGTGCTTGCCAGATGCATTCGAACATACCATTATAGTTAATCTTTGCTTGCTTCGTTTGTGCCCAGGAGCTGATTTTTCCTGCCGATATGCCAATGTATTTGATGGAAGCATTTTATAATTCAGACCAGTTTCGTCACAGTTGTAAATTTGATCACATGTGTATCCACAATCTTCGATTTGCTTTTTAAATTTCTGCTTAAACTTCTCAATTGATGACACATCAGCAGAAAGTTTTTCACCACATACAGTGAGTTGTCGTACACCGTACCGTTTTTTTCCAGCGGTCAAGCTATCCAGAACTGGCCGTAAACTGATCTATCTCTGGGAATTGCCTACTAATCATTATTGCTTTCTATTGTAAAATTGGACCTGACAGAGGCACACCTTTTGATCTCTGTTGGTTAAACCACATGAATAGAGCTTCGTTAACCTTTTCGTAGTCGCCGGTTTTCATTGATTTTCTTCCTGAGGAGGAGAAGGCTTGATTTATACGCCACTCTGTTACCTCATCTTTTGCTCCATTATAATACGACAAACAAAAATTCAAACAAGGCCGTTCGTATTAATTACACTTAACTACCAGAACTCCAACCAAATAAATTATGTGAGTATGCTCGTACTTCTCCGTAGTAAACGCTATAACGCACTGCATTCACGCAAATTTACATGCTGAAAGAGTCCAAAAACATAAATAGGGGAGCCCCTCACACGGGCCAGGGGATTCCCCGAAGGCCCCGACGATTTTAACTGGAAATATGTACATACATATTTTAGAAGCTCGGTTAATACGCAGTATAGACGCGCGTACCTCGGATAATCAGGTTCTTAGATTGGCTCGGTTAATCCGGAGCTCGGATAATCGCGACTCGGTTAATCGGAGTTCTACTGTATATATATATATATATATATATATATATATATATATATATATATATATATATATATATATATATGTGTGTTCAAGAAGAGTTGTGTATATTTCGTTACTCTGCTGCTACTTAAGGCGTTAAAGATTGCCCATATCTCTACCGAATTAAAAGCTTTTTCGTAATTAACCATTGATATCTACAAGGTGAGCTTATATTCATTTTTGTGCAGTAAACAAAGCATTTAAAATTGCACAGTCTGGTTACAGCAATCTTATCCTCTCTGTGGTATCACCTGAGTTTTGGAACTCGAAAAATTTGCGCTGTTTTGTTTATAAACAATTAAAGTGTTCAAAACGCATTTTTTTAGCTTAAAATGTGAATAACTGCAGTTATATAAATTAGATCGAGAACAAACAAAAAGTCATACTTTTTGTAATAAAATTTCCAATAACCACAAGACCCGGAAAGGCAAGATTTTTCAATAAATTTTGTGAAGATTTGCGTGCCGAGCATACATACATCTTTACTTTATTACTGTAACTCTCGTTGGTTGTCGAGAGATAACGTACTCTCACGTGTACACGAATTAAAAAATGAGTTGTACAATATTTGAGAAATTAAATCTCCTTAATAAATCGTTGTAGGAAAATGAAACGCATATACTGCAACTGACTGATAAAATTGCAGCGTTTCAAAAGAAGTTGCTGTTGTGGAAAAGAAGAATAGAAGAGAAGCAAGAAAATACTATTTTCCTGTTTTGAAAGGCTTGCTGAAAGGAAAATCTATTCAAAATCTGGAGCCAAGTTTGCAACTGATGTTTATCCAACACTTATCAACATTAAGCACCCATCAATACGACTAGATTAGAAAACCATCCCAAGAATATCCTATTATCAATACTAAGGCTTTGAGGATTCTTTTACCATTTGCTACGTCGTACTTGTGTGAAACTGGCTTTTCTGCGTCTGCAGTAATCAAATTGACGTACAGGTCACAAATAAATTTAGAAAAAGAAATAAGAGTAGCAATTTCAAAACTTCAGCTCCAGTTTGAGAAGTTATGCTCAGAAAAGCAAGCTTATCCTTCTCATTCTTTGTATTGTTTGTAGGTTTTTTTTATGTTTTCTAATAAATACTAATTAAGATTCTATATTCTTTGGAATTGTTCGGTGGCAAGCCCTACAGCAATACCAGTGTCGATCCTTATAGGCGTAGGTATAATTCTGGAAAAAATAATTTAATATTCATGCAGGTTTCTTTTATTTACCGGTAGATCATTTATATTTTAAGAATCTAATTTAAAAACTATACCTAGTTCAGAAATATCGCAAAAAAACAATAGTATTTACAAATGTTTACCAATATTTATTGAAACGAGAATTTACTTTAATTAGTATCAATATTTTGAAATGATTGATTTCAACTAAGTATATAGTACTGATAGGTTAATTTAGGTTAGTAACACGTAATGTGTTTTGTGTGGCGGCTCCAAAATAACATATTGCATTGAAATTTATTTTCCAAAATTAAAAACTGAAATTTATCCCATTTAATAGATAATTAACAAGATAAAAGCTGCCTAAACCGAACCCTCAAAGTAGAGTTTTAATTATTTCGTTTACCTGACGAACAAGAGTTGTCAATTTTAACTCGATTTTATTAAGTGAAATTTAAGTAAAATTCGAAGAACCTTAAAGTTGAAAGGAATTATTAAAGCAACCTGAATATTTAACAAATAAGTTTCCAAAGTATGGAAATTGACACAGACTCTTAAAAGTTAAGGACGTTGTTTGAAGTTTTGGAAGCAGACACAAAAGTATGCAGGACTTTTGCAACATCACAGGAATTATTTTCAGAATTAATTTTCAAATATAATGGCGTTCTTTTTTATGATTTTCCTTAATATACAAAATATAAGATATTTATATTATTTTTGTTTTATCTTCCAAGAATACATAACCACATCTCAACTGAAGTAACGTTGAAACAAAAGGAAATAATAATATAAAGAGCTGAAAACTACCAGGTGCTGAGAATAAGAATATAAAAAAGGTTTTTTTTTATTTCGTTCTAACTATGGTATCGTTATTATTACAAATGAACAAAAATTAATTTTGTTAAATATCCATAGTTCCATTCTGGTCAATGTATTTTGCCACAAAAAGACAAGCATGAGCAAATCGAAAGCAAAGGCCATGCTTATTGTGTTCTTTAACGTCAAAAGTATGGTCCAGTAGGAGTTTCTACTTGCCGGAAAGACCATCAAGCTTTGTTTTATGTAGAAGTGCTCAAGAGACTGAAAAAACAAGGGTCCAACGTATCAGGAAGGACATCGCCGCTACGTGAGTGGTACACCATGATAACGTGCCAAGTCATACCTCCATGCGAGCCAAGGAATTTTTGACCCGGAACAACATCACTGTAAACATAAAACACAGTAGCGACAGTCCGACTCGGCACCTTTAATCTCAAGGGGTTCGAGTTTGGAATGATCACATGAGCTGTCGCCATATTACTGGTATGATGCCCGCCAGTTTTTAAAATATTCAAATTCCTTCTTTCGAGAAAAATTCTATTCTGTAAAATAAAAATGAATTTTGCTGTTTGAAAGGAAGAAAAAAATGAGAAAGGTTTTTTTTAGAAACATTTTCATTTTTAATTAAGTTCTTATTAAAACAGATATACAAAAAACAGGGGAAAAGGCAAAAATTAAAAGGAAAAAATACATTTGGTTTCAACTCTTTTTACACGTTATTCATTTAAATATCTCATTGTTGACTTTATATTTCTCAACTATTAGAGATGTTGTCCGGGGGGAGGAACAAGTGGAGTAACATAAACGAATACTTAACAACAATAAAACATAAACTGTTTTACAAATAAAATGTATCTCTAATATTAAAACACAATTATCATAATTTATATAATATATTGTATAATAGAAATAAGGAACAAATTACCGTTTAGGATCTTTGGGAAATTAAAAAAAAATAACTCTTTTAGAGATACCACATATATTTTACCATCACTAACCACAACAACAAAAACTTCCTCTTGACACCTTTTTTAGAATTATTCTCCTTGAAATCCAAATGTAAACACAATCCGTGACCGTGCTGACAGCCATGTTGTTTGTACGATAAGGGACGCATGCGTGATAAAAAAACAGAACCTACAAATTTTCTTAAGCGTCGCTACTGTGTTTTATGTTTACTCTGACAACATGGTCACGCTGTCCTTACAATCTCGATCTAGCTCCGTCAGATTTGTTTTGGTTTCCCCGAATTAAAACTGCCCTGAAAGGACATCATTTTAGGACCGTTGACGAAGTCAAAACCGTTGTGACGGGGACTCTTAAGGGGGTTCCCGAAGTCTTCCACGATGCCTATAACGCTGATAAAACTTTCCTGACAGATCTTGTGCACTAGTGTCACTCGGTTAACAATTCGTCATGTTGAACAAGGTCGAATGCCATTTTTATATTAAGCGTAACTCTTCGAGACTCCTTCATAGTGTTCAATTTTTTTGGCTTAAGGATATGTGATATTAGATCTTCTGCTGATCTTTGCTTACGAGAGCTACGTTGCTCGTCGACAGCATTTTCTGTAACCCTCATTTTTACTGAAAGTAATGCGAACGGGTCAGTAGCTGCTTGGCACAGTCTTCTGGCCTTTTTTAAGTATTGACTGAACTCGAGTGCATTTTTGGCAGTACAAAAATATTTTTTCCTGTAGAAAGCCAAAAAGTCTACAGAAAACTAATGTTGGTTCACTGGCATCTTTCTGAATACGAAAATATTTATTTCATCCCCGTAAAAAAGTTTTTAATGTCTGGTTTTATTAAGATACATTTCATAGTCCGTTGTCGTAACACGAAGGTTGTATGATAAGTACCTGGCCTCGGCCAGAGATGGCAAAAGAATCTTGTCGAATTTTTAAGTCGCTGCGTGATTTACTTTATCAGTGGCAGCCACTTAATTAGAACAACTTTTTTGATTTTACAACAATGGAAAAAAATATCCAGTAGTGATAAAATATTTGTTTTTGAAAAAGAAAACGAATGATGAGATAAAAGCGAAACTCAGCGAAGTTTATGGGGACTTCGCACCTTCGTTATCGACCATAGAATATTGGAGAGCTGAATTCAATTGTGGACGTACAAGCATTTTTGATGAACAACATCCAGATCATCCAAATGAGGTCACATCAGAAATGATTGAAAAAATCCACAATATAGTGATAAATAATGGGATCGTGAAAGTGCGCGAGATTGCTGGAACTGTGAGTATCTCAACTAAATGGGTGCAGAACATTTTAACAACTGATTTGGATACGAAAAAGCCTTCCGCAAAATGGGTGCCGCGATTGCTCACAATTGACAATAAACATCCACCTGTTTCAGCTTCAATAGAATGTTTGTCGATATTCATGCGTATGCGACCAAAGAACAGTCCAAACAGTGGGTTTTCCGTGGCGAATCGGCGCCAAAGACTTTATTGGCCAACAAAGTCATGGCCACAATGTTTTGGGATGTACGCGGCATAATCCACTTCGATTACCTTGAAAAGCGCAAAACGATTAATGGAGATCCAACTTCTTGGATCGTTTCAATCATGCTGTGAAAGAAAAGCGTCCGCATTTGGCGAAGAAAAAATTTTCTTTCATCCATACAATGCACGAGTGCACACTTGTGTCATCGCAATGGCAAAATTCCATGATTTAGAATACGAATTGCTTCTGCATCCACAATATCCGCTAGATTTAGCCCCCGCGATTATTTCCTATTTCCGAATATAAGAACATGTCTTGGCGGAAAAAAATTTGGCTCAAACGATGAGGTGATTGCTGTTTTGATGGGTTGGAGAAATTGTATTTTTTAGATGGAATACAAGAGATAGAAAAATGTCCGACTAAGTGTATCGAGCTAAAAGGAGACTATGTTGAAAAATAAAATAAATTTTACAACTAAAAATATATTTTTGTTGTCAAGGACAGTTACTTATCATACAACCTTCGTATCAGGAATTATTAATTGTACATTAGGAATAATGTATAGTGTTTTGCCCTGAAAATTAACAGATGTGCAGTCAAGAGTTTACATAAAAGAAGTAAAGTATTTATAGTAGATTTATGGACAAATATTCTACAAATACGGTCACAGAATTTTCATCCATTACCTCTATAAAAATGCTGTACTGCTTGTTGGTTAGGCCTCTCTTGGAATATTGCTCATGTGTGTGGAACCCGCCTTTTGCTTGCCATGCTAGGAGCTTGGACCTTGTTCAGAGTAAATTTCTATGTCACATTAATTTTAAATTCTTTAACAATGATTCTTTTAGTTACTCAAAACTGACATCTACATTAAACTTGAACATCCTGTCTAATCGGAGAGTTCAGCGTGATCTCGTAATGTTCTTTAAAATTTTAAATTTCATTGTAAATTGTCCAGAACTTTTATCACAGATTAATGTGTATGCATCCTCTAGATATAATAGACCTACGTTGTCCTTCTTTAAATCTTATCATAAGACAACCTATGGAGCTAATACCTTCATGACAAGATCTATGGGCATTGTAAATAACTGCCCATCACTGGACTTGTTCTCCAGCTCCTTGTCTCTTTTTAAGAGGCAGATCGGGTTCTTTTCTGAATTTCTTAGTTTTAGCCTTTAGTTTTAAGTATCATTTATAGATGTAAACTTTTATATTTTGTCTTTATGAGTTGGGCATGTCTCGTAAATAAATAAATAAATAAAAATATTGTGTAAAATTCTTGACATAGCTTTTTTTCTCTTAGATTCTAGCTAATCGGATTGACTCATCATATTCGCCCGTTGAAGGTAAATTGCATATTTCTATGTTTGTTTAAAAATTCAGAATCAAATACACAAGTGTATAACGTGTTACCTGTAGTTTTTAGCCGGATGAACGCAGCCTCACTGATCCCCAAAAAAAATTGCTGTTAACCACGTTTTTTACATTTATCACAATAATAAATTAGAGAATCCTCACACCAAAATTTCTCCCTATTCAGCCGTAAAAGAGGTAGAAAAAGAATTAAAAAAGGGATTTGGAAGACTTATAATTTCATTTAATACGAGACCTGCATTTGATGGTTTAAAAATTTTAAAGAAAAATTTTACTATTAAAATAACTTATTCAGAGGAATTGGATAGAATTTAAATTAGACGATTGTTGAAAGCTTTGAAAGCTGATCTGAAAGCGATAAATTGATTTTATAGCGAGCCCCATTTTAAATGAATTTCGAGTCATTCAACTCAATAAGTTGCCAGTTCTGGAGTGACACCACTTAATTTTATTTCCAAAAATAAGAGGATGTTTTTAAGTCATCTATCTTGAAATTCAAAAACATCCTCAAAAACATTAGATGACCGACGATACCCTAAAGCTTATAAAAATAAGAAGAAATATGATTTTAATAAAAAACACATCGAATCGTCAAGACAGAATCAGATCACTCAATAAACAAATCAAGGTGGCTTTTAAAAAGGATAAAAACGCCGTCCCCTTCAAATTAATCCCCCTTGGATACAATGCATTTATGCCAACGTTTTTTCCAGTCTTCGAAACAGTTGTTGAATTCGATTTCTGGAATGGTCTTTAAAGCCTTCTTCGAATCGGTTTTAATCTCCTCAATCGACTCAAAACGATATCCTTGAAGCGGTTTTTTGAGTTTAGGGAATAGCCAGAAGTCCGACGGAGTTAAATCAGGCAAATAGGGCGATTGCGGAATGATATGAGTTGAATTTTTGATGAAAAAGTCGCGAAGAATCAATGTTGTGTGAGAAAAAGCACTTTATCGTGATGAAAAAACCGAGAGTTATCGGCCCATAATTCCGGTCTCTTGAGACGAATAGCTTCACGCAAACGACGCATAACGCTCAAATAATATTCCTTGTTGATAGTTTGGTCTGATGAAAGGAATTCATAATGAACAACACTACGATAATCGAAGAAAACTGTTAACATCACCTTGATTTTCGACTTGCTTTGGCATGGTTTCTTCAGTCTGGGCTCACCTCCAGCACGATATTTGCTTGATTGGTCGGCAGTTCCCGAATCGTATGCGTAAATCTATGTCTCATCTCCCGTAATGATGCGCTTGATGACGTTTTGATAGTCAGAATCACGACGCTCTTTATCGAAAAAATTGAGCGTTTTTGGTACCAAACGATAGGAGACGCGTTTGAGGCACAAGTTGTCTTTTAAAATCGATTGAATTGATCCAAATGATAAGTTGGTGATGTCAACAAGGTCTCTAATTGTCACTCGATGATTTTTGAGCACCAAATCCTTGATTTGCTTGACGTGGTTCTCATCGGTAGATGTTGAAGGACGACTAGGACGTTCATCGTCCTCCACACGTTCTCTGCCTTCTTTAAATAATTTATATCAATCAAAAACACTTGCTCTGGATAGAGCATCATGACCAAATGACTTTTTTATCATTTCGAACGTTTGGGAAGCCGAAAAACCATTTTTAAAACAAAATTTAATGCAACTTCTTAACTGAATTTTTTCATTCTTGTTAAAAATAAAAAAAACGCACTTTTGTTGTTGAACCAATGCAAGCGAATCTTATTAACTAATGACGCTATGGTCTTAAAATTTGACGCAGATGGCAGTTAAGGTTCTACCAACCTAACGAAAAAAAATTAATCCGATATGGAAATGCCCGGGCGATTTAAAATTCAAAGTCTTACTATTTTTTTAAAACAGTAGTATATGTGAGGAGCTAGAACAACATGCTATGAACAATCGACTACAAGAACTTTACGGAAAGTTAAAAAATCTATCGAAAGAATTCAACTCTAAAACACAAATAATCAGTATCAATCAATTAGTGGGTGACTGCAGTGTCGACAAAGAAGCCGCAGAAGAATAAGAGCCATATATTCGTAAGTCTGAAGTCAGGAAGGCTATTCAAAGGTTAAAGAATAGAAAAGCAACAGGTACTGACGAGATCACTGCGTAAATAATAAAGATGATGGGAGAAACCGCCGTGATTATGCTACATCAACTGTGTAATGAGATATGGAAGACTGGAAGATGGCCGAAAAACTGGTGCGAAGTTGTATTTATACCCTTGCATAAGAAAGGATTCCCTTTGGATTGCAGCAACTATAGAACAATCGCTATAGTGTCACACGCTGCTAAGGTGTTTCTCTGGATCCTAAATGAAAGACTCGAAACTTTTCTTCTGCAGCAAATATCTACCGAACAAACAGGCTTCATTCCAGGAAGAGGGACTAGAGAACAAATTCTCAACATACGCCAGATAATAGAAAAAGTCAGGGAATTCCAAATAACAACTTATATTTGTTTTGCTTCGACTGCATACATTGGAACAAACTCTGGTCGATTCTAATCAGCATGGGAACACCTATACATCTTGTAAACCTTATCCGATCCTTGTATGAGAACACAAATGGCAAAATTAAACTGGATAATTCTTTTTTTGATCGCACTATCGTAGAAGCCGGCGTCAGACAGGGCTGTATTCTGTCACCTTTACTTTTTAACATATATAGTGAACATATAATGAGTTCTGTTTTGGATGGCTGGAGTGGGAGTGTGACAATCGGTGGAAAAAAGCTAAGTAACCTCAGATATGCGGATGATACTGTTATACTTGCAACTTCAATACAAGATCTAGAATTAATTATGGACCGCCTGGAAATCACTAGCAAAAACTATGGATTGACAATTGATAGAGCGAAGACTCTGATGATTCTTAGTCGTAATGAAGACCTGTCACACATAAATAAAATTGCTGGTTTCACTGTTGTAGACCATTTCAACTATTTGGGATCCCTCATAACTATCAATGGTGGTTGTGCAGCGGAAGTAAGAAGACGTTTGGCAATGGCTAGAAACTCGACCATCAAACTCACTAAGATCTGGAAAGATCCAGCTGTCACAAAAAATATATAGTAAGGATTACTATCCAGCCTTATATTCCCCATAGCAACTTACGCATCGGAAACATGGACCATTAAATAGATGTGGGCATATCGAAGAATTCTCAGAGTATCATATACCGAACACCGAACGTATCTATTTTTGAAGAGCTTGATATAAATGACCGACTTTCAAATAGAATTAATAGACATTACCTGAAAAGCTTGTAGTAACGGGGAAGGTAGAAGGTAAAAGATCAAGAGGACGGTTTCCGACAAAATGGTCCGATCAAGTAAGATCTCTCCTTGGGATGGGTATGCACGAGTCAAGTCCAGTCGCGCAGGATCGAGATGCCTGGAGATTGACTTTTGAGTCAGCAACTGCATAGTGTCACCGATACTCCTATTGGGGTGAAAGGATTGAGAGAGAGACCTCGACATAAAAATGATGTCACGCAAAAAATTACTTGGTTGACGAAATTTTGTGTTTTGTAGTTTTTACAATTTTTTCTTCCGAGAAATGAGTAAGAGTAGTTTCTCACTAAAGAGGAAAATTGATTAAAAGTTCTTCATGAAATAATGTTTGAGGTAGAGGGCAATAACAGCCCATCTTATTTTCAAGAATGAATGAGACCCCAGTGCTTGCTAAAAGAGCTGGGATAACTGAAATTAATGTTTTTAAGATAGCTGATTTACGGGTAAAAAAGTTTTTGCACACCAGAGCAGAAACTGGTAAAGCAACAAATTTCTCAAATATTTAACCACCTTAGAGAACAATTAAAGTTATTTTTAGCGAATTGTCACCAGTGACTTGGGTGTTCTGTTGGGATTATTCCACGAAGCCGGAGTTGATGCAGTGGGTCTCTAAGGACTCTACATCTCCAAAGAGGGTGAGTACCGCAAAGAAATTTTGCTTATTAAATACATAGAACATGGTTCTATAATTAATGGAACGTCCGAATTCGTCGAGAGCCAATATCTTGATGATGTAAGTCAACTACAGGGCTCACAAGAGCGAAAACTGTAGGGTTGCGACATTCAACCTATAGCCCTGATTTATCGCCCCGCGACATTTTGTTTCAACATCTGAAGAAAGATCTTAAAGGCTACACGTTTTTTCTCGGATGATGATTTTAATGCTGCTGCAACATTTTTTTTTTTTGATGAAGTGAAACTGCTGAACTGAATGTAGTAATGTTGAGAATATTTTTTTTAAAGCTCTGTCAGTTTTTTTTGTAGCTGCGTAGATAACTTAGAAATATACCCAAATAGGTGTTTTTATATCTAGTGCTCCATATGCTACTTTGGTGGTCGAAAATAAAACTTTTTGATCTTGTTGTTAATGAAAAAGTGTAACTTTACACGTTAATATTAAGACCTAATATTGTTACTCTCAAGATTGTAAAAAAAAAAATCAAATTCAGAGGTGGATTGTTAGCGACTGAATTGATCTATTTTACGATCTGAGCAGTGAAAATACTTATGGACCTTCCACCTACGAATCTATTCAGTAAATAAGGTACTAACTCAGATTCGTTGATCTAGATCAGGGTTTTCCAATCCGCGGCCCGCGGCTCGCATGCAATCCCCGACTTCTACTTGTACGGCCCGTAAAGGAATAAATCACTTGTTCACGAACTGCATTTGGCAACTAGTAATATTGAAGTTGACATTGACAGAATTGTAAAAGAGAAATTAATGAAAAAACAATGCCCGCCAGTCCATCTCGTAATTTATATTGGCCCGCAAACGTCTCAGGCCTGGACAGTCCTGATCTAGATCACCAAATGACCTTGATTGCTCATTTTGGGTACTGTGTTTAATATCTCATTTCAAAGGTATTTAAATTCTCATTTCATCCTGCTTTCAAAATAAAAAAAATAATTTTTAGAATGTTTTAAAAGTAAATTCTCGCTGACAATAAAAATACGGCCCTTCAAGCAACATTAAATTATTCTTATGTTACATTTTCATATACTTCTTAAAATTAAAATAAAAACAAAAAAAGATAATTACCAGATTTTGGAAAAATATAATTTGTGTAAACTTCTTTTGTATTAAAGAAGCACATGATAATAAAGAAGATTAAATATTTTGTCTCGTAAAATGAAAAAGTCATATTTTTGTGATGGAAATCCAAATATATTTTATTTATCATCAAATATTAATAAAATAAAATTTCCGTATAAAAGCTTACGCAAAAATTTAATTTAATTATTACCGCATTCTTGGTAGCCACTTACCAAAGAAATTTGAAAGCCAATAGATATAGATACTTCAACGATCGGCAAGCGTATCTATATCGTTTTAATATCCCCAGAGTTGTATAGGATGACAAGGGACTAACATAACCTGTCACTTAAATAACACGGTATCACAATGACAGTTTTTTAAGTAAAATGACACGATAATTTGTCAAAATATAATGGAAATACGGGGTGTTAAAATAGGTATAACTGTAGATGGTAAATATGAATTTTCATGGCTTTAAAGATTTTTGATATTATTGGAACTCTAATTTATAATATCGATTTGCTGTTGTAAAAAAGTAAACGTAGTATCATTAATGTCTAATAAATAAAATAAACCATAAACGCAATTTAGGACACAGATAACGCCTATCGTATGCACATGTAAGTACAAGACAATTTACTGCATATATCAGTTTTGAAAAACAATCTTCTAATACTTTAAGTATTTTGCTACCTCAAGAACGTAGAAAAATGCTTTAGAATGTTTCAATATATTATTCGATAATAAGTCGATATATACTCGTATGTTTGGCCTTGTAAGGACTTTGTCTAGAGTATATGCTATACCAAAGTTTAAACACATCTCCAAAGGTCTTTTTGAAAAGTTGTATTTTTAAAGTTTTGATAGTCCTAAAAATTCTTCAGGCGAAGAAAATTAGGAACTGATAATAAGTTTTACATATAAATACTTACTTAAAATAAAAAAGAAGGGCTAATGATATCAGCAGGGCTATCAGGGATACTCCATATCCCACGCAATGGATAACAACAACCACTTTTCTAAACTGCAACAAAAAATAAAAATGAATTAAAAATACATGGTCAATCATCTCTTGATGATGATGTTATACTATAGTGCTCGCTCATAATTTTTTGTCTATAAAACCTTATATTTACAAAAAACTGGCCAAGTACAAGATGATCTTGAGCAATTAGTATTTCGTATGATGATTGCTTTTAAAATAAAATAAAATCCTCATATAGACTAAGTTAATTAGGTACCTGACATGAATATATCTTAATATCCAGAATGTATTTTCACGTTTTTTCTTAGTCAATAATGTTCTGTTGCTTCTTAGCTATCTAATAGTCAATAAATAAATCAAGCAATCTAAAATATAGCAGTAAAAGTTTAAAACAAATATTTACTACCTAAATATATGTTTCATGGTGAACAAATAAAATAACATTATTTTGTCTCGGTATCTGACTGAAAAGTATATAAGTATATTACTGATTGCACCGAATACGTATTGATATTTAGTAGTTCTTAGTCCCGGTTAAATTCACAACTTTCTACGAAAAAAAATTTCCTCTATATTGTCAAGTAACGTAAATTTTTATATGTCAGATAAATTATGAAACGTACTGCATTCGTGATAATTTTAGCTCAATCTACACTTTATGGAGAATATTCCAGAATTTTTTCGAAATTTTCTGATCTTTACTTTTAGCGATAGACTACGGAGACAGCAAATTTTGGTACTTCTTTCAAAATAATATAAAGAAATATTTGTGCTAGTAATATAACATGTATATTTTTTTACAAGCTTTCATTTGACAGCTCACAAAAAAAATCACTTCCCCCCTATAACTAACCCTTAAGTCAAAATTTAACTTTTCAAACTACACGGCTCGGACTGAGGAATCAATTCGTATATTTGTGACAAATTTCAACTTCCTATGTCAAATAGTTTCAGAGAAAAATCGGGTGTGATAGACAGACAGACATCGAAGTGTTCCGTACGAAACACTAAAAATCAACTTCCACATCGAAAACTTTTTTGTTAGATTTTAAAATGATACTTTTTTACTGCCAACTTGCAATTTATATAATTTATCATATTTAAGGCTCTGCCTTTTATTATATATATATATATATATATATATATATATATATATATATATATATATATATATACATATATATATATATATATATATATATATATATATATATATATACATATATATATATATATATATATATATATATATATATATATATATATATATATATATATATATATATATATATATACAGTCCCTGGCCAAATTATTAGACGCACTGCAAGATTTCATGTAAAATATTAATTACCGAGTGATATTGTACCGTTTTATTATTTTAAATTGATTTGTTTTTTATTTTTATATTATCCAATCAATTACCTATTTATTTGACATAAATAAAACAGCATTAATTTAGAAAAGCATAAGTTTATTAAGTTTTAAAGAAAAGTGAAATTAATGTTAGTAAAAGTCAATATTTAGTTGAGCCACCTTTAGCCGCTATCAAAGCTTTAATTCTGCGCGGCATGCTATCAATGCAAAATTGTACTGTCTCCTGCATTTGAGGATGATGATTCCACACATGAATAATCTTTTCTAGGAGCTGGGTTTTGTTGGTAATCACATCTTTAGCCACTTCTCTTTTCATCAGCTCCCACACATTTTCAATGGGGCTATTACCCGGCCAATCCAACAAAAGGATATTTTTTTTCTGCCAAAAAAGCTTTAACAGACCGAGCAGTGTGGCAGGGAGCTCCATCTTGCATGAAAGTGAATGGTTCCCCATTTGGAAACCATTCTCTGAGCTGCGGAATCAACCGATTTTGTAATACTTCTTTGTACTGATCTTGCCTCATTATTCCTTTGACGACGTACAGACGTCCAGTGCCCTTGCCGCTGATGACTGACCAAATCATCACTTTGGTGGATGTTTAACCGTCGGGACGACACAATCAGGATGAAACTTTTCTCCATGACGACGACGCACATACTGAGCTTTATTCTGCAAAATTTCGAATGTGCTTTCGTCACTGAAGCAGACCTGTCAAAAATAGGAAAAATATATAAACTTCCATGTTTATTTGCTTTATTTAACTGAAAATGATAATAATGTATCAATTATTGATTAAATTGCTGTATCTTACCGATCTCCAGAAGTCCACATCTTTGTCTTGCCATTGTTTGGCCCACTTCAGGCGCTTTGCTTTCATTGCAGCTGTTAACTTGGGCTTCCTGGCGGGGCGGCAGGCCTTGAAATCTAATTCTTTCAATTTTCTTCGAACAGTGCGCTCAGAAGCATTTACGCTAGCATCCTGGAGTTGTGATTTTATTACCTTTGTGGTAGCAAATCTGTTTTCTACACAAATTTTCTTCAAACATCTCTCTGACCGTGGAGTGAAAATTGGTTTTCTACCGCATCTTTTCTTTCTTTTCGGGCTTAATTCCTTCCCTGACTCAATTTTCTTTTTTTATGCGTCGTACACTAGCTTCAGAAACCTCCAATCTTCGTGATATTTCTCGGTTTGTAAATGTTTTCGCAATCACAAGGGCCTTCACTTCAGCTTTTTTACGTGGTGAAAGATCGCCTTTTCTACCCATAATGAATATAGTCCAATTACTTTTTTAAAACACTGCATACAAAATAAACTAATAACTGAGTAGTATAAAAACTATTAAACAAACAATCACAGTCCATAAAGCCACAGAAACACGTCCGTACCTGACTCGATTTCGATCGCGACTGATACAGGTTTGTACTTGTTTACGTTCATGTATCACTTTGTCAACATAGTGTTGCCATATGTTAAAAATAAATACAAATATGTAGTCTACAACAATTCTTTTAAATAAAAATCAATAATATTGTAGTTTAAATATATCATTATTGCATAAAAACTCTTAAGAAACATAAAATTACTAAAAAAAATACAATGCGTCTAATAATTTGGCCAGGGACTGTATATATATATATATATATATATATATATATATATATATATATATATATATATATATATATATATATATATATATATATATATATATATATTTGGGTTTAACTGTATACATACACAAGTAATATATAACAATTATACAACTAAGTGTTGTGTTCCCATTCGCCTTCTCCAAACCTCTCTATCGTGCGCCATCTCTTCATCCATTCCTCGTGACCTCATGGCTTGTCTCATATCTTCATTCGTAGTCGTCCTTGTTTATTTCTTCCCGGTGGTTTCCATGTCCAGAGCCTTTTGGGCCATCTTGTATCGTTCATTCTAAGTAGGTGTCCAAATCATTTTAATCCTCTATTTTCTATTCTTTGTATAATTGTTTCTGTTGCAGCTGCTCTATTGCGTATTTCTTGGTTTGTTATGTGTTGGAATTTGGACACTCCGGCGCTTTTTCTCAGGTAATCCATCTCTATCGTCGTTATTTTTCTTTTATCCTCTTCTTTCATTATCCACAGTTCACTACCATAACTTAAAACCGATTCTACCATTGTTCTTTCAATTCTCTTTTTGTTTTGTAGTTATGTTTTGATCCCACCATATTGAGTTAAGAGCTCTTATGATCCTCCTGGCTTTTTGTATTTTATTCTGTAGTTCCTTTTTACCTATACCATTTTTGTTGTCAATTAGTACTCCTAGATATTTAAATTCCTTGACTTGTTTGACATGTGTATCGTTGTTAATTAAGACCTCAAATTCTATTTCCGAGTTCATAACCATATACTCCGTCTTTTCAAGGCTCACCTCTAGTCCTCATTCCTTGTAGTCTGTGTATAATCTCTTCAATACATATTCCATATCGAATGCATCTTGTGTTATTATTACTTGGTCGTCTGCAAAGTTTAACGATAACAGGTGTTTATCACTAATGGGGATGCCCATGCTTTGGCAAGTGCGGTTCCATTTCTTTAGAGCGTTGTCTACAAATATATTAAATAAGATTGGTGAAAGGCAACACCCTTGTCTTAGACCTTTTGTAATGTGGATAGCTTTCGAGAGATAGCGTCCTTGTTTCACATATCCTATATTTTCATTATATAACCCTTTTATTGTTGTTATCATCCCTTCTTTTATCCCTACTGTTCTCAAGACATGCCAAAGTTTATTTCTCGGTACACTATCGTATACCTTCTTAAGATCTATAAAGGTCATATGTATTTCGTCATCTTTTTGGATCTTCTTTTCTATCAATTATTGTAAAGTAAACAAGTTGTCTATATACCACCGGCCCGGAGTAAATCCGCTTTGGTTTTCGTATATCTTTCTTTTAATTGTTTCTCTTATTCTATTCTGCAATATTTTGCCGTACAATCTGTTCATAGTGCTTGTAACGCATATACCTCTATAATTATTAGGGTCTTTTCTATTTCCTTTCTTATAGATTGATGAAATGCAACTTTTTTCCATTCGGTAGGTGTTCTTCCTTGTGATATACAATTATTAATTAAGCTAGTTATTCTTCTCCACATGGTTATACCTCCATTTTTAATCATTTCTGCAGAGATATCACCTGGTCCGTCCGCTCTTCCATTCTTCATTGTTTTTAGATTTGCTTGTACTTCCTCCATGGTTATTTCGTCCCAGTCCTTTCCCTCTGTGTCTTCTGATTCATTGTCCTCTATACTAAGGAATTCTTGTCTGTTTTCAGTTAGTAATATTTCGTAATAATTTTTCCATTCTTCCAGGGGTATTAAATTTACGGCCCCTCTCTGTTGTTCATTTTTGATGGTTTGCCACACTTCTGTCGATTGTGCTCTTCCAATATACGTGTTAATCTGTGCACATTTTCGTTCCCAGTATTCATTTTTTTTCTTTTTTTATTTTCTTACGTACCTCTCTATTTTTTTCTTTGTATTCTGCCCGGGTAGTTTTTGACTTGTATGTTAAATATTTTTGGTGTAATCTATTTTTTTCCTCTATTAATTCTTTTAATTCTTCTATTACTGCCTTTTATTTACTTTAGCTATCTCTGTCTAACTTTTCAATTAAAATATACCTTATAAGTTGATATATTTCTTTTAAATTATAATTCGTCGAGATTATTTGCTCAATATTTCAAAATATTTTTTTGGAATAAACAGTAAAAAAAAAAAGTACGATGTAGTAATAATGAAATTTTAACAGCTTTTAAAAAGTTAGGCAATAAATAACCTTGCTAATTCCATATTGATAAATACGCCATAATTTTGAAGATTACGTTGAGTAGCAATTTAGCATGAGATTTCAATTTATTTTTAGCTTTAATTACCGGATATTGAATTATTAACAAATATTCAAAAATATTTTGTAAATAAAGGTCAAGCCTCACTTCGTTTAATACTGTAAAGGAGAATGTGCTGACTGAGAAAAAAGTGTTATATATAATAAATCCTAAGAACATGATTTGGCTTGTATTTTCACGTGATATAGGAATAGCAGCAAAATTCAGTATATCAACGTTTTTTCGGATCATATGGTAGGTTCGAATGAATTTCCCAAATATTCGGTATGTGGTTTTTAACAATTTTTATAGTAAGATATAAAATATTTCATTCAGACTATACCCCGTTCGAAAAACCAGTCCATCTAACCAACGTATCGTCTACATACGAGGTAGGATTAATAAGTTTAATGGATTATTACGAAATTGCCAGAAATTTTGTTAAGCGACATGACTGTTGGTAAGCATAATTCTTATAACGGTTCGGTTCAAGGTTGTAAACAGATGCAACTAACAGCTATTTGTTAACAATTATCGTAAATGATCGGTTCGTAGAAATGGGTAAAGCCGAGTATCATGCAGGGATAAAACATTTTATTTAACAAAGTGGACTGCAGCCCAGATAGAAACTGAACTAAAAAAAATTATGGGGACTCTGCACTAGCATTTAAGACCATTTATTACTGGATAAATGAATTTAAATGTGGCAGTATTGTAAATCCCAAGATATAAGATCCTGCCTTTTTGCTTTTTCAATGGGGCAATAAACGACCCTATTAGGGTTTTATGCATAGTTGCCAGGTATTACGATAAACGTATTTTTATTTTACCTGATTTGTATACCGCCCTCGCCGCAATCATATTGGATCTATTTTTACCTATATATTTACTACCTGGCAATCCAGTTTGGAGCCCTTTAAGTATTTGATAATATAGGCCTAATGACCACAGCTCCCCATTAAGATTCGAAAGATACTTTTTATTATTTTTATTTTTAGTTTTACTTACAACTTACAACGTATCGGTTCTATTTTAATTATGTGGCGTCCGTGGGAAAATTGCAATAGTGGCTATCGCACGAGAAAATATTTATCACTTAACGCTAAACAAATAGTGAAAAATGTTTACGACCGTTTGGTAAAAAGAAATTTGAATAAACAAAGTGCTTTGCAAGAAATCAGTAAACTAACAAAAAACCCAATTTCTACGATTAAGGGTATTGTAGGAAAACCATCACTCAGGAACAGGAAAAAACGGAAAGATTTTCAAATGCATCAGGAGAAAAATATATTCTATGTATGAAGAGCAGTTGGTGTCGACACTAGACAAAATAAATTTAAGACTGGTGCAGGACGGGACCAACATACATTGTGGCCGATCAATTAAAAAAAATATATTTTTACCTATTTTTTCAATTTTGTAGGTTATGTAAACTCTTAAGCGACTTAAACCTAAAGGATTTGTTGGAAATTTCATTACGAAGAGTTTAGGTTTTTGTTTCTCTCGATCCGACGGATATAACCGGAGTTATTCGCATTTTAAGCTTAAAAAACGCGTTTTGAAAAATTCAATGGTTTATAAACAAAAGAACACAAGTTTTTCGAAGTCCAAAACTCAGGACAATACTCCTGATGACACCCTAGAGAGGATAGAATCATAATATTGTTATATCTAAACTATGCCTATCTCATCATTATTTTGAACTTTTTTTAATGCACTAAAAAGTAAGCAAAAGTAAAATCAATGTAATCTGAAGGAATTCTAGCGTCGTTTTTTTACCGTAGATGAAACGTGGCTCCACCATTACATCCCGGAGTCCAAATAGCAGTCAAAACAATGGGTTGACGAAGGTGAAAGTGCATCGAAAAAAGCGAAAACAGTTTTATCGGCGGTAAAAGTGATGGCAACTGGGACTCACAGGGTATCATCTTGATTTATAATTTGGAGAAGGGTAAAAACAGTGATTGACTCTTATTAGTTAACATTATCGGATCATTGTGAATTCAGGCAAAAGCGACCAAATTTAGCGCGCAAAAAAGTGCCTCTTCACCAGGACAATTCACCTGCTCAGACATCGGATAAAGCAATGACAAAAGTGTACGAGCTTGGCTTCGAAATAGATTCCCACCCATCCTATTTTTCAGACGTGGCCCCAAAGGACTTTTTTTGTGTCCTAACCCTAAAAATTGGCTTGAGAGAAGGAAGTTATCTGTGCTGTAAACGAGTATTATTATATTAACGGTTCGAAACCATTTTTTTTCTGAGGGAATTTCATTGAACCAAATACATTAAGCTCGATGGAGATTATGTTAAGAAATAAATATTTGTTTTGCCAATAACATGTTGTTTACCTTATTTTTTATAGGACTTTTCAATCCACCCTTGTAGGTGAGTTAAAAGTACCTGTCCTTTTGATGAAGGTTATATCTATGTATAAAATAGTCTTTCAAATGACCAATAAAAATCCTAGACCCATTGGTAGGCTAACGATTTGCTGTAAAACTTATTACTAAATTAAGGAAAAAAAGCGGGTATTCAAACGCTTTTGTAATAAAGACAAAATGAACTCTCGGTTGAATCAAATGTTGAATCATTTTTAAGATTTTTTTTATATATTACGGTTGCTATGCATTTTAGGCCTAAGAAGGAATAAGTTCACGATATTTAAGAAAGTAACAGCAGGATAAATAATTGTATTCTTTAGTTTGTTTCAAAATCAATGAAGCTTTTGATATTTAAATTATTTTTGAAAAAATTGTTCAGTGGTAATATTATAATTCCCATGGTCCAACCAACCTACACGTCTTGTCGTTTCTTATATATATTTCTCGGCTTATTCGCTTGCATTTGGCTTAACAATTCCAGTCGAATATTTGGTAACCAGTAAAGTAATAACTTTTCTCGAAAAGTAGTTATTTTTATTGACTTTTAAGTTCGATAATAAAAACATATTGAAAACTAATAGTGGTAGAAATTGTCCCGTCTCAAACTTTGAATTTGTAGATATAGCACGAAGTAAAATCTATCTTTTGAAATTCTTTTCCGTAAAAGGGCCTAACATATATTTCTAAAAGAAAAATATAGTTTCGTGTAGAGAAACCTAGAACGTTATTTTGATGAAAAATGGCTCATACCTTCATAAATATTTAAGAAAGCAGGATTGTCTGGTTATTTGGGTAAGTAGAGTGTTAAATAATTCGAGAGTAGATAGATAAAGTATAAACTGAACCTTAAGCTGGTATAACCGAGAGCCGTTTGGCAGCTGTAAATTTTTAATAGTTTGTATTTCAATATTAATACATGACGTCTCTATATAAAGTTTAAGCGTTAGCAAAAAAAACCTACAGACAGAAAGGAATTAAAAGAAAAAGAAATCGATCCAGGATTTTTTCAACACAACTTTAACTCGTAAAATTTAAGTTACATATTTTATAGTTTTTAGTGTTCCGTACAGAACACTTATAACATCACTTCGGCGTCTGTTTGTCTGTATTTCTGTCTATCTCTACCCGTCCCTCTGTCTGTTACACGATTTTCTCCGAATCTATTTGATATAGAAAGTTAAAATTTGGCCTTATCAGAGCCATGTAGTTTTGAAAGTTAAATTTTGACTCAAGGGGTTAGTTCTGGGGGGTGAAATCAGAAGTTAAAAAAAAATATACTAGGTTATCGAGTGGAGTGTCAAATGAAAGCTTGTAAAAACACGAGTTCAAAAATATATATGACGGAATACTTGTGCACACTTTTCATTTTATTTTTAAAAATTGCGAAAAACCGCTGCCTCTCCTTAGCTCGAAAAGTACTGATCAATAAATTTTGAGAAAATGCTGGAATATTCTCCACGGGGTGCAGATTGAATGGAAATTATCACGAGTGCATTACCTTTAATAATTCATCTGGTATACATATAAAAAAAAATTTCAAGGTTATCAGTTTTCAGAACGGAAAAAAAAAATTTGTTAAAACTCATTTGGATGTGTTTTGTGAAGTCATTGTTTATTTTATACCTCCGTAACAAAAATTTTTATTTTAAGGGCAATCAACGTACGGAAAATTAATTGCGCAAGTCCGACTTGCACTTGGTCGGTGTTTTTTGTAACATTACTTGATAATATTTGGTAATTATTTACTTGATCACCCTATCCCCGTAGGGAGTAGGAAGTTTTAAGAGTCGTAGAGGGGTTTCATTCGAGCATATTTCCGTTGGCATTAGTCGTCGGTCACCCCTCATAATAAAGTTATAAAGGATTGAAAATTTATAAAATAGCTGTTTTGAAACGCAGTAGTGTTTTTTTATGGCAAATTACATATCTGTCCTGGGAGTTGTGCTTCCAAACGCCTCTTTAGCGGCTTTACTTCAAATCTTACCAGGGGCTCTGCAAAGTTCGGCAAACGTAAACATCGTAAAGGTCTCGTCTGATAACTGGTCAATCGGTGTTTAGTGGCATCGATTGTGCATTAAAGGAGGTCTTTATTGAACCCGTAAAAGCACGAGATGCTACTACTTTGTTATCAGACGACGTGTCGCGGACGGTACGACTATAATGTCCGGCTGTTGGCGAACGTGTATGGCTATTTGAACGATAGGATCTATCGACATCTCACCGTTAACAACTCGATTAATTTCGTAGATCCTGAGACTGGTGCCCACACTCAGAACATCGAACGAGTGTGGAGGGATCTACGTGGTACACTCTCTAAGTACGGTAGAACAAAAATCAGTTGACCTTTGTATATGGAAGAGTACTTGTTCAAACGGCAATACGAATACCGCGATAGAATTGAGGCTTTTTTCACCGCAATGGGGATATGTACCCGATAGCAGCCTCAGGATCATCATTCTCCTAAGTTGAAACCACCCGATGATATGAGGAGCAACAGCAACATAGCTGGTGAGTAAATTATGGTGGTAAGAAATACTTTAAAAATGGCAAGGAAGGAGACGAGAGGGGGTTGGGGACGAAAGGGGGTGATTGAGGGTGGAGGCAGTAGCGATATAGGAGCAAAGGCATGATATGCTATACTACACTTTTTGTGAACTTCACAAGGATTTATTTTTTTTTAATGTGTTAAGGGGTGGTGGTGTCGCTGAGAGAATAGCTATCAGCATGATTTGGTCATTTTTCATCAAAAACTAAAACTAGAATCAAAAATATTTGCAACGTTTTAATAAAATTTCAAACCTTAATAGCCTTTTTATGAAGGGTGGTTGATGGCTAATTCTTCTGGTTTTGTGTTAAGGATAAAATTAAAATCAGTTAGCTTTTATAGGTGCAAAGAGCAGGAACCCCAAGAAGACCCATTATTAACGTTGATTGGTGTGACGTGACGATCAACGTCAGGGCTATAATAAGAGAAAACGTGAATTGATCGACTTCTTTAGACACAAACCGGTAAGTTGGCAGAGCGAGGTGTCGTCATTTTTTTTAACATTATATAAGATATCAGATAATTTGACCGTGCGAGAATCAGCTTCGAGTACCTTGAAAGCTAGTATATTTTAGTAATCGTCGTTACATGGCTCAAAAAAAAATGTTGTTCAACGTTCAAGTATATTACTTCTTATGTTACATCGCTCGACTATCCTGCAGAAGGTTTTTTCTATACAGTAAATATGCCGATAGCTAGTATATATATATATATATATAATATATATATATATATATATATATATATATATATATATATATATATATATATATATGAATTATTTTTCTAATTAATTATTTGCTCCTCAAAAAACAAGCTACGTGGGCTTTTGACTTATCATCTGAGAAATGTTGTCGGCATCTGAAATCTTTCTTTACATGTTTGAATAAAAAGAAGACGCAAGACGCTAAATCATGGGGAATGTTGTAAGTCGGGGAATTTACATGCTTCAGCTGTGCAAGCCTTGAACCCTGCAGCTGTAATGCCACAGCAGTTCGCCAGTTCGCCATGACTTCAGATATTTTTTCCTAATAGCCTACTTCAGGTATTATATCGCCCTGTCGTCAGATTGTGGACTCATCTTCCATATATTCAAAAAAAATTCCTTCGCAGTCCCAAAAAATAGTCGCCACCAAGCTTCTAGAGTTCTCTCGAACTCATCGCATCGATCCCTCGCGACTGTTACAGAAGTTTGGAAATCCATCGTTCAGAAACTTTTTTAATTCCTAAATCTTCGTGTATACCTTGAAAACTGTAGTTTTGGATGCTCCAGACTCTTTAGCAAAGGATCTTCATCGGACAGCTAGAAATCCTCCACAAGTATGATGGTTTCTTCAGTTCTTTCCTTAACCATTCCATCTGATCTGGGATCGTCCTAAATTGAGTTGTTGCCCCTATCAAAACTGTTTAGATACAAGTTTTATTTTAAAAATTAGACGTAGGACTTTTTTTCATAAATTTTCCTTTTTATTGCGCAACTTTATCACTTTCTCATGCTCCAAATTACTTTCCCTCATTTTTGGAAAGGAAAAAAGCGTAAAAACTGCAAGTCACATACAAAACAAACTCATACAGAATTTCATCTATGTAATAGAGCAGCATAGTTATTTGACATCCGAAACGTCCTTTTGTATGATTGATGAATTTTCATGGTCAAATCTGTAACTTAAAAAGCACGCACGTATAGTTCCTCGGGTAATGTTTTATTTGCTAATGTCTGTGCAAAAATAAAACGCACCTTTGAGTTCACTATGCAATTAGCATCGTAAGCTTGGTTACAAATAACGTCGTTCCATTGTATTAATTTATTTTTTAACTCATCAGAAAAGGTGATTTTGTGTTGGACCCAACATCTTCGTAATTCCCCTGTGATGGGTTATTGATCTAAAAAAGTAGCTACTATTAAATTTTTCTACTAGCTTTTTGATAAAATCGGAAGCCTAACCTGATTTACAGATTAATAATCGCAGTGGTACAATCTCCTAAGAACAATTTACATTAAAAAAATTCTAATTTCTCTGGTGCAATTTCCCCGTAAAAGAAACCCAGGTTATTACTTTATATAGAGAAATTATTTCTAGAAAGTGTTTATTAACACTCAGAGCAGATCTGCTGCATGTCAAAAAAAAGCAACCCCAAAATTTGAGATAATTTTCTTAACTTTTTATTCACTTGTAAATAAAATTGACAACACTGTTGTTCTTGTTTAAATAATGTTATATCCAGGTAAAATATAATGTTAATTCAAATAGTTTTATTTAAAAACATGAATGTATCCTAAAAGCCTGGAACCTTTTGGTTATGCCATTATTTTTCTGTTTTTTGCTTTGGAACTAAGAATATTTACGTAAATCCCCAATTTAAATAACGTAATATCTCTGATATCTACATAGCCAAGTTAGAACTTTTTTTCATTCTAGATTCGAGAAAGAATCTACTTAGACAGAGTTCCATAGTCGTGACTCTGCTGAGAACTGTTATAAATAGTTTCTTTAAAAACGTATTGTTTTTATAATTTAAACCGATAATTATGATTAAAAGAAATAACTAGCAGAATGAGCAGAGACATCAGTGCATTATATTGAAATTGTCCTGAATCAAAAAATAAAATTACGTTAAATGTTGTGTTATCTGTAGGATCTTGATGTTCCTTTTGTATACTAAAACTTGGTTCTGTAAAAAAAAAATTGAAAAATATCAATTTTTCACAATTAAAATTTCAGATTTGGTTTTTTGAGGACAGCCCCATTTTGACATTTGGCATTATATACTTTATTTTTCGACTAATCGGACGTCTCTTTTCGTGATCAGGTGAGAATATTAATCAGTATAATTACATATTCAATATAATAGTTGAATTAAACAAAAAACAAAATCCAAATTAAGTGTAAAACTTAATAAATAAAATAATAAACGATGAAAGCACAACGTATAAACATTTGGGTATTTAAAAAAAGCGAAATAAAATATAAATATATTAAAATATAGATAAATAAACATAAAACATAATAAAATATATAATCGATGTCATGTTCTCCCTTCCCCCTAAATCCGCCACTTTTTCGAATATCGAACGCTATAAGAAAGCATTAAAGGGATTAGTTCAGGATCTTGATAACATTCCAATTTGGTAAATTTGAGTATACGCATAAATAACAAAAAGAGAAAGAACATTTTAATCCAATTTAGTCGTTGGCAACAAAATTTGGCTGTTTCGAATGCCGTTTCAAGAGCAAATAAAAAAAAATCATTAAGCAGCTATATCCCACTGCACGAAAACTAGGAGTTGTTTAAGCTGACCTTAACTTTAGTTTAGTTTTAAATAAAATAAAATCCACGTAGGCACCACCGGGTAGATCACACCGCCAAAAAATAGCCGATTGTAGCTCGATTTTCTGAGTTCCTTGAGTTTAAGCTAAACCGTAATTTAAAAAAAATTAGTTCTTAAATAAGTAATTGGATAGTTTCATTGCCAATAATGAAAAATAAAATTATAATTTTTATGCTAATAATTAGGTTTATTCTGGCAGTTCTCCTAAAAAGATTACAAGATAATATTCGTGTGAAAATCAGGATTGGCTTTTATTAAATAATTTGAATGGAAACGTAGTTTAGAATTTTGACCAATTGCATAACAGTAGAAATACAAGTCCCTATCGGTATAAGAAGCACTCTTAATGAATTGTTTATATATATATATATATATATATATATATATATATATATATATAAATATATATATATATATATATATATATATATATATATATATATATATATATATATATATATGTATACATATATATATATATATATATATATATATATATATATATATATATATATATATATATATATATATATGTTATATATATATATATATATATATATATATATATATATATATATATATATATATATAAATATATGGTATGTGGGGTTCGAGTTTGTAATGATCATATAACCTGTTGCCATAATGTTGGTATGATACCCGCGAGTTTTTGAAATGTTCAAATTCCCTCTTTTAAGAAAAATCCTATTCGGTAGAATAAAAATGAATTTTGCTGATTGTAGCAAAGATAGAAGAAGATAAAAGAAAAAAACGAGAAAAGGTTTTTTTATAAAGTTCTTATTAAAACAGATATCCAAAAAAACAGGGAAAATATGTATATATATATTGTATTGTATATATATATATATATATATATATATATATATATATATATATATATATGTATATATATATATATATATATATATATATATATATATATATATATATATATATATATATATATATATATCAAGTCTGGGAAAAGTTGGTGCCGTTTTTTTAGTAAAATTCAACTGGTTTTCTTATAGTGTGAAAATGAATTTATTTAAATCAAATATGCTTCATTATTATCGACAATGTTTGGCCATTTTTCGGGTAGAGCCATAATGCCAGTTTCTTTTGAAAGCAGCTTAATTCCATTGAGAGAGTTCTGCAGAGATCGGACAAGTGATAGTCGGAGGGTGCTATGTCTGGACCATACGGTGGATGCATCAAAACTTCCCAACCAAGCTCTCGCAATTTTTGACAGGTCATCAAAGAAGTGTGTGGTCGGGCGTTGTCATCATGGAAGACAACACTTTTCCTATTAACCAATTCGGGCCGTTTTCTTTCAATTGCCTGGCGTAATCTCTCTAGTTGTCCACAGTAGAGTTGAGAATCAATCGTCTGACCAACTGGAAGTAGGTCATGGTGGACGATTCCCTTCCAGCCCCACCACACACACAGCATCACCTTTTTCGGCGTTAATCCTGGCTTCGTGAATGCTTGTGACGGCTCACCATCTCTTGTCCACGATCTTTTACGCTTCCGATTGTCGTACGTGATCCATTTTTCATCACCGGTTATGACACGTTTCAGAAATGGCTCGATTTCATTGCGTTTCAGCAGCGCATCGTAGATGTTAATTCGGTCTATCCTGTTTTTCGCGCTCAACTCATGAGGAACCCATACATTGAGCTTCTTTTTGTAGCCAGCTTTGTGTAAATGGTTCAAAACCGTTTTGTGGTCAATGCCTAGCTCCATACCAATATCGACACTGCTGATATGCTTATCTTGCTGGACTTTTTCAAGAATTTCATCAGGTTTTTCAGTGATTGGACGACCAGAGCGTGACTCATCTTTTACATCAAAACTACCAGAACGAAAGCGAGCGAACCATTTCCGCGCAGCAGATTTTGATAAAATACCTTCACTGTACACAGCATAAGTTTTTTCACAAGCCTGCGCAGCGTTCTTCCCTTTGTCGTAATAATATTGCAAAATATAGCGCGATTTTTCATTACTTTTCTCCATTTTTAAACGCAAACAACTTTCCAACCACTGCGCCAATTTCGATGTTCATACACTGAAAGTAACGCTCGAAGTGTCATGTCGTGTCTAAGGAGCGTTTAGTGGTGTCGCTGCGATCTGTGTTTCTTGAATTATTTGCAATTGACGCCATCTATCGGGAAAAACGCCACGAACTTTTTCCCAGACCCAATATATATACATACCATATATATATATATATATATATATATATATATATATATATATATATATATATATACATATATATATATATATATACATATATATATATATATATATATATATATATATATATATATATATATATATATATATATATATATATATATATAAAAGCATCCAAAACTACCGTTTTCAAGATTCTGAACGAAGATTTGGAGATTAAAAAAAGTGTCTAAAACATGGATTTCCAAATTCGTACACTGGAGTAGAAAATCGCGAGTCGCGATTCTAGAGTCCTAAAAAATGGTGGTGACCATTTTTTGGGACTGTGAAAGAACTTATTAAATATATGGAAAAAAGTTCGACAGTTCGTGGTGAGGTTTACGGAAAGACAATCTAAAACCTGAAATCAGCTATTAGAAATAAGTCTGAATTCATGGGGAACTGCTGTAATATTACAACTTCAGGTTCCATGGCTCGTACAATTCAAGCCATTCTCAGATGCCCACAACGTTTCTCAGATGAGTAATCCTATGTGACCTCGTTTTTTGAGGAGCGAACAAAATATTATTTTGGGACTGAATGAAACTAGAGCAACACTAACTCAAGTGTATTGTAACATTCATTTTTTCCTAGATTTTAAGATCATGTTACAACACCGTTTTTCTTTCTATAATTGATATTTTATTATAGTTTTTTATATTTGATTAGACAGTGAGTTTAAATTTTTGAGTAGTGTAACTCAACCGTGTGTAACGCATGTTGCCGACTTAACTTATTTTATTTGCATTAAATGCGTCTGATTTATAAGGAAGACGGGCATCATTGGTCCTTGTCTATCAAGTGTAAGTCGCGAGTTTAACATTCCCATCACATTCTGCGCTCCGGAAGTGAACCATTTTAAAGATTTCACTTTGAAGAAGGGGCAAAAGATATATAAACGGCCATATGGAATTTTTAAGGGCTTTTTCCTTCGTGATGCAGTAACGGCTTTTTTCTCCAGCATGTCGTAGTGGCTTTTTCTTCCGTCATGCCGTAGTGCAGTAACGGCTTTTTTATCATCAAGTGGGTGTAGTTTCTAAATCTCAAGTTTGATGCCTTTTTCGGATCTTAAAATATTCCGCTCATCCTAAGGCATTTCGGGTCAAAAATTATTAGCTACCTAAATAAGAATAAGAGAGTAGTGACTGAGACAATATTTTTGATGAGAATCTCACCAGGAGAGGCCAAGCAGCATATGGAAAACCCATGAGGAGGAGCTAATCAGTAAGTCAGTAGTACACCAGTTTAAATATCTCACTTCCTGTCTACAACGTGTGTTTCCAACGATTACTCAACACGTGTAATCCGCGAAGTCGATTTTACAAACTTTTATATCGTGTGTTTTAAAGCCATTTATTAAGAACTTAATAATTTTAATTTAGAGACTCTATGCAATAGTAAGCACCCTCATAGTATACAAGGTTATTTATTTAGTAGAGAGTGTAATAAGAGGAAGAATTTTTATTTTGTTAATATACCCTTCTTTGTTTAAATGTAGCGTTTCAATGAACTACCCGCTTTATCTTTCAGGACGCAACGATTGTACCATATTAAAATTTCTTTCAACAGATATATAGCTCTTCATTTTTTGAGCTGAAGTTAGTTTCTTTTTATTCTAAAATGAATGGTGTCTAAAAACAGTACAACTATAGAGACTATTTTCAAAAGACGTGCAAAAATTATCTCGATCTCCATGTTCTCTATCAGTAAAAAACGGGCTAGCTGATATCTTGATTCTGTCCTCTATCAGTATTAATATCCACTCAATCCATTCACAAATTAAGATATACATAAGGGACAAACAACGGCTTCTATTTAATAAATAAAATATTTATTAAAAAAAAAAACGTTAAAGTATTAGTGTAAAAGATAAATATATAAAAAAATAATTCTTTTTTAAGCTTTACTACTTTTCCTCCAAGCTAGCTTAAAAAGGACACTCTTCTATTTATTTTGGCTCTTCACTGAGGATATTTTTGTAATTTAGAATAACTTAGCTCTAGTGCCTAGAACCCTATAGGATACTGTAGTCAGATACAAATTCATATCTAATAAAGGTGGCGCTTTGAAGTATACCAAAACACCTAGTGCAGAATCCCAGATTCGTTCATATGTTCAACACGTATAATCTGCGAAGTCGATTTTGCAAACTTTTATATAGTGTGTTTTAAAGTCATTTATTAAGAACTTAATAACCACCCGCACCCGTATATTAGGAAGCAATGTATATTACTTTTCTTGCTAAAGGTATTCGTCAAAAAAATTACAATCCGAGATTTTTGCTTTTCTTTCACGTTTTAGGGTTTCTAGGTCACGAAAAACATTGTTACTCATTTCAGTCAGTCCGTCTGTCTGTATCTTGGTCCGTTGGTATGATAAGTCTTGAACGAAATAAGATATCAGTTTAAAATTAGGTATATATAGGACACCTAATAAGAGGATGAAACCTATAATTTTTGAGTGTTATCGATTGTGGTGAAGGAGGTGAAAAGGGTGGGGATTCATAGATTTTGTATGGCTTTAAGAGTAATATAGTAAATTTCCTGGTTGTTGAGGCATTCAAAATTAGGCAATTTTTAATCGTTTTTAATTTTAACTCAAGAAGAGAGTAAAGGGATGAGGGTCAATAAATATTGTAGAGTTTCAATGGACTTTGGGAAATTTGTCTACGTGTTTACTTTCCATGCTGAAGAAAAGTATTGTATTCTTGAAAAAATCACAATTCGAAATTTTTGCTTTTCTTCACGTTTAAGGGTGTCTAGATCACAAGAAACATAGTCACCTACTCATCAGTTTATCTATCTGTCAAGTTGTTGGCACGATAACTCTCGAACGAAACAAGATCTCAATTTCAAACTTGGTATATAGATAACATCTAACAAGGAGATGAAGCTTATAGTCAAGCGCGTGAAGGGGGTGGGATCGATAAACTTTAAAAGGTCTTAATAGTAATATGGAAGTTTTTCCTATTTTTTTGTTGAAAATAAACAAATTTTATCATAAATATTTATAATAAAACATATAAGGGGTGAAAGAATTGGGGGAGGAGATTAGAGGGGGCTGGTTCCTATATATCTGGGTACATATCCTTTTATGGTCTTTTCAAGCCTAGCAATCCAAAAATTAGATTATTTCTTCATTATTTTCAAATTTAATCCAGGAAGAGGCTGAAGGCAGGGGTAGTTTATTATTGTATAATTCCATTAGCATCTTGAAATATTCACAGGTTTTTTGGTTGATGTACTGGGCACATTTTAAGCTAGTAAAATATGTAAGGGGTTAAAGGGTTGGGTAAGGGATTAATGGGGTTGCTTTCTATATATGGTGTTGTAGATCTTTTTCGGGCTTCGTGGAGTCGAGGAAACTAAAAATTAGGTTATTTTTTAATTACTTCCAATTTTAATATACGGAGGGGTGAAAGTGGTCAAATACTGCAGCGTTTCAATAATACTATGGGAATTTTTCCAGGTTTTCGGTTGCGATAATAAACAAATTTTAAACATAAGTAGTTATTTACTATAATAATTATGCAGCATATAAGAGATGATGAAAGGAGTTGGAAGGGTGATTTTGTAATTATTGTGCTACATGTATTATTCAGAGTTCTTTGACTCAAGGAATGAAACATTACGACTGGTAAAGGGTGAGAGCAGTGAGAATCATTAAATTTTGTACAGTTTCAATATCATTAAAAAAATTTTGCCTGATTTTTGGGTGGGATAATTAAAAAAAATTATATAATGATTTATAAATGAATGGAGTAGATCAGGGGTTCCCAATATTTTTACTGAGACTCCCTTTACAGGTTGCAATTTTTATGCGCCGCCCTTCTAAAAAAAGATACCTGTGTTTAGCTCTAGCAAACAATAAAATTACTTTATTATTCAAAGAAAACTCTAAAGAATATAAACAATACAAATAATGAGAAGGATGAGCTTGCTTTTCTGAGCATAACTTCTCGAATTGGGGCTCAGGTTTTGAAATTGCTACTCTCATTTCTTTTTCTAAATTTATTTGTGACCTGTACTTCGATTTGATTACTGCAACTGCAGAAAAGCCAGTTTCACACAAGTACGACCTAGCAAATGGTAAAAGAACCCACAAATCCGTAGTACTGAGAGTAGTATATTTTTGGGATGCTTTGCTCCAAAATTGAAACAGTTTATATTTATCGAATCGCAGTTTTAGGCTCGTATCACAAGATAGTTCTAATAGCTGTCCTTCCTCGACTTTGAAAGTGTGAATGGTGGTAGGGTCGATTGGAATGGGTTTCTAATCCAGTCGTATTGATTCAGATTCTCTGGAAAATATTTATTAAAATGGGTGCTTAATGTTGAAAAAGTGTTGGATAAATATCAATTGCAAACTTGGCTGCAGATTTTGAATAGATTTTTCTTTCAGAAAGCCTTTCAAAACAAGAAAATAGTCAGTATTTCCTTGCTCTTCCTCTATTTTTCTCTTCCACAACAGCAACTTCTTTTGAAACTGCAATTTTATTAAAAAATCAGTATTTTTTAAATTTTCTGCGTCACGATGCGATTCTGTCAATAAATACGTGTACAACTCATTTTTTAACGTGTACATGTGAGAGTACGTTACCTCTCGACAACCAACGAGAGTTAAAGTAATAAAGTAAAGATGTATGCTCGGCACCTAAATCTTCACAAAGCTTATGGAAAAATCTTGCCTTCACGGATCTTGTTTTTATGAAGTTCACCACTTTGATAATTACGAGGCTGGTTTGAAAAGTCCGTACAAAGTCCGAGAGATGGTACCACCGTATCGAGGTCATGTTTAGTTAGTAGCATCTCTTGAATGAACGCACACCAAGTTTCAGCCATATTGGTCTATTTCTTTGTGCTTGGCATTCGTGTGAATCAAGGAAGTCGAGTGATTTTCAAGAAATGGACGAAAAAGAATTTCGTGTGGTGATTAAACATTACTTTATGAAAGGCAAAACGCCTCAGGAGACTAAAGAGAAGCTTGATAAACATTATGGTGACTCTGCACCTTCGATTAGAACAGTTTATAAGTGGTTTCAAAATTTCGAACTGGCCATATGGGCACAAGTGACGCTGAACGTTCTGGACGGCCTGTGGAGGTTACGACTCCAGAAATCATTGATCAAATCCATGATATGGTGATGGATGACAGAAGAGTTAAGGTGCGTGAGATTGCTAGTGCTGTGGGCATCTCGACTGAATGGGTACATAATATTTTGCATAAACATTTGGACATGAGAAAGCTATCCGCAAGATGGGTGCCGCGATTGCTCACGCTTGACCAAAAACGGAATCATGTGAAGTGTTGCAAGGATGGTTTGCAGCTGTTCCAGAAGAATCCGGAGGACTTTAAGCGTCGTTTCGTCACTGTGGATGAAACATGGATACATTACTATACTCCTGAGACCAAACAACAATCTAAACAATGGGTTACCAAGGGGGAATCTGCACCAAAAAAGGGGAAGACCGTTCCTTCGGCCGGAAAGGTTATGGCGACTGTCTTTTGGGATTCGCAAGGGATAATCCTCATCGACTATCTGGTAAAGGGTAAAACTATTACAGGTAAATATTATTCATCGTTATTGGACCGTTTGAAAACCGAGCTGCAAGAAAAACGCCCGCGATTGGCGCACAAGAAAGTCCTTTTCCATCACGACAACGCACCAGCACACACCTCAGCAGTTGTGGTCGCAAAATTAATGGAAATAGGATTCTAACTCGTTTCACATACCCCTATTCTCCAGACTTGGCTCCCTCGGACTACTATTTGTTCCCCAATTTGAAGAAATGGCTGGCGGGACAAAGATTTTATTCAAACGAGGAGATGATTGCAGACACTAATGGATATTTTTGCAGACTTGGACAAATCCTATTATTTGGAAGGGATCAACAAACTAGAACATCGTTGGACGATGTGTATAAGCCTAAAAGGAGACTATGTCGAAAAATAAAAAAGGTTTACCCCAAACACATAAGTAGTTTTTATTTTTGCACGGACTTTTCAAACCAGCCTCGTATATCCATCACGAAATTTAATTCAGATTGAAATATTTTTTGCAGCCAGTGCCTCCATATGTGTGACGCAATATGTCGATTTTATATTTGGAGCCTTGGTTTTAATGAGAGCTTGAAGTCCTCCATACTGCCCTGACATCGCGCGAGCTCCAACTGTAAACACACCGACACACTTCAGCCATTGAATGTTATTATCTTCCATGTATGAATCTATGATCACAAATAAATCACTAGGTTTACCGGTATTAGTCATTTTTTTGCAAAATAACAAATCCTCACGCACATTTGTTTCTTCCATGAACCGCACGTAACATATTAATTAAGCGTCGTTATTACTGTCTGTCGCTTCACCCAGTTGAATGGCAAATAAATCAGAAAGATTTTCCCACCATTTACTCATTAATGTCTTCAGCTATGTCATGAATGCGACGACTAATCGTATTGTTAGAAAATAGGAATAGGTTTCTTACCATTAGCAATACGGTTAGCGACCTTGTGAGAGGCAAGCGGTGCTTTGGAAGGAATAGATTCTCTGGAAAACAAGAATGTCGACTGATATTTCAGTTCTCGCAATTTTCTTGCAAAAAATTTCGCTTTCCTTGTAAATTACCGTGAGTTGTTTCTATATGACGTTTCAATTTATTAGGAAGTATACTTTCAGCTGCCAGCACCTTATGACAAACAACACTGTACATTTTTCGTTTTTCTACAGCTTCTTTTCTACTCTCTCCTGCGTCTTCAACACGTTTTCTATTTATTTACATAAAGTTATCCATTTTAAGTAATGAATACGCGCCAGTAAATTAAATACAACACACTTGAAATCAAAACACTGCATTCATCAACGCTTGTAATCGATGCCTAAATAAAGCGTCGGAATAAAAGACCGAACTATGAACGACCGAAAGCGCAGGGATATGGAGAGGCGGGCTTACTCATAAAGATATTAGAATAGACGAGGTAAGTTATTGCGAAAAGCGTAGTACTCATAGAAAGAGAAAGAAATAATATAAGAGTGATTCTGTCTTTCTTACTTGGTGCCGGAATTCAGTGCTCAAGCGCAAAGTAAGAGAGACAGATTTGTCTCATATTATTTCCTTTTCTTTTTAACGACCATATTCTTTCGCTTGCAGGAGGCTATATACTTTCTCTTCTCTATTCTAATATCTCTGTGGGCTTAGTGAGTCGCTGATGAGACGTGCGCCGCGTCTCTCCCTAGCTCATTAGGTCGTGTGCAGGCGACCTGTGCGTATCATCTCGCGACTCCCCTAAGATAGCCCCGCGAAGCCTCAGGGCGTCGCGACGCATAGTTAGGGACCCTCTGGAGTAGACGTTGTGAACATATCATAATATACTTTTATTTCAGTGTTCTTGCTTTTCAATTATTCCCAGTATTTTTTTTATTTTATTTTTAACAAGTTTCTATAAATGTGTGTAACTTAATTCCTACCACGATAGCAGAGAGATTTCGCAACGCTTATTTTGGTCGGCCACTGTCTTTATCTTTATTTGAAGCATGCGCCCACCGTTTGGAGTTTACGCAGAAGTAAAGGGAAGAAATCACAAATAAGGATTCAGCTGTTATCGTTATTTGAAGTATCCGCCCACCAATAAGAGAAATCTTTATTAAGGTTAAGGATTTCTCTTATTTAGGAACTTATAAAAGAGGTTATTTGAAGTTCGTTATTCTTATAGCCATTATGAGAGGGCCTGTTTTTTTTTCTACTTAGGCATACAAACCACACTAAGAAAATAAAATAAAATTGAAATAATAATCTTTTATTGCAAATAACACTGACAACAGTTAATTAGTGTTCAGATTATGTTGGAATTTTAAAATCTTTGTCGGAATGGCATTACAGTAAGTGTAGTGCTAATTTCAAATGAAATTTTATTTATCGCACATTCGTATTACCCTGGAAATACTGAAGGAAGTGATAGAAACCTGCTAGAGATAACTTTAATTTAGAAACTTGTGTTGACCCATCTAATACTAAGAACCGATGAACTTAACCATGAAATGTATGGAACAAATTTATAGAAGATGAATACTAACCTAATCTTGTAATTCCTTCGCGATAATACTGCGCTTGCTCGAGATAACGATAAGAATAAAGGCATGTGAAAAATAAGCGTTGCAAAATCTCTCTAGTTACTAATTTGTAAATTTCCTTTATAAATCATCAAATACTAGGTTAACAAATTTTAATAAACAAACCATCAAAAACAGTTTATACCAGAGTATTTACAAAACAATATTTACATAACATCAACATAGAATAAATTAAGAGTTTTGCTGCGTTATGGTAATAAAAGTCGAAGATCGTTTAGTCGTTTGCGGACGCCATCAAAATATTTACAAATTAAAGCAGTAAAAGTTAATTATAATTCGCCTTGCTGCAATTGGTAAAAGCTAATAATGTTTACTTACAGTAACTTTTATAGGTTCATAAAACGAATTAAAATACAGAATAGGTGTGGGGCCACTGCCTAAATAAATCAATTCAATATTTAAAGAGAAAAATGGTTAAGATACTTGTCTAGTGCTTCTCTTGTGCAGTCATGTATAAGTAAATCAAATATAAACCTTAATTCTTCTCTCAACTCTTGTGAGTTGAGAGAATCGCCGCGCTCTACAATTATTTTAATTGCATAGGGGTGTCAGGAGTGGGAGTGATCACTCGATCGACTCTTTCGATCAATTTTGTCGTCAGAGCAGGAGGTACCGGTGTCTATTGAACAAATTATCATAAAGTTTCTAATGTTAGAAAACGTAAAACCTTTTGGAATTTTGCAAAGACTGACGAAACAGTTCAGTTAAAAAGACGTTTTCGAAAACCCAACTATATGACTGGCACAATAAATTTTTCTATGGCTGGAAAACGGTAGAAAATCTAAGTCATTCTCGCCAACCTGAGCGACGTACCAATAACGCCGGCTATTACTGCCAACTTCCCGAT
>CM032456.1:69582124-69774801 GCA_019049505.1 Pachyrhynchus sulphureomaculatus
CCCCGAAGGCCCCGTCGATTTTAACTGGAATTATGTACATACATATTTTAGAAGCTCGGTTAATACGCAGTATAGACGCGCGTACCTCGGATAATCAGGTTCTTAGATTGGCTCGGTTAATCCGGAGCTCGGATAGATCGGACTCGGTTAATGGGAGTTCTACTGTGGTATATATATATATATATATATATATATATATATATATATATATATATAATATATATCTATATATATATATGTGTGTGTGTATTCAAGAAGAGTTGTGTGTTATTTCGTTACTCAGGCTTGCTACTTAAGGCGTTTAAGATTGCCCATATCTCTACCGAATTAAAGTTTTTCGTAATTAACCATTGATATCTACAAGGTGACCTTATATTCATTTTTGTGCCAGTAAAACAAAGCATTTAAAATTTGCACAGTCACCTGAGTTTTGGAACTCGAAAAATTTGCGCTGTTTGTTTATAAATAATTAAAGTGTTCAAAAAACGCATTTTTTTAGCTTAAAATGTGAATAAACTGCAGTTATATAAATTAGATCGAGAACAAAACAAAAGTCATACTTTTTGTAATAAAATTGCCAATAACCACAAAGACCCGGAAAGGCAAGATTTTTTCAATAAATTTTGTGAAGATTTTGCGTGCCGAGCATACATACATATTTACTTTATTACTGTAACTCTCGTTGGTTGTTCGAGAGATAACGTACTCTCACGTGTACTCGAATTAAAAAAAAATGGAGTTGTACATATTTGAGGAAATTAAATCTCCTTAATAAATCGTTGTAGGAAAATGAAACGCATCTACTGCAACTGACTGATAAAATTGCAAGCGTTTTCAAAAGAAGTTGACTTGTTGTGGTGAAAGAAGAATAGAAGAGAAGCAAGGGAAAATACTATTTTCCTGTTTATGAAAGGCTTGCTGAAAGGAAAATCTATTCAAAATCTGGAGCCAAGTTTGCAAACTGATGTTTATCCAACACTTATCACATTAAGCACCCATCAATACGACTTAGATTAGAAAAACCATCCCAAGAATATCCTATTATCAATATACTAAGGCTTTGAGGATTTTTTTACCATTGCTACGTCGTACTTGTGTGGGAAACTGGCTTTTTTCTGCAGCTGCAGTAATCAAATTGACGTACAGGTCACAAATAAATTTTAGAAAAAGAAATAAGAGTAGCAATTTCAAAACTTCAGCCCCAGGTTTGAGAAGTTATGCCCAGAAAAGCAAGCTTATCCTTCTCATTCTTTGTATTGTTTGTAGGTTTTTTTTTATGTTTTCTAATAAATACTAATTAAGATTCTATATTCTTTGGAATTGTTCGGTGGCAAGCCCTACAGCAATACCAGTGTCGATCCTTATAGGCGTAGGTATAATTCTGGAAAAAATAATTTAATAATTCATGCAGGTTTCTTTTATTTACCGGTAGATCATTTATATATTTAAGAATCTAATTTAAAAAACTATACCTAGTTCAGAAATATCGCAAAAAAACAATAGTATTTACAAATGTTTACCAATATTTATTGAAACGAGAATTTACTTTAATTAGTATCAATATTTTGAAATGATTGATTTCAACTAAGTATATAGTACTGATAGGTTAATTTAGGTTAGTAACACGTAATGTGTTTTGTGTGGCGGCTCCAAAATAACATATTGCATTGAAATTTATTTTCCAAAATTAAAAACTGAAATTTATCCCATTTAATAGATAATTAACAAGATAAAAGCTGCCTAAACCGAACCCACAAAGTAGAGTTTTAATTATTTCGTTTACCTGACGAACAAGAGTTGTCAATTTTAACTCGATTAAGTGAAATTTAAGTAAAATTCGAAGAACTTAAATTAAAGTTGAAAGGAATTATTAAAGCAACCTGAATATTTAACAAATAAGTTTTCCAAAGTATGGAAATTGACACAGACTCTTAAAAGTTAAGGACGTTGTTTGAAGTTTTGGAAGCAGACACAAAAGTATGCAGGGACTTTTGCAACATCACAGGGAATTATTTTCAGAATTAATTTTCAAATATAATGGCGTTCTTTTTTATGATTTTCCTTAATATACAAAATATAAGATATTTATATTATTTTTGTTTTATCTTCCAAGAATACATAACCACATCTCAACTGAAGTAACGTTGAAACGAAAGGAAATAATAATATAAAGAGCTGAAAACTACCAGATGCTGAGAATATGAATATAAAAAAGGTTTTTTTTTATTTCATTCTAACTATGGTATCGTTATTACAAATGAACAAAAATTAATTTTGTTAAATATCCACATGGTTCCATTCTGGTCAATGTATTTTGCCACAAAAAGACAAGCATGAGCAAATCGAAAGCAGAAGCCATGCTTATTGTGTTCTTTAACGTCAAGGTATGGTCCACTAGGAGTTTCTACTTGCCGGAAAGACCATCAAGCTTTGTTTTATGTGTGGAAATGCTCAAGAGGCTGAAAACAAGGGTCCAACGTATCAGGAAGGACATCGCCGCTACGTGGGTGGGTACACCATGATAACGTGGGCCAAAGTCATTACCCTCCATGCGAGCAAGGGAATTTTTGACCCGGAACAGCATCACTGTAAACATAAAACACAGTAGCGACAGTCCGACTCGGCAAACCTTTAATCTCAAGGGGTTCGAGTTTGTAATGATCATATGAGCTGTCGCCATATTACTGGTATGATGCCGCCCGCCAGTTTTTTTATTTTTTAAAATATTCAAATTCCTTCTTTCAAGAAAAATCCTATTCTGTAAAATAAAAATGAATTTTGTCTTGTTGAAAGGAAGAAAAAAAATGAGAAAGGTTTTTTTTTAGAAACATTTTCATTTTTAATTAAGTTCTTATTAAAAAAAACAGATATACAAAAAACAGGGGAAAAGGCAAAAATTTAAAAGGAAAAAATACATTTTTGGTTTCAACTCTTTTTTTTACACGTTATTCATTTAAATATCTCATTGTTGACTTTATATTTCTCAACTATTAGAGATGTTGTCCGGGGGGAGGAACAAGTGGAGTAACATAAACGAATACTTAACAACAATAAAACATAAAATGTTTTACAAATAAAATGTATCTCTAATATTAAAACACAACTATCATAATCTTTATATAATATATTGTATAATAGAAATAAGGAACAAATTACCGTTTAGGATCTTTGGGAAATTAAAAAAAAATAACTCTTTTAGAGATACCACATATATTTTACCATCACTAACCACACAACAAAAACTTCCACTTGACACCTTTTTTTAAGAATTATTCTCCTTGAAATCCAAATGTAAACACAATCCGTGACAGCCATGTTGTTTGTACGATAAGGGACGCATGGGCGTGATAAAAAACAGAATCTACAAATTTTCTTAGCGACTGTGTTTTATGTTTACTCTGACAACATGGTCCACGCTGTCCTTACAATCTCGATCTAGCTCCGCAGATTTGTTTTGGTTTCCCCGAATAAAAAACTGCCCTGAAAGGACATCATTTTATGGACCGTTGACAAAGTCAAAACCGTTGTGACGGGGACTCTTAAGGGGGTTTCCGAAGTCTTCCACGATGCCTATAACGCTGATAAAACTTTCCTGACAGATCTTGTGCACTAGTGTAACTCGGTTAACAATTCGTCATGTTGAACAAGGTCGAATTGCGATTTTTTTATATTAAGCGTAATTCTTCGAGACTCCCTCATAGTGTTCAAATTTTGGCTTAAGGATATGTGATAGGTTAGATCTTCTGCTCATCTTTGCTTACGAGAACTACGTTGCTCGTCGACAGCATTTTCTGTAACCCTCATTTTTACTGAAAGTAATGCGAACGGGTCAGTAGCTGCTTGGCACAGTCTTCTGGCCTTTTTTAGTATTGACTGAACTCGAGTGCATTTTTGGCAGTACAAAAATATTTTTTTTTCCTGTAGAAAGCCAAAAATCTCTACAGAAAACTAATGTTGGTTCACTGGCATCTTTCTGAATACGAAAATATTTATTTCATCCGCGCGAAAAAGTTTTTAATGTCTGGTTTTATTAAGATACATTTTCATAGTCCGTTGTCGTAACACAAAGGTTGTATGATAAGTACCTGGCCTCGGCCAGAGATGGCACAAGAATCTTGTTGAATTTTTAAGTCGCTGCGTGATTTATTTTGTCAGTGGCAGCCACTTAATTAGAACAACTTTTTTGATTTTACAACAATGGAGAAAAATATCCAGTAGTGATAAAATATTTGTTTTTGAAAAAGAAAACAAATGATGAGATAAAAGCGAAACTCAGCGAAATTTATGGAGACTTCACACCTTCGTTATGGACCATAAAACATTGGAGAGCTGAATTCAATTGTGGACGTACAAGCATTTTTGATGAACAACATCCAGATCATCCAAATGAGGGTCACATCAGAAATGATTGAAAAAATCCACAATATAGTGTTGATATGATGGGATCGTAAAAGTGCGTGAGATTGCTGGGACTGTGAGTATCTCAACTAAATGGGTGCAGAACATTTTAACAACTGATTTGGATACGAAAAAGCCTACCGCAAAATGGGTGCCGCGATTGCTCACAATTGACAATAAACATCCACCCTGTTTCAGCTTCAATAGAATGTTTGTCGAATATTCATGCGCATGCGACCAAAGAACAGTCCAAACAGTGGGTTTTCCGTGGTGGATCGGCGCCAAAGACTTTATTGGCCAACAAAGTCATGCCACAATGTTTTGGGATGTACGCGGCATAATCCACTTCGATTACCTTGAAAAGCGCAAAACGATTAATGGAGATTCAACTTATTGGATCGTTCAGTCATGCTGTGAAAGAAAAGCGTCCGCATTTGGCGAACAAAAAATTTTCTTTCATCCATACAATGCACGAGTGCACACTTGTGTCATCACAATGGCAAAAATTCCATGATTTAGAAATAAGAAATTTGCTTCTGCATCCACCATATCCGCTAGATTTAGCCCCCGCGATTATTTCCTATTTCCGAATATAAGAACATGTTTTGGCGGAAAAAAATTTGGCTCAAAACGATGAGGTGATTGCTGTTTGATGGGTCTGGAGAAATTGTATTTTTTAGATGGAATACAAGAGATAGAAAAATGTCCGACTAAGTGTATCGAGCTAACAGGAGACTATGTTGAAAAATAAAATAAATTTTACAACTAAAAATATTTTTTTGTTGTCAAGGACAGTTACTTATCATACAACCTTCGTATCAGGAATTATTAATTGTACATCAGGAATAATGTATAGTGTTTTGCCCTGAAAATTAACAGATGTGCAGTCAAGAGTTTACATAAAAGAAGTAAAGTATTTATAGTAGATTTATGGATAAATATTCTACAAATACGGTCACAGAATTTTCATCCATTACCTCTATAAAAATGCTGTACTGTTTGTTGGTTAGGCCTCTCTTGGAATATTGCTCATGGGTGTGGAACCCGCCTTTTGCTTGCCATGCTAGGAGCTTGGACCTTGTTTCAGAGTAAATTTCTATGTCACATTAATTTTAAATTCTTTAACAATGATTCTTTTAGTTACTCAAAACTGACATCTACATTAAACTTGAACATCCTGTCTAATCGGAGAGTTCAGCGTGATCTCGTAATGTTCTTTAAAATTTTAAATTCATTGTAAATTGTCCAGAACTTTTATCACAGATTAATGTGTATGCATCCTCTAGATATAATAGACCTACGTTTGTCCTTTAAAATCTTATCATAAGACAACCTATGGAGCTAATACCTTCATGACAAGATCTATGGGCATTGTAAATAACTGCCCCATCACTGGACTTGTTCTCCAGCTCCTTGTCTCTTTTTAAGAGGCAGATCGGGTTATTTTCTGAATTTCTTAGTTTTAGCCTTTGGTTTTAAGTATCATTTATAGATGTAAACTTATTATATTTTGTCTTTTTTTTTTTTTATTGGTCTAGCACACGTGCTGCAGGGAAGTCCCTAAAGCGCTCCAGGAGCGGCACGAGTGCGGAAAAAAAAAAGCGATTCACGTTGTTCTTGAATCGCTGTAAATTGTACTCGGTGGGAAACACAGCGCTGGGCAAATTATTCCAAAGGGATGACGTTTCTCCATATAAAAGATTGCTTGAAAAGCGTTGTTCGCGGAGTAACAAGCTGAACCTCATACGGATGCGAAGCACCAGCGCGACGTGTATTTCTAACATGCACCGCTTTGGGAGGAATTAAGCGGGCTACATCCTTCGAACACTTTCCATGAAAATACTTGTAGAACAGACTCAAGTCGCCAAACCGTTCTTCGATGTTCCAGCGAATCAAGGCCGCCGGTCAATTCCGGGTCCCCAATCAGACGGACCGCTCTTCTCTGAACAGAATCCAACAAATGCAGTGTATGTTTGGGAGCGGAGCCCCAAACGTGGGAGCAGTATTCCATAGTTGGTCGAATTTGGACTTTGTAAAGAATTAACAGTTGCTGTGGGGTGTAAAGCTTTCTGGTTCTAAATAATATTCCCAACTTTTGAGAAGCTCTCCTTGCTATGCCTGCAACATGTTCATGCCAAGACATATTTGCTCCCAAACTAACGCCCAACAAATTGAGCGACGATGCTAGGGGAATGGAGTGCCCCGACATAACTATGTTGGGTTCAGCAACGTTAACTTTTTTAGAAAAAAAAAAACTGCCGCTTGGGTTTTTGTAGCGTTAAATTCCACTTGGTTACTGTCACCCCAAGATAGAATTTCTTCCAGGTCTTTGTTAAGTTGAACGACCTACTGCTGTCTGCAGGGATACTCGCCTGAGCAGCCGATGTCCGAGCGTTCAAGGTGAATGAAGAGACAAGCGTACTGTCATCTGCAAAGCTATAGACTGGATTCCCGGTCTTTTCCAGCAGATCGTTAATGTAAATGAGAAAGAGTGGTAGGAGACAGTATGGAGCCCTGGGGCACACCGGCATTGATAGTGAGGGTGTTAGAAAGAAATCCGTCGACCGCCACTCGTAAAGAACGCTCTTTGAGGAAACATGAGAGCCACAGACAGAACCTTTCAGACATACCATAAGAGCGTAACTTAGCCAACAGTCCATCGTGCCAAACACGGTCGAATGCTTGGATATGTCAAGAGCAACCGCTCGAGATTCTCCAAAATGTTCAATTGCGTTGTTCCAAACATGTGTTACATAAGTCAGAAGATCTCCTGTTGATCTATGTTTACGAAAACCATACTGGTGATCGCTAATAATATTGAATCGTTCAAGATATTTTAGAAGATGTTCATTGATAACCTTTTCCATGACTTTCGATATTACTGAAAGCAGTGCGACTGGTCGGTAGTTATTTGGCAAGGGTCTTCTTACCTTTTTTAGGTATCGGCTGAACCGTGGCACATTTCCAGCAGGACGGAAATATTCCCTTTCTGTAGGATAGGTTAAAAAGTCTACAGAAAAAAAAAAAAAACTGGTGTTAGTTCCCTTGCACAGTTTTTGAGAACTATGGCAGGTATTCCGTCAGCGCCAGAAGCCTTCTTGGTGTCTAGCTTCATTAAAATACGCTTTATGATGCGCTGTCTGAAGACAACATCGGGCATCCTTGACTGCAATATGGGAATAGTAGGTGGTTGTTTTTCCTTGGAAATCGACAGTAGAATGTGAAGCAAAGAGTTCAGCCAACAAGTTCGCTCTCTCAACAGGTGTGGTTTGCAATGGAATTATCTAGCCGTGTGAGTGGTGGTATGGTGGATTTGGTAAAATTTTGACTAACTGCCTTAGCGACTGCCCAAAAGGACCTGGAATTGTTGGGACAAGCGAGAAGTTTGTTTCTAATTCGTTGATTGTGTGCCTCCTTGGTTTCGTCGATAATTCCCTTGCATCTGTTCCGGGCATGAACAAAGATGTTACGATTTACGGTGTTAGGATTTTCACGCCATTGTCGATAGGCAATATGTTTAGAAGCAACAGCTTCTTTGCATTTTCGATCGAACCAAGGCTTGCCGTTGGAGGAGCATTTCTTCGAAAAAGGGATGTAAGCTTCCACACCAGCTAAAATAACATCGGAGACCTCCCTGGCGCAGTCAGATGGGTTATCCGATCGAAAACAAATGTCCATCCAAGGGAAAGTTCGAAAGTATTCCATAAGATCTTCCCATTTAGCAGATTTGTAGTGCCAAATCTTGCTGGCGGCCTAGGCGCCTCTCTGTCACTGATTGGCAGGATACTCGATGTCGAAAGCAGTTTATGGTCGGAAGAACCTAACGGCGGATTTACGGTAACCGTGTAAATCTCCGGATTGGTGGTTAAAAACAGATCAAGAAGACTGGCGAACTCCCCGTCTCGATCAGGGATCCGTGTTGGTTCATCAATAAGCTGAGTTAAGCCATAACTGATTGAGAATGATTCAGCTTCACGACCTTGTTCGTCGGTAGTATTGGAATATTTAAGCCAGTTGATATTGTGGACATTAAAGTCGCCCAGGATGGCAATTTCGGCACTTGGATAGTTACTTTGTAAATGATCGATGGTGTCTGCAAGAGAAGCGAAAAGTGTTCGAAAATTGGTATCACTTGGTGGTCGATATAGGATACAGATGAACCTTGTGGTTTGTTGAGTCGTTATTTTTAACCACATAATATCAAAGTTTGGGGGCTCCAGAGCTTCTTCTCGTTGACAAGAGAGGTCGCTTCTGACAAAAAGACAGATTCCAAAGTTACGCCTAAATCGGGAATAGAAGTCGTACCCAGGATAAAGATAGTTGACCGTGCTGGTCGATGGACTGACCTTGGTTTCACATAGAGCGAGTACATGAGGTTTATTTGATTGTAGGTGTTGATGCACTGAATTTATGTTCGAGTTTATGATGTCTGCAAGTCGACGCCTCCGAACCAACAACCCCATCCGGAGATCCGAACGGGGGGCCATTCTACCTCGGAACTTCTTGCATCCAGGCGCCTCATCATGCTCTTTGGTCCCACAGTAGTTAATGTGGAATTTTCCTGTTCTGTCACATGTTTATCTTTGCCTTCTTTGGCTTTGATCCAGGGGGTGTTATTATTGGGTAGTTTGGGTTCTGACCAGATACTTTTCCAATGACCTGTGAGTTGTTGTTTGTTTGGTGGTTCGGTCACTGCTGTCTGTTTGCTGTGCATAGTTTTCCGGTAGAACTGTGTTTGGCTTCTTCGGAAGAGGTTGCTGGTATCTTTCCTCTCGTTTGGTTCTTTGTATCTACGGAGTCTTGCGGCATATACGGATAATTTTTGTTTTAGAGTATCCAGGATTTCTGGCAGTGTTCTGTCGGGAGACCCGGACTTGATCTTGTTTATACTCTGTGTGATTCGTTTGGACACGTTCCCGCTGATAAACTGGGTAAGGTGTCCTAGGTATCTCCTGATGTTGTTGATTTTGTTTTCTATTATTATTTGCCGTTTGAATTTTGGTTTTGTGCTGTTGGGATTTCTTTGCCGTTGCGGGAGTTTTTGATTAAATACTTCGTCGGTTGCGTTCATGATTGATGGTGGTGGGTCTAGGCGGCGAGTGATTCCCTTCTCAGTGGGTTTTTTTGTCAGGGACTTGTGCTTTTATCAAAGCAACGCATGGTGTGTTCGTTTGTTCCTGTAGTATAACTCATGCGTTGCCCTGATTTTCCCGCCTTGGTGGGTGTCGGCTCACTCGCCTTCACAACACTTTTGGCAGGTCCACTGTCAGTTGCCCGGTCTTCATCGTTTTGGTCGAGCTGCCATTTCCCGCGACGTCGACGATGCTTCTTTTATTGGTCTACTGTTGTTTGGGGATGTTTTTAGTGTTTTGTGGTGTCAGAAGCTCAAAGTGTCCCGACATTGGGTTGCTGTTAGTAGAAGGTAAATAGTTTCGGTGTGTTTTCTTGTGCTTATTATTGTTGGCTTGTCCCTAAAAGTTATTTTTGTATCTCTTGTTCTTCGTTGTTTTGAGAAGATATGAAAAATTGCTATTCTGGGTTTCCGAGAGGGCAAGTATCTCTAGGCTCGTTCCATAGGTGCCATTTTTCCTCATATAGTTATAGTAGTTATTGAAGTCTTTCATATCGTCGTCCCCAAATAATGAAAATGTTGTTAAGTTCCGACCAGTTTTGTTGTATATATCTTAGAGCAGCCTCTCGGAGTCTTTCATGATGGTTTTGGTGGCCATATAAGTGTAAGCTAACTGCACGGAAAAGGCAATTTCCATCACCTACAATGTCGGATCTGGTAAAACTATCGGGAGTAGTTTCAACTGAGGCGGTTGGTTGGATCGTTTGTCATTGTTGTTGTTGTGGTGGTGTTGTAGCTGTTTGTACGACAGGGGTCCGCCTCCTCAAGACCCTGCCATTATCACTAGTATAATTAGTATAATTATTATTATTTGGCATAGTGTTCCCACGAGTATCCTAGGAAAGAATGGTCGACTGCGGCAGAGCCTGGATGCCACAGCAAGGCTACTTACTCCCGGAGGGCGCCCGGTATCCGGGGAAACCGTTTGCGACTCATAAACGCTGAGCCATTCATCTTCTCGGCACGGTAAACACCTTAAGATTGCATTTTTGTTACATATAATCTGGACAACACAAGACAGCACAACATGACTCAGGTACCTCGGGATCGTCAATGCCCGTACTAGGAGAATCCTGGGATTCCCCTAGCCCCTGAGACCCTCTTTATGAGTTGGGCATGTCTCGTAAATAAATAAATAAATAAAAATATTGTGTAAAATTCTTGACATAGCTTTTTTTCTCTTAGATTCTAGCTAATCGGATTGACTCATCATATTCGCCCGTTGAAGGTAAATTGCATATTTCTATGTTTGTTTAAAAATTCAGAATCAAATACACAAGTGTACACGTGTTACCTGTAGTTATTAGCCGGATGAACGCAGCCTCACTGATCCCCAAAAAAAATTGCTGTTAACCACGTTTTTTACATTTATCACAATAATAAATTAGAGAATCCTCACACCAAAATTTCTCCCTATTCAGCCGTAAAAGAGGTAGAAAAAGAATTAAAAAAGGGATTTGGAAGACTTATAATTTCATTTAATACGAGACCTGCATTTGATGGTTTAAAAATTTTAAAGAAAAATTTTACTATTAAAATAACTTATTCAGAGGAATTGGATAGAATTTAAATTAGACGATTGTTGAAAGCTTTGAAAGCTGACCTGAAAGCGATAAATTGATTTTATAGCGGGCCCCATTTTAAATGAATTTCAAGTCATTCAACTCAATAAGTTGCCAGTTTGCCATTCTGGAGTGACACCACTTAATTTTATTTCCGAAAATAAGAGGATGTTTTTAAGTCATCTACCTTGAAATTCAAAAAACATCCTCAAAAACATTAGATGACCGACGATACCCTAAAGCTTATAAAAATAAGAAGAAATATGATTTTAATAAACAACACATCGAATCGTCAAGACAGAATCAGATCAATCAATAAACAAATCAAGGTGGCTTTTAAAAAGGATAAAAACGCGTACTTGAATAATACTACTGTGATCAAAAAATAGTAAGACTTTTGAAATAAACGCAAACGGGTTATTTATTTTTCCAAATTTATTTCGTCCCCTTCAAATTAATCCCCCTTGGATACAATGCATTTATGCCAACGTTTTTTCCAGTCTTCGAAACAGTTGTTGAATTCGATTTCTGGAATGGCCTTTATTAAAGCCTTCTTCGAATCGGTTTTAATCTCCTCAATCGACTCAAAACGATATCCTCGAAGCGGTTTTTTTTGAGTTTAGGGAATAGCCAGAAGTCCGACGGAGTTAAATCAGGCAAATAGGGTGATTGCGGAATGATGAGTTGAATTTTTGATGAAAAAGTCGCGAAGAACCAATGCTGTGTGAGAAAGCACTTTATCGTGATGAAAAAAACCGAGAGTTATCGGCCCATAATTCCGGTCTCTTGAGACGAATAGCTTCACGCAAACGACGCATAACACTCAAATAATATTCCTTGTTGATAGTTTGGCCTGATGAAAGGAATTCATAATGAACAACACTACGATAATCGAAAGAAAACTGTGATCACCTTGATTTTCGACTTGCTTTTGGCATGGTTTCTTCAGTCTGGGCTCACCTCCAGCACGATATTTGCTTGATTGGTCGGCAGTTCCCGAATCGTATGCGTAAATCTATGTCTCATCTCCCGTAATGATGCGCTTGATGACGTTTTGATAGTCAGAAATCATGGATTCACAGACATTAACACGACGCTCTTTATCGAAAAAATTGAGCGTTTTTGGTACCAAACGAGAGACGCGTTTGAGGCACAAGTTGTCTTTTAAAATCGATTGAATTGATCCAAATGATAAGTTGGTGATGTCAACAAGGTCTCTAATTGTCACTCGATGATTTTTGAGCACCAAATCCTTGATTTGCTTGACGTGGTTCTCATCGGTAGATGTTGAAGGACGACTAGGACGTTCATCGTCCTCCACACGTTCTCTGCCTTCTTTAAATAATTTATATCAATCAAAAACACTTGCTCTGGATAGAGCATCATGACCAAATGACTTTTTTTATCATTTCGAACGTTTGGGAAGCCGAAAAAAAAACCATTTTTAAACCAAAATTTAATGCAACTTCTTAACTGAATTTTTTCACTCTTGTTAAAAATCAAAAAACGCACTTTTTATTGTTGAACCAATGCAAGCGAATCTTATTAACTAATGACGCTATAGTCTTAAAATTTGACGCAGATGGCAGTTAAGGTCCTACCAACCTAACGAAAAAAAATTAATCCGATATGGAAATGCCCGGGGCGATTTAAAATTCAAAGTCTTACTATTTTTTTAAAACAGTATATGTGAGGAGCTAGAACATGCTATGAACAATCGACTACAAGAACTTTACGGAAAGTTAAAAAATCTATCGAAAGAATTCAACTCTAAAACACAAATAATCAGAGATAAGGAAGGTAGAACAGTCACCGACATGCCTGGAATCATTGACATTTGGAAGGATTACTGTAAAAAAAAAATTTATGGCTCAATTAGTGGGTGACTGCAGTGTCGATAAAGAAGCCGCAGAAGAATAAGAGCCATATATTCGTAAGTCTGAAGTCAGGAAGGCTATTCAAAGGTTAAAGAATAGAAAAGCAACAGGTACTGACGAGATCACTGCTACATGCTACATCAATTGTGTAATGAGGTATGGAAGACTGGAAGATGGCCGAAAGACTGATGCGAAGTTGAAATACAACCCTTGCATAAGAAAGGATCCCCTTTGGACTGCAGCAACTATAGAACAATCGCTATAGTGTCACACGCTGCTAAGGGTGTTTCTCTGGATCCTAAATGAAAGACTCAAAACTTTTCTTCTGCAGCAAATATCTACCGAACAAACAGGCTTCATTCCAGGAAGAGGGACTAGAGAACAAATTCTCAACATACGCCAGATAATAGAAAAAGTCAGGGAATTCCAAATAACAACCTATATTTGTTTTGCTTCGACTGCATACAATGGAACAAACTCTGGTCGATTCTAATCAGCATGGGAACACCTATACATCTTGTAAACCTTATCCGATCCTTGTATGAGAACACAAATGGCAAAATTAAACTGGATAATTCTTTTTTTGATCCCATTATCGTAGAAGCCGGCGTCAGACAGGGCTGTATTCTGTCACCTTTACTTTTTAACATATGTAGTGAACATATAATGAGTTCTGTTTTGGATGGCTGGGGTGGGAGTGTGACAATCGGTGGAAAAAAGCTAAGTAACCTTAGATATGCGGATGATACTGTTATACTTGCAACTTCAATACAAGATCTAGAATTAATTATGGACCGCCTGGAAATCACTAGCAAAAACTATGGATTGACAATTGATAGAGGGAAGACTCTGATGATTCTTAGTCGTAATGAAGACCTGTCACACATAAATAAAATTGCTGGTTTCACTGTTGTAGACCATTTAAAACTATTTGGGATCCCTCATAACTATCAATGGTGGTTGTGTAGCGGAAGTAAGAAGACGTTTGGCAATGGCTAGAAACTCGACCATCAAACTCACTAAGATCTGGAAAGATCCAGCTGTCACAAAAAATATATAGTAAGGATTGCTATCCAGCCTTATATTCCCCATAGCAACTTACGCATCGGAAACATGGACCATTAAATGGATGTGGGCATATCGAAGAATTCTCAGAGTATCATATATCGAACACCGAACTAATGTATCTATTTTTGAAGAGCTTGATATAAATGACCGACTTTCAAATAGAATTAATAGACATAGAAAAGCTTGTAGTAACGGGGAAGGTAGAAGGTAAAAGATCAAGAGGACGGTTTCCGACAAAACGGTCCGATCAAGTAAGATCTCTCCTTGGGATGGGTATGCGCGAGTCAAGTCCAGTCGCGCAGGATCGAGATGCTTGGAGATTGACTTTTGAGTCAGCAACTGCATAGTGTCACGATACTCCTATTGGGGTGAAAGGATTGAGAGAGAGACCTCGACATAAAAATGATGTCACGCAAAAAATTACTTGGTTGACGAAATTTTGTTCGTTGTGTTTTGTAGTTTTTACAATTTTTTTCTTCCGAGAAATGAGTGAGAGTAGTTTCTCACTAAAGAGGAAAATTGATTAAAAGTTCTTCATGAAATAATGTTTGAGGTAGAGGGCAATAACAGCCCATCTTATTTTCAAGAATGAATGAGACCCCAGTGCTTGCTAAAAGAGCTGGGATAACTGAAATTAATGTTTTTAAGATAGCTGATTTACGGGTAAAAAAGTTTTTGCACACCAGAGCAGAAACTGGTAAAGCAACAAATTTCTCAAATATTTAACCACCTTAGAGAACAATTAAAGATATTTTTAGCGAATTGTCACCAGTGACTTGGGTGTTCTGTTGGGATTATTCCACGAAGCCGGAGTTGATGAAATGGGTCTCTAAGGACTCTACATCTCCAAAGAGGGTGAGTACCGCAAAGAAATCTTGCTTATTAAATACATAGAACATGGTTCTATAATTAATGGAACGTCCGAATTCGTCGAGAGCCAATATCTTGATGATGTAAGTCAACTACAGGGCTCACAAGAGCGAAAACTGTAGGGTTACGACATTCAACCTATAGCCCTGATTTAGCGCCCCGCGACTTTTTCTTCCAACATCTGAAGAAAGATCTTAAAGGCTGCACGTTTTTTCTCGGATGATGATTTTAATGCTGCTGCAACATTTGATGAAGTGGAACTGCTGAACTGAATGTAGTAATGTTGAGAATATTTTTTTTAAAGCTCTGTCAGTTTTTTTTGTAGCTGCGTAGATAACTTAGAAATATACCCAAATAGGTATTTTTATATCTAGTGCTCCATATGCTACTTTGGTGGTCGAAAATAAAACTTTTTGATCTTGTTGTTAATGAAAAAGTGTAATTTTACACGTTAATATTAAGGCCTAATATTGTTACTTCTCAAGATTGTAAAAAAAAATTAAATTCAGAGGTGGATTGTTAGCGACTATTTTACGATCTGAGCAGTGAAAATACTTATGGACCTTTCACCTACGAGTCTATTCAGTAAAACAAGGTACTAACTCAGATTCCTTGATCTAGATCAGGGCTTTCCAATCCGCGGCCCGAGGCTCGCATGCAATCCCCGACTTCTACTTGTACGGCCCGTAAAGGAATAAATCACTTGTTCACGCACTGCATTTGGCAACTAGTAATATTGAAGTTGACATTGACAGAATTATAAAAGAGAAATTAATGAAAAAACAATGCCCGCCAGTCCATCTCGTAATTTGTATTGGCCCACAAACGTCTCAGGCCTGGACAGTCCTGATCTAGATCCCCAAATGACCTTGATTGCTCATTTTGGGTACTGTGTTTAATATCTCATTTCAAAGGTATTTAAATTCTCATTTCATCCTGCTTTCAAAATAAAAAAAAAAAAAAAATTTTGAATGTTTTAAAAGTAAATTCTCGCTGACAATAAAAATACGGCCCTTCAAGCAACATTAAATTATTCTTATGTTACATTTTCATATACTTCTTAAAATTAAAATAAAAAACAAAAAAAGATAATTACCAGATTTTGGAAAAATATAATTTGTGTAAACTTCTTTTGTATTAAAGAAGCACATGATAAATAAAGAAGATTAAATATTTTGTCTTGTAAAATGAAAAAGTCATATTTTTGTGAAGGAAATCCAAATATATTTTATTTATCATCAAATATTAATAAAATAAAATTTCCGTATAAAGCTTACGCAAAAATTTAATTTAATTATTACCGCATTCTTGGTAGCCACTTACCAAAGAAATTTGAAAGCCAATAGATATAGATACTTCAACGATCGGCAAGCGTATGTATATCGTTTTAATATCCCCAGAGTTGTATAGGATGACAAGGGACTAACATAACCTGTCACTTAAATAACACGGTATCACAATGACAGTTTTTTAAGTAAAATGACACGATAATTTGTCAAAATGCAATGGAAATACGGGGTGTTAAAATAGGTATAACTGTAGATGGTAAATATGAATTTTCATGGCTTTAAAGATTTTTGATATTATTGGAACTCTAATTTATAATATCGATTTGCTATTGTAAAAAAGTAAACATAGTATCATTAATGTCTAATAAATAAATTAAACCATAAACGCAATTTAGGACACAGATAACGCCTATCGTGTGCACATGTAAGTACAAGACACAATTTACTGCATATATCAGTTTTGAAAAACAATCTTTTAATACTTTAAGCATTTTGCTACCTCAAGAACGTAGAAAAATGCTTTATAATGTTTCAATATATTATTCGATAATAAGTCGATATATATGTTTGGCCTTGTAAGGACTTTGTCTAGAGTATATGCTATACCAAAGTTTTAAACACATCTCCAAAGGTCTTTTTGAAAAGTTGTATTTTTAAAGTTTTGATAGTGCTAAAAATTCTTTAGGTGAAGAAAATTAGGAACTGATCATAAGTTTTACATATAAATACTTACTTAAAATAAAAAAGAAGGGCTAATGATATCAGCAGGGCTATCAGGGATACTCCATATCCCACGCAATGGATAACAACAACCACTTTTCTAAACTGCAACAAAAAATAAAAATGAATTAAAAATACATGGTCAATCATCTCTTGATGATGATGTTATACTATAGTGCTCACTCTAACATAATTTTTTGTCTATAAAACCTTATATTTACAAAAAACTGGCCAAGTACAAGATGGTCTTGAGCAATTAGTATTTCGTATGATGATTGCTTTTAAAATAAAATAAAATCGTCATCCAGACTAAGTTAATTAGGTACCTGACATGAATATATCTTAATATCCAGAATGTATTTTTACGTTTTTTCTTAGTCAATAATGTTCTGTTGCTTCTTAGCTACCTAATAGCCAATAAATAAATCAAGCAATCTAAAATATAGCAGTAAAAGTTTAAAACAAATATTTACTACCTAAATATATGTTTCATGGTGAACAAATAAAATAACATTATTTTGTCTCGGTATCTGACTGAAAAGTATATGAGTATATTACTGATTGCACCGAATACGTATTGATATTTAGTAGTTCTTAGTCCCGGTTAAATTCACAACTGTCTACGAAAAAAAATTTCCTCCATATTGTCAAGTAACGTAGGTTTTTATATGCCAGATAAATTATGAAACGTAATGCATTCGTGATAATTTTAGCTCAATCTACACTTTATGGAGAATATTCCAGAATTTTTTTCGAAATTTTCTGATCTTTACTTTTAGCGATAGACTAGGGAGACAGCAAATTTTGGTAATTTTTTTCAAAATAATATAAAGAAATATTTGTGCCAGTAATATAACATGTATATTTTTTTACAACCTTTCATTTGACAGTCCACAAAAAAAATCACTTCCCCTCTATAACTAACCCTTAAGTCAAAATTTAACTTTTCAAACTACACGGCTCGGACTGAGGAATCAATTCGTATATTTGTGACAAATTTCAACTTCCTATGTCAAATAGTTTCAGAGAAAATCGGGTGTGATAGACAGACAGACATCGAAGTGTTCCGTACGAAACACTAAAAAGCAACTTTGACATCGAAAATTTTTTGTTAGATTTTAAAATGATATTTAGTAGTTCTTAGTCCCGGTTAAATTCACAACATTCTACGAAAAAAAATTTCCTCCATATTGTCAAGTAACGTAGTTTTTTATATGCCAGATAAATTATGAAACGTAATGCATTCGTGATAATTTTAGCTCAATCTACACTTTAGGGAGAATATTCCAGAATTTTTTCGAAATTTTCTGATCTTTACTTTTAGCGATAGACTAGGGAGACAGCAAATTTTGGTAATTTTTTCAAAATAATATAAAGAAATATTTGTGCCAGTAATATAACATGTATATTTTTTTACAAGCTTTCATTTGACAGCCCACCAAAAAAATCACTAACCCTTAAGTCAAAATTTAACTATTCAAACTACACGGCTCGGACTGAGGTATCAATTCGTATATTTGTGACAAATTTCAACTTCCTATGTCAAATAGTTTCAGAGAAAATCGGGGTGTGATAGACAGACAGACATCGAAGTGTTCCGTACGAAAACACTAAAAAGCAACTTCAACATCGAAAATTTTTTGTTAGATTTTAAAATGATACTTTTTTACTGCCAACTTGCAATTTATACAATTTATCATGTTTAAGGCTCTGCCTTTTATTATATATATATATATATATATATATATATATATATATATATATATATATATATATATATATATATATATATATATGTATATATATATATATATATATATATATATATATATATTTGGGTTTAACTGTATACATACACAAGTAATATATAACAATTATACAACTAAGTGTTGTGTTCCCATTCGCTTTCTCCAAATCTCTCTATCGTGCGCCATCTCTTCATCCATTCCTCGTGACCTCATGGCTTGTCTCATATCTTCATTCGTAGTCGTCCTTGTTTATTTCTTCCCGGTGGTTTCCATGTCCAGAGCCTTTTGGGCCATCTTGTATCGTTCATTCTGAGTAGGTGTTCAAATCATTTTAATCCTCTATTTTCTATTCTTTGTATAATTGTTTCTGTTGCAGCTGTTCTATTGCGTATTTCTTGGTTTGTTATGTGTTGGAATTTGGACACTCCGGCGCTTTTTCTCAGGTAATCCATCTCTATCGTCGTTATTTTTCTTTTATCCTCTTCTTTCATTATCCACAGTTCACTACCATAACTTAAAACCGATTCTACCATTGTTCTTCCAATTCTCTTTTTGTTTTGTGTAGTTATGTTTTGATCCCACCATATTGAGTTAAGAGCTCCTATGATCCTCCTGGCTTTTTGTATTTTATTCTGTAGTTCCTTTTTACCTATACCATTTTTGTTGTCAATTAGTACTCCTAGATATTTAAATTCCTTGACTTGTTTGACATGTGTATCGTTGTTAATTAAGACCTCAAATTCTATTTCCGAGTTCATAACCATATACTCCGTCTTTTCAAGGCTCACCTCTAGTCCCCATTCCTTGTAGTCTGAGTATAATCTCTTCAATACATATTCCATATCGAATGCATCTTGTGTTATTATTACTTGGTCGTCTGCAAAGTTTAACGATAACAGGTGTTTATCACTAATGGGGATGCCCATGCTTTGGCAAGTGCGGTTCCATTTCTTTAGAGCGTTGTCTACAAATATATTAAATAAGATTGGTGAAAGGCAACCCCTTGTCTTAGATCTTTTATAATGTGGATAGCTTTCGAGAGATAGCGTCCTTGTTTCACATATCCTATATTTTCATTATATAACTCTTTTATTGTTGTTATCATCCCTTCTTTTATCCCTACTGTTCTCAAGACATGCCAAAGTTTATTTCTCGGTACACTATCGTATGCCTTCTTAAGATCTATAAAGGTCATATGTATTTCGTCATCTTTTTGGATCTTCTTTTCTATCAATTGTTGTAAAGTAAACAAGTTGTCTATATACGACCGGCCCGGAGTAAATCCGCTTTGGTTTTCGTATATCTTTCCTTTAATTGTTTCTCTTATTCTATTCTGCAATATTTTGCCGTACAATCTGTTCATAGTGCTTGTAACGCATATACCTCTATAATTATTAGTGTCTTTTCTATTTCCTTTCTTATAGATTGATGAAATGCAACTTTTTTTTTCCATTCGGTAGGTGTTCTTCTTTGTGATATACAATTATTAATTAAGCTAGTTATTGTTCTCCACATGGTTATACCTCCATTTTTAATAATTTCTCCAGAGATATCACCTGGCCCGGCCGCTCTTCCATTCTTCATCGTTTTTAGATTTGCTTGTACTTCCTCCATGGTTATTTCGTCCCAGTCCTTTCCCTCTGTGTCTTCTGATTCATTGTCCTCTATACTAAGGAATTCTTGTATGTTTTCAGTTAGTAATATTTCGTAATAATTTTTCCATTCTTCCAGGGGTATTAAATTTACGGCCCTCTCTTTGTTGTTCGTTTTTGATGGTTTGCCACACTTCTGTCGATTGTGCTCTTCCAATATACGTGTTAATCTGTGCACATTTTCGTTCCCAGTATTCATTTTTTTTTCTTTTTTTATTTTCTTACGTACCTCTCTATTTTTTTCTTTGTATTCTGCCCGGGTAGTTTTTGACTTGTATGTTAAATATTTTTGGTGTAATCTATTTTTTTCCTCTATTAATTCTTTTAATTCTTCTATTACTGCCTTTTATTTACTTTACCTATCTAACTTTTCAATTAAAATATACCTTATAAGTTGATATATTTCTTTCAAATTATAATTCGTCGAGATTATTTGCTCAATATTTCAAAATATTTTTTTGGAATAAACAGTAAAAAAAAGTACGATGTAGTAATAATGAAATTTTAAGAGCTTTTAAAAAAGTTAGGCAATAAATAACCTTGCTAATTCCATATTGATAAATACGCCATAATTTTGAAGATTACGTTGAGTAGCAATTTAGCATGAGATTTCAATTTATTTTTAGCTTTAATTACCGGATATTGAATTATTAACAAATATTCAAAAATATTTTGTAAATAAAGGTCAACCCTCACTTCGTTTAATACTGTAAAGGAGAATGTGCTGACTGAGAAAAAAAGTGTTATATATAATAAATCCTAAGAACATGATTTGGCTTGTATTTTCACGTGATATAGGAATAGCAGCAAAATTCAGTATATCAACGTTTTTTTCGGGTCATATGGTAGGTTCGAATGAATTTCCCAAATATTCGGTATGTGGTTTTTAACAATTTTTATAGTAAGATATAAAATATTTCATTCAGACTATACCCCGTTCGAAAAACCAGTCCATCTAACCAACGTATCGTCTACATACGAGGTAGGATTAATAAGTCTAATGGATTATTACGAAATTGCCAGAAATTTTGTGAAGCGACATGACTGTTGGTAAGCATAATTCTTATAACGGTTCGGTTCAAGGTTGTAAACAGATGCAACTAACAGCTATTTGTTAACAATTATCGTAAATGATCGGTTCGTAGAAATGGGTAAAGCCGAGTATCATGCAGGGATAAAACATTTTTATTTAAGAAAGTGGACTGCAGTGCAGCCCAGATAGAAACTGAACTAAAAAAAATTATGGGGACTCTGCACTAGCATTTAAGACCATTTATTACTGGATAAATGAATTTAAATGTGGCAGTATGGTAAATCCCAAGATATAAGATCCTGCCTTTTTGCTTTTTCAATGGAGCAATAAACGACCCTATTAGGGTTTTGTGCATAGTTGCCAGGTATTACGATAAACGTATTTTTATTTTACCTGTTTTGTATACCGCCCTCGCCGCAATTATATTGGATCTATTTTTACCTATATATTTACTACCTGGCAATCCAGTTTGGAGCCCTTTAAGTATTTGATAATATAGGCCTAATGACCACAGCTCCCCATTAAGATTCGAAAGATACTTTTTATTATTTTTATTTTTAGTTTTACTTACAACTTACAACGTAACAGTTCTATTTTAATTATGTGGCGTCCGTGGGAAAATTGCAATAGTGGCTATCGCACGAGAAAATATTTATCACTTAACGCTAAAGAAATAGTGAAAAATGTTTATGACCGTTTGGTAAAAAGAAATTTGAATAAACAAAGTGCTTTGCAAGAAATCAGTAAACTAACAAAAACCCCAATTTCTACGATTAAGGGTATTGTAGGAAAACCATCACTCAGGAACAGGAAAAAACGGAAAGATTTTCAAATGCATCAGGAGCCAAATATATTCTATGTATGAAGAGCAGTTGGTGTCGACACTAGACAAAATAAATTTAAGACTGGTGCAAGACGGGATCAACATACATTGTGGCCGATCAATTAAAAAAATATATATTTTTACCTATTTTTTCAATTTTGTAGGTTATGTACACTCTTAAGCGACTTAAACCTAAAGGATTTGTTGGAAATTTCATTACGAAGAGTTTAGTTTTTTGTTTCTCTCGATCCGACGGATATAACCGGAGTTATTCGTATTTTAAGCTTAAAAAACGCGTTTTGAAAAATTCAATGGTTTATAAACAAAAGAACACAAGTTTTTCGAAGTCCAAAACTCAGGACAATACTCCTGGTGACACCCTAGAGAGGATAGAATCATAATATTGTTATATCTAAACTGTGCCTATCTCATCATTATTTTGAACTTTTTTTACTGCACTAAAAAGCAAACAAAAGTAAAATCAATGTAATCTGAAGGAATTCTAGCGTCGTTTTTTTACTGTAGATGAAACGTGGCTCCACTATTACATCCCGGAGTCCAAATGGCAGTCAAAACAATGGGTTGACGAAGGTGAAAGTGCATCGAAAAAAGCGAAAACAGTTTTATCGGCGGTAACAGTGATGGCAACTGGGACTCACAGGGTATCATCTTGATTTATAATTTGGAGAAGGGTAAAATAGTGACTGACTCTTATTAGATAATATTATCGGATCATTGTGAATTCAGGCAAAAGCGACCAAATTTAGCGCGCAAAAAAGTGCCTCTTCACCAGGACAATTCACCTGCTCAGACATCGGATAAAGCAATGACAAAAGTGTACGAGCTTGGCTTCGAAATAGATTCCCACCCATTCTATTTTCAGACGTGGCCCCAAAGGACTTTTTTGTGTCCTAACCCTAAAAATTGGCTTGAGAGAAGGAAGGTTATCTGTGCTGTAAACGAGTATTATTATATTAACGGTTCGAAACCATTTTTTTCTGAGGGAATTTCATTGAACCAAATACATTAAGCTCGATGGAGATTATGTTAAGAAATAAATATTTGTTTTGCCAATAACATGTTGTTTTACCTTATTTTTTATAGGACTTTTCAATCCACCCTTGTAGGTGAGTTAAAAGTACCTGTCCTTTTGATGAAGGTTTATATCTATGTATAAAATAGTCTTTCAAATGATCCTAGACCCATTGGTAGGCTAACGATTTGCTGTAAAACTTATTACTAAATTAAGGAAAAAAAGCGGGTATTCAAACGCTTTTGTAATAAAGACAAAATGAACTCTCGGTTGAATCAAATGTTGAATCATTTTTAAGATTTTTTTTATATATTACGGTTGCTATGGATTTTAGGCCTAAGAAGGAATAAGTTCACGATATTTAAGAAAGTAACAGCAGGATAAATAATTGTATTCTTTAGTTTGTTTCAAAATCAATGAAGCTTTTGATATTTAAAATATTTTTGAAAAAATTGTTCAGTGGTAATATTATAATTCCCATGGTCCAACCAACCTACACGTCTTGTCGTTTCTTATATATATTTCTCGGCTTATTCGCTTGCATTTGGCTTAACAATTCCAATCGAATATTTGGTAACCAGTAAAGTAATAACTTTTCTCGAAAAGTAGTTATTTTTATTGACTTTTAAGTTCGATAATAAAAACATATTGAAAACTAATAGTGGTAGAAATTGTCCCGTCTCAAACTTTGAATTTGTAGATATAGCACGAAGTAAAATCTATCTTTTGAAATTCTTTTCCGTAAAAGGGCCTAACATATATTTCTAAAAGAAAAATATAGTTTCGTGTAGAGAAACCTAGAACGTTATTTTGATGAAAAAATGGCTCATACCTTCATAAATATTTAAGAAAGCAGGATTGTCTGGTTATTTGGGTAAGTAGAGTGTTAAATAATTCGAGAGTAGATAGATAAAGTATAAACTGAACCTTATGCTGGTATAACCGAGAGCCGTTTGGCAGCTGTAAATTTTTAATGGTTTGTATTTCAATATTAATACATGACGTCTCTATATAAAGTTTAAGCGTTAGCAAAAAACCTACAGACAGAAAGGAATTAAAAGAAAAAGAAATCGATCCAGGATTTTTTCAACACAACTTCAAGGCGTAAAATTTAAGTTACATATTTTATAGTTTTTAGTGTTCCGTACAGAACACTTATAACATCACTTCGGCGTCTGTTTGTCTGTATTTCTGTCTATCTGTCTGTTCGTCTACCCGTCCCTCTGTCACACGATTTTCTCCGAATCTATTTGATATAGAAAGTTAAAATTTGGCCTTATCAGAGCCATGTAGTTGTGAAAGTTAAATTTTGACTCAAGGGGTTAGTTCTGGGGGGGTGAAATCAGAAGTAATAAAAAAAAAATATAGTAGGTTATCGAGTGGAGTGTCAAATGAAAGCTTGTCAAAACACGAGTTCAAAAATATATATGACGTAATACTTGTGCACACTTTTCATTTTATTTTTTAAAAATTGCGAAAAAACCGCTGCCTCCCCTTAGCTTGAAAAGTATTGATCAAAAAATTTTGAGAAAATGTTGGAATATTCTCCACGGGGTGCAGATTGAATGAAAATTATCACGAGTGCATTACCTTTAATAATTCATCTGGTATACATATAAAAAAGGTTATCAGTTTTCAGTAAAGAACGGAAAACTCATTTGGGGTGTGTTTTGTGAAGTCATTGTTTATTTTATACCTCCGTAACAAAAATTTTTATTTTAAGGGCAATCACCGCACGGAAAATTAATTGCGCAAGTCCGACTTGCACTTGGTCGGTGTTTTTTGTAACATTATTTGATAATATTTGGTAATTATTTACTTGATCACCCTATCCCCGCAGGGAGTAGGAAGTTTTAAGAGTCGTAGAGGGGTTTCACTCCAGCATATTTCCGTTGGCATTAGTCGTCGGTCACCCCTCGTAATAAAGTTATAAAGGATTGAAAATTTGTAAAATAGCTGTTTTGAAACGCAGTAAAATCAAATATTTTTGATTTAAATGTTTTTTTATGGCTAATTACATATCTGTCCTGGGAGTTGTGCTTCCAAACGCCTCTTTAGCGGCTTTACTTCAAATCTTACCAGGGGCTCTGCAAAGTTCGGCAAACGTAAACATCGTAAAGGTCTCGTCTGATAACTGGTCAATCGGTGTTTGGTGGCATCGATTGTGCATTAAAGGAGGCCTTTATTGAACCCGTAAAAGCACGAGATGCTACTACCTTGTTATCAGACGACGTGTCGCGGACGGTACGACTATACTGTCCGGCTGTTGGCGAATGTGTATGGCTATTTGAACGATAGGATCTATCGACATCTCACCGTTAACTACTCGATTAATTTCGTAGATCCTGAGACTGGTGCCCACACTCAGAACATCGAACCAGTGTGGAGGTATCTACGTAGTACACTCTCTAAGTACGGTAGAACAAAAATCAGTTGACCTTTGTATATGGAAGAGTACTTGTTCAAACGGCAATACGAATACCGCGATAGAATTGAGGCTTTTTCCACCGCAATGGGGGATATGTACCCGATAGCAGCCTCAGGATCATCATTCTCCTAAGTTGAAACCACCCGATGATATGAGGAGTAACAGCAACATAGCTGGTGAGCAAATTGTAGTTGTTAGAAATACTTTAAAAATGGCAAGGAAGGAGACGAGGGGAGGTTGGGGACGAAAGGGGGTGATTGAGGGTGGAGGCAATCGCGATCTAGGAGCAAAGGCATGATATGCTATACTACACTTTTTGTGAACTTCACAAGGATTTATTTATTTTTTTGTGTTAGGGGATGGTGGTGTCGCTGAGAGAATAGCTATCAGTATGGTTTGGTCATTTTTCATCAAAAACTAGAATCAAAAATATTTGCAACGTTTTAATAAAATTTCAAACCTTAATAGCCTTTTTATGAAGGGTGGTTGATGGCTAATTCTTCTGGTTTTGTGTTAAGGATAAAATTAAAATCACTTAGCTTTTATAGGTGCAACGAGCAGGAACCCCAAGAAGACCCATTATTAACGTTGATTGGTGTGACGTGACGATCAACGTCAGGGCTATAATAAGAGAAACGTGAATTGACCGACTTCTTTAGAAACAAACCGGTAAGTTGGCAGAGCGAGGTGTCGTCATTTTTTTTTAACATTATATAAGATATCCGATAATTTGACCGTGCGAGAATCAGCTTTGAGTACCTTGAAAGCTAGTATATTTTATTAGAAGCAACTGTTTTGTAGTAATGGCTGTGTTATACGAGTATAGCTCAACAGTAAACGGCGTTACATGGCTCAAAAAAAAACGTTGTTCAACGTTCACGTATATTACTTCTTATGTTACATCGCTCGACTATCCTGCAGAAGGTTTTTCTATACAGTAAATATGCCGATAGCTAGTATATATATATATATATATATATATATATATATATATATATATATATATATATATATGAATTATTTTTCTAATTAAATACTTTGTTTGCTCCTCAAAAAACAAGCTACGTGGGCTTTCGACTTATCATCTGAGAAATGTTGTCGGCATCTGAAATCTTTCTTTACATGTTTGAATAAAAAGAAGACGCAAGACGCTAAATCATGGGGAATGTTGTAAGTCGGGGAATTTACAGGCTTCAGCTGTGCAAGCCTTGAACCCTGCAGCTGTAATGCCACAGCAGTTCGCCATGAATTCAGATATTTTTTCCTAATAGCCTACTTCAGGTATTATATCGCCCTGTCGTCATCTTCCATATATTCAAAAAAAATTCCTTCGCAGTCCCAAAAAATAGTCGCCACCAAGCTTCTAGAGTTCTTTCGAACTCATCGTATCGATCCCTCGCGACTGTTACAGAAGTTTGGAAATCCATCGTTCAGAAACTTTTTTAATTCCTAAATCTTCATGTATATCTTGAAAACTGTAGTTTTGGATGCTCCAGACTCTTTAGCAAGGGATCTTCATCGGACAGCTAGAAATCCTCCGCAAGTATGATGGTTTCTTCAGTTCTTTCCTTAACCATTCCATCTGATCTGGGATCGTCCTAAATTGAGTTGTGCCCCTATCAAAACTGTTTAGATACAAGTTTTATTTTAAAAATTAGACGTAGGACTGTTTTTCATAAATTTTCCTTTTTATTGCGCAACTTTATCACTTTCTCATGCTCCAAATTACTTTCCCTTATTTTTGGAAAGGAAAAAAGCGTAAAAACTGCAAATCACATACAAAACAAACTCATACAGAATTTCATCTATGTAATAGAGCAGCATAGTTATTTGACATCCGAAACGTCCTTTTGTATGATGTAATTTTCATGGTCAAATCTGTAACTTAAAAAGCACGCACGTATAGTTCCTCAGGTAATGTTTTATTTGCTAATGTCTGTGCAAAAATAAAACGCACCTTTGAGTTCACTATGCAATTAGCATCGTGAGCTTGGTTACAAATAACGTCGTTCCATTGTATTAATTTATTTTTTAACTCATCAGAAAAGGTGATTTTGTGTTGGACCCAACATCTTCGTAATTCCCCTGTGACTCTGTTATTGATCTAAAAAAGTAGCTACTATTAAATTTTTTTACTAGCTTTTTGATAAAATCGAAAGACTAACCTGATTTACAGATTAATAATCGCAGTAGTACAATCTCCTAAAAACAATTTATATTAAAAAAAATTCTAATTTCTCTGGTGCAATTTCCCCGTAAAAGGAACCCAGGTTATTGATTTATATAGAGAAATTATTTCTAGAAAGTGTTTATTAACACTCAGAGCAGATCTGCTGCGTGTCAAAAAAAGCAACCCCAAAATTTGAGATAATTTTCTTAACTTTTTAATCACTTGTAAATAAAATTGACAACACTGTTGTTCTTGTTTAAATAATGTTATATCCAGGTAAAATAATTAATTCAAATAGTTTTATTTAAAAAACATGAATGTATCCTAAAAGCCTGGAACCTTTTGGTTATGCCATTATTTTTCTGTTTTTTGCTTTGGAACTAAGAATATTTACGTAAATCCCCAATTTTAAATAACGTAATATCTCTGATATCTACATAGCCAAGTTAAAACTTTTTTTCATTCTAGATTCGAGAAAGAATCTACTTAGACAGAGTTTCATAGTCGTGACTCTGCTGAGAACTGTTATAAATAGTTTCCTTAAAAACGTTCCTTGTTGTCTTGATTCCATGGTATTGTTTTTATAATTTAAACCGATAATTATGATTAAAAGAAATAACTAGCAGAATGAGCAGGGACATCAGTGCATTATATTGAAATTGTCCTGAATCAAAAAATAAAATTATGTTAAATGTTGTGTTATCTGTAGGATCTTGATGTTCCTTTTGTAAATTAAAACTGAAAAATATCAATTTTTCACAATTAAAATTTCAGATTTGGTTTTTTGAGGACAGCCCCATTTTGACATTTGGCATTATATACTTTATTTTTCGACTAATCGGACGTCTCTTTTCGTGAACAGGTGAGAATATTAATCAGTATAATTACATATTCAATATAATAGTTGAATTAAACAAAAAGCAAAATCCAAATTAAGTGTAAAACTTAATAAATAAAATAATAAACGATGAAACCACAACGTATAAACATTTGGGTATTTAAAAAAAGCGAAATAAAATATAAATATATTAAAATATAGATAAATAAACATAAAACACAATAAAATATATAATCGATGTCATGTTCTCCCTTCCCTCTAAATCCGCCACTTTTCGAATATCGAACGCTATACGAAAGCATTAAAGGGATTAGTTCAGGATCTTGATAACATTCCAATTTGGTAAATTTGAGTATACGCATAAATAACAAAAAGAGAAAGAACATTTTAATCCAATTTAGTCGTTGGCAACAAAATTTGGCTGTTTCGAATGCCGTTTCAAGAGCAAATAAAAAAAAATCATTAAGCAACTATATCCCACTGCACGAAAACTAGGACTTGTTTAAGCTGAACCTTAACTTTAGTTTAGTTTTAAATAATATAAAATCCACGTAGGCACCACCGGGTAGATCACACCGCCAAAAAATAGCCGATTGTAGCTCGATTTTCTGAGTTCCTTGAGTTTAAGCTAAACCGTAATTTAAAAAAAATTAGTTCTTAAATAAGCAATTGGATAGTTTCATTGCCAATAATGAAAAATAAAATTATAATTTTTATGCTAATAATTAGGTTTATTTTGGCAGTTCTCCTAAAAAGATTACAAGATAATATTCGTGTGAAGATCACGATTGGCTTTTATTAAATAATTTGAATGGAAACGTAGTTTAGAATTTTGACCAATTGCATAACAGTAAAAATACAAGAAGAACTCTTAATGAATTGTTTATATATATATATATATATATATATATATATATATATATATATATATATATATATAAATATATGGTATGTAGGGTTCGAGTTTGTAATAATCATATAACTTGTTGCCATAATGTTGGTATGATGCCCGCGAGTTTTTGAAATGTTCAAATTCCCTCTTTCAAGAAAAATCCTATTCGGTAGAATAAAAATGAATTTTGCTGATTGTAGCAAAGATAAAAGAAAAAAAAAACGAGAAAAGGTTTTTTATAAAGTTCTTATTAAAACAGATATACAAAAAAACAGGGAAAATATAATATATGTATATGTATATATGTATATATATATATATGTATATATATATATATATATATATATATATATATATATATATATATATATATATATACCATATATATATATATATATATATATATATATATATATATATATATATATATATACATATATATACGTATATATATATATATATATATATATATATATATATATATATATATATCTATATATATATATATATATATATATATATATATATATATATATATATATATATATATATATATATATATATATATATATATATCAAGTCTGGGAAAAAGTTCGTGGCGTTTTTTTAGTAAAATTCAACTGGTTTTCTTATAGTGTGAAAATGAATTTATTTAAACCAAATATGCTTCATTATTATCGACAATTAAGTTGGGAATGTGGAATCTTTGGCACAATGATACTACTCAGTATATATCACCATTACACCAAACACTTTATTGTTGCATTCGACGCGCGTTTCGCTAACCATGTTAGCTTCATCAGGAGCGATGATTGACTGACTTGAGTCAATCATCGCTCCTGATGATGCTAACATGGTTAGCGAAACGCGCGTCGAGTGCAAAAATAAAGTGTTTGGTGTAGTGGTGATATATACTGAGTAGTATTATCGACAATGTTTCGCCATTTTTCGGGTAGAGCCATGATGCCAGTTTTCTTTTGAATTCCATTGAGAGAGTTCTGCAGAGATCGGACAAGTAATAGTTAGAGGGTGCTATGTCTGGACTATACGGTGGATGCATCAAAACTTCCCAACCAAGCTCTCGCAATTTTTGACAGGTGTGTGGCCGGGCGTTGACATCATGGAAGACAACACTTTTCCTATTAATCAATTCGGGCTGTTTTCTTTCAATTGCCTGGCGTAATCTCTCTAGTTGTCCACAGCAGAGTTGAGAATTAATCGTCTGACCAACTGGAAGTAGTTCGTGGTGGACGATTCCCTTCCAGTCCCACCACACACACAGCATCACCTTTTTCGGTGTTAATCCTGGCTTCGCGAATGCTTGTGACGGTTCACCATCTCTTGTCCACGATCTTTTACGCTTCCGATTGTCGTACGTGATCCATTTTTCATCATCGGTTATGACACGTTTCAGAAAATGACTCGATTTTATTGCGTTTCAGCAGCGCATCGCAGATATTAATTCGGTCTATCCTGTTTTTCGCGCTCAACTCATGAGGAACCCATACATTGAGCTTCTTTTTGTAGCCAGCTTTGTGTAAATGGTTCAAAACCGTTTTGTGGTCAATGCCTAGCTCCATACCAATATCGACATTGCTGATATGCTTATCTTGCTGGAGTTTTTCAAGAATTTCATCAGCTTTTTCAGTGATTGGACGACCAGAGCGTGACTCATCTTTTACATCAAAACTACCAGAACGAAAGCGAGCGAACCATTTCCGCGCAGCAGATTTTGATAAAACACCTTCACTGTACACAGCACAAGTTTTTTCAGAAGCCTGCGCAGCGTTCTTCCCTTTGTCGTAATAATATTGCAAAATATAGCGCGATTTTTCATTACTTTTCTCCATTTTTAAACGTAAACAACTTTCCAACCACTGCGCCAATTTCGATGTTCATACACTGAAAGTCACGCTCGAAGTGTCATGTCGTGTCCAACGAGCGTTTTAGTGGTGTTGCTGCGATCTGTGTTTCTTGAATTATTTGCAATTGACGCCATCTATCGGGAAAAACGCCACGAACTTTTTCCCAGATCCAATATATATACATACCATATATATACATACATATATATATATATATATATATATATATATATATATATATATATATACATATACATATATATATACATATATATATATATATATATATATATATATATATATATATATATATATATATATATATATATATATATATATATATATATATATATATATATATATATATATATATATATATATATATATATATATATACATATATATATATATATATATATATATATATATATATATATATATATATATATATATATGTATACAGATATATATATATATATATATATATATATATATATATATATATATATATATATATATATATATATATATATATACAAGATTACCCACATTATTGTAATGTATCTATTTCTTCTCTCTTAAATACATCGCTGCAAGCGTATTGCATAAACTAACTAGCCATGTCCGCGGCTCCGCTCGCGTGGATTTGATTCACTATTATCGTGCTTATTCCTTATGTTACATAACGTAATAAAAAAATTCTCTAACCTGGCCAGAGAACATATGTATTTTATAAAAAAAACACCTAAATCGGATAAGTGGTGAACAGACAGTCAGAGAGACGTTGCGTTTTTATATATATTATATAGATTACTAGCCGGTCCCGCGGCTCCGCTCACGTGGACTTGATTCACTACTATTGTCACTGCTTATTCCTTATGTTACCCAACGTAATAAAATATTTCTCCTTATCTCCAGATATTTCTCCGTATCTCCCATTATCTCTACATAATTTCCATTATCTAGGCTTATCTCTGCTCATCTCCCATTATTTCTCCTTATCTCCCATTATTTATCCTTATCTCCCATTATCTCACCATAACTCCCATTATCTAGACTTATCTCTGCTTATCTCCCATTATCTCTCCTTATCTCCTATTATTTATACTTATCTCCCATTATCTCACCTTATCTCCCATTATCTAGGCTTATATCGAATTATATATGTATAAATTTATACAAACACGTAAATCGGATAAGTGGTTCTCGAGTGATAAGCGCACTAACGGACAGACAGACAGACAGAGAGACGTTGCATTTTATATATAGTATTCTTTGCTACATGATATTGTTCCATATTTAATGCTTTAGGGAGTGTATTGCAAGAGAACGCGCTAGCGGCAAACTTTTTTCCGACTTGATCCATTATTATCGTCACTGCTTATTCCTTATGTCATCTAACGTAATAAAATATATCCTATAACCTGGCCAGAGAACATACGTATGTTTAAAGAAAAAACACCTAAATCGGATAAGTGGTTCTCCAGTGATAAGCGCACTAACGGACAGACAGACAGACAGAGAGACGTTGCATTTTATATATATATATATATATATATATATATATATATATATATATATGTATATATATATATATATATATATATATATATATATATATATATATATATATATATATATATATATATATATATATATTATAGATATTCTTTGCTCCATGATATTGTTCCAAATTTAGTGGTTTAGGCAGTGTATTGCAAGTGAACTCGCTAGCGCCAAACTTTATTCCGATTTGATTAACTATTATCGTCACTGCTTATTCCTCATGTTACCTAACGTAATAAAATATAGACTATAACCTGGCCAGAGAACATAAGTATGTTTAAAAAAAAAGCACATAAATCGGATAAGTGGTTCTCCAGTGATAAGCGCACTAACTGACAGACAGACAGACAGAGAGACGTTGCATTTTATATATATTATAGATATAGATTATTATTATTATTATATAACCTGGCCAGAGAATATATGTATGAATTTAAAAAAAGACAGGTAAATCAGATAAGTGGTTCACTATTGTCGTCACTGCTTATTCCTTATGTCACCTAATAAAATATATCCTAAAACCTGGCCAGAGAACATATGTATGTTTAAAAAAAAGGCACGTAAATCGGATAAGTGGTTCTCCAGTGATAAGCACACTAACGGACGGACAGACAGACAGACGGATAGAGAGACATTGCATTTTATATATATTATAGATATTCTCTGCTACATAATATTGTTCCATATTTAATGGTTTGGACTGTGTATTGCAAGAGAACACGCTAGCGGCAAACTTTGTCCGACTTCATTTACTATTATTGTCACTGCTCATTCCTTATGCTACCTATCGTAATAAAATATTGCCCATAACCTGGCCGTAAATCGGATAAGTGGTTCTCGAGGGATAAGCGCATTAACGGACAGACAGACAGACAGAGATACGTTGCATTTTATATATTTTATAGATGTAATAAAATATATACCTATAACCTGGTCAGAGAACATATGTATGAATTTAAAAAATCACGTAAATCGGATAAGTGGTTCTCGAGGGATAAGCGCATTAACGGACAGGCAGATAGACAGACAAACATTGCATTTTTATATATATATATTATAGTTATAGATTATTATTACAAAAAAGTTCTTCTTTCTCACATTTGGTCAATGTGGTTCCATGTTTGGCTGACGGGCGCAAACCAAGTCAGCACAAAAGCATTACCATTGTGTATTAAGGAATGACCTGACAATGTTACATGTTTTCAAAATCACTGACTTCTGAATGTTTTTGTGTATGTTTGTGTTGAGTCCTAATTGTACTAAGTGTGGTGTGAATGTTGTTGGTGTAAGGCCTGTAGCTGATATAATGAGGGGGACGATGATGACTTTTTCTTGTTTCCATAGCCGTTTTATTAGATTATTATTATTATTACAAAAAGTTCTCCTTTCTCACATTTGATCAATGTGGTTCCATGTTTGGCTGACGGGCCAAAACCAAGTCAGTACAAACGCTATTACCATTCCGTATTAAGGAATGACCTGACAATGTAACATGTTTTCAAAATCACTGACTTCTGAATGTTTCTGTGTATGTCTGTGTTGAGTCCTAATTGCACTAAATGTGGTGTGAATGTTATTGGTGTAAGGCCTGTGGCTGATATAATGAGGGGGACAATGATGACTTTTTCTTGTCTCCATAGCCTTTTTATTTCAGTTGCAAGGTCTGTGTATTTGGAAATTTTTTCTGTGTATTTCGTTTGGATGTTTGTGTCGTTGGAGACAGCTATGTCAATTAGATAGGTGACTTTTCCTTTTTTGCACTGAAAAGTAATATCGGGTCTATTGGCGGAGACTGTTTTATCTGTGTGGATACCGATGTCCCAGTAGAGCTTGTAATCGTCATTTTCAAGTATGGATGTTGGCGTGTATTTGTAGTAGGGATCTGTGTTTTCTATGAGTTTGTATGTTGTGGCTAGTGCTTGGTGAACTACTTTGGCAGCTGAATCATGTCTGGCTGTGTACTCTGTTCCGGCCAATATTTTACATCCGCTCGTTATGTGTTCGATCGTTTCTTTCTGCTGGTGGCATTTCCTACATCTGTCCTCTGCAATAGTCGGGTCTTTGATGATATGCTTTTGGTAGTTTCTGGTTAATATGACCTTATCCCGGATGGCAAGTAAGAAGCCTTCAGTCTCAGGGAATAGCTGCCCATCCTGTAACCAGGTGTATGATTGTTTTTTATTTACGTGGTCTTGTTCTATGTGGTATCTGTGTTTTCCGTGGAGTGTTTTCTCTGACCATGTTTTCATCTTTTCCTGTTGTAATTGGGTGTGACTGTGTGCGTCCGCTGAGTGGTCTGCCCGGGCTAAGTCGAGAGGTGTGTAGTTTTTGTCTGCTTTCACTGTCGCTGTGTGGAGGCTGGTTTGCTTGCTGTGAAAAAATTTCCTAAGTGTTTGTATTTGTTTTGTGTGTAATGATCTAATGTCTATAATTCCTCTTCCTCCTGCCTTCCTCTCGATGGTAAGTCATTCTTTGCATGCGTTGGGGTGTAATTTCCTGTATTTGGTGAATTGAGATCGTATAAGGATGTGAATATGTGAGTATTGGTATAGCGAACGTGTTGATGGCTTTAGTGAGATTCTTAGAGTTTTGTTTGCAAAAGTTTCGTCAGTCTGTTTTTTGAATTCGGTTCTGAGCTCTGTTTTGATGTGAGTGTGGTTGAGTTTGGTGCTTTGTTGGAAGCCTAGATATTTGCATGTTTCTTTGTCGAACATGTTATCGAGTGTTTCATTGTTGATGGTTTCTGTCTCATGGTGGCACTTCCATTGGCCTTTGTTAATGTGGAGCACTTTGCATTTACTTATACCAAATTTCATATTGACATCTAAGCTGAATATTCCTGTGATGTTGAGGTGTTCTTTCAGCTCTGTTTGTGTGGCAGCGTAGAGTTTTATGTCGTCCATATATAGGAGGTGGTTTATTTTATGTTAATTCACTTTTTGGTGTCTGATATTGAAGCCATGCTCTGTTCTGTTTAGTATATTTGAGAGTGGATTGAGACAGAGGCAAAACCATAGAGCACTGAGCGAGTCTCCCTGAAATATACCCCGTCTGATGTACAGCTCTTCTGTTTGGATCCGTTAGGTTTGTGTTTCTAGGCGTATTTTGGTTTTCCATGTTTTCATAATTTGCGCGAGAAACTGCCTGAGGTGTTGGTTGATTTTATAGATTTCTAGGGCCCTGATTAACCAGCTGTGGGGTATGGAGTCGAAGGCTTTTTTATAGTCTATGTAACCGATGTGAAGGTTTCTGTGTTCTTTTCTGGTTTGTCCCATAATCACGCTATCTATAATCAGCTGCTCTTTGCATCCTCGACTATTTTTCCTGCATCCCTTCTGCTCTTCTGTGAGAATATTGTTGTCTGTTAGGTGTTGTTCTATTTTCTTCGAAATTGTGGCTGTGATGATCTTGTATAGGGTTGGAAGACAGGTGATAGGTCGGTAGTTTAACGGGTTTGTGGTGTCTGAGCTTTTGGGTTTAACGTATGTTATTCCTTGTGTGAGGAAAGTGGGAAATGTGTGTGGTTGTAGAATGGCTTTGTTGATTGGGTGTGTGAGTGCTTCGTGTGTGGTGGTAAACTGTTTGTACCAGAAGTTTTGTATATTGTCTATTCCAGGACATTTCCAGTTGTGTGTGTGTGTTTTGATAGTTTCTGTAATTTCTTGCGTATTTAATGTGGCATTTTCTTGTTCTGTCACATGTTTATGTTTGTCTTCTTCGGCTTTGATCCAGGGGGTGTTATTATTGTGTAGTTTGAGTTCTGACCAGATACTATTCCAATAATCTGTGAGTTCTTGTTTGTTTGGTGGTTCAGTCACTGCTATCTGTTTGTTGTACATAGTTTTCCGGTAGAACTGTTTTTCGCTTCTTCGGAAGAGGTTGTTGGTGTCTTTCCTCTCATTTGATTCTTTGTATCTACGGAGTCTTGCGGCATATACAGATAGTTTTTGTTTCAAGGTATCGAGGATTTCTGGCAGTGTTCTGTTGGGAGACTTAGATTTGACCTTGTTTGCCCCTGTGTGACACGTTTGGACGCGTTCCCGCTTATAAACTGGGTAAGATGTCCTAGATCTCTCCTGATGTTGTTGATTTTGTTTTCTATTCTTATTTGCCATTTGAATTTTGGTTTTGTCCTGTTGGGGTTTCCTTGTCGTTGAGGGAGTTTTTGATTATTTTGTGTTAGAGTGGTGATTGCTGCTGCGTATATTATTGTGTGAATGTCTTCGATTGTGCTTAAGTCTGTTATATACTGAGGTATTATGTGCTTGTTTAGTGTGTTGAGGATTGGTTGCGTGCTCTGTCTGAAGATTAAACGAGGGATGAGATTTCTTGTTGTGGGGTCGGTGCCTGACCATCGAGCTAGATGTGACTCCATTTTTGCTTTAAGTGGTGGGTGTCGGCTTAGTCGCCGACACAACACTTTTGGCAGGTCCATTTTCGGTTGCCTGGTCTTCATCGTTTTGGTTGAGCTGCTATTTCCCGCGACGTCCTCGACCGTTACGTCGCTCGCCCGATGCTTCTTTTATTGGTCTGTTGTTCTCTGGAATGTTTTCAATGTTTTGTGGTGTCAGAAGCTCAAAGTGTCCCGACATTGGGTTGCCTGTTAGTAGAAGGTAAATGGTTTTGTTGTATTTTCCCGTGCTTATTATTGTTGGCCTGTCCGTAAAAGTTATTTTTGTATGTCTTGTTCTTCGTTGTTTTGAGCTGCTATTATTATTACAAAAAGTTCTTCTTTCTCACATTTGATCAATGTGGTTCCATGTTTGGCTGACGGGCCAAAACCAAGTCAGCACAAACGCTATTACCATTCCGTATTAAGGAATGACCTGACAATGTTACATGTTTTCAAAATCACTGACTTCTGAATGTTTCTGTGTATGTCCGTGTTGAGTCCCAATTTCACTAAATGTGGTGTGAATGTTATTGGTGTAAGGCCTGTGGCTGATATAATGAGGGGGACAATGATGACTTTTTCCTGTCTCCATAGCCTTTTTATTTCCGTTGCAAGGTCTGTGTATTTGGAAATCTTTTCTGTGTATTTCGCTTGGATGTTTGTGTCGTTGGGGACAGCTATGTCAATCAGATAGGTGACTTTTCCTTTTTTGCACTGAAAAGTAATATCGGGTCTATTGGCGGAGACTGTTTTATCTGTATGGATACCGATATCCCAGTAGAGCTTGTAATCGTCATTTTCAAGTATGGATGTTGGCGTGTATTTGTAGTAGGGATCTGTGTTTTCTATGAGTCTGTATGTTGTGGCTAGTGCTTGGTGAACCACTTTGGCAGCTGAATCATGCCTGGCTGTGTACTCCGTTCCGGCCAATATTTTACATCCGCTCGTTATGTGTTCGATCGTTTCTTTCTGCTGGTGGCATTTCCTACATCTGTCCTCTGCAACAGTCGGGTCTTTGATGATATGCTTTTGGTAGTTTCTGGTTAATATGACTTTATCCTGGATGGCAAGTAAGAAGCCTTCAGTCTCAGGGAATAGCTGCCCATCCCGTAACCAGGTGTATGATTGTTTCTTATTTACGTGGTCTTGTTCTATGTGGTATCTGTGTTTTCCGTGGAGTGTTTTCTCTGACCACGTTTTCATCTTTTCCTGTTGTAATTGGGTGTGACTGTGTGTGTCTGCTGAGTGGTCTGCCCGGGCTAAGTCGAGAGGTGTGTAGTTTTTGTCTGCTTTCACTGTCGCTGTGTGGAGGCTGGTTTGCTTGCTGTGAAAGAATTTCCTAAGTGTTTGTATTTGTTTTGTGTGTAATGATCTGATGTCTATAATTCCTCTTCCTCCTGCCTTCCTCTCGATGGTAAGTCTTTCTTTGCATGCGTTGGGGTGTAATTTCCTGTATTTGGTGAATTGAGATCGTATAAGGATGTGAATATTTTCTATGTCTGTTTGTGACCATTTGATGATACCAAATGAATATGTGAGTATAGGTATAGCGAACGTGTTGATGGCTTTAGTGAGATTCTTAGAGTTGAGTTTTGTTTGTAAAAGTTTCGTCAGTCTGTTTTTGAATTCGGTTCTGAGCTCTGTTTTGATGTGAGTGTGGTTGAGTTTGGTGCTTTGTTGGAAGCCTAGATATTTGTATGTTTCTTTATCGAACATGTTATCGAGCGTTTCATTGTTGATGGTTTCTGTCTCATGGTGGCACTTCCATTGGCTTTTGTTAATGTGGAGCACTTTGCATTTACTTATACCAAATTCCATATTGACATCTAAGGTGAATATTTCTGTGATTTTGAGGAGTTCTTTCAGCTGTGTTTGTATGGCAGCGTAGAGTTTTATGTCGTCCATATATAGGAGGTGGTGTATTTTATGTTGATTCACTTTTTGGTGTCTGATATTGAAGCCATGCTCTGTTCTGTTTAGTATATTTGAGAGTGGATTGAGACAGAGGCAAAACCATAGAGCACTGAGCGAGTCTCCCTGAAATATACCCCGTCTGATGTACAGCTCTTCTGTTTGGATCCGTTCGGTTTCTGTTTCTAGGCGTATTTTGGTTTTCCATGTTTTCATAATTTGCGCGAGAAACTGCCTGAGGTGTTGATTGATTTTATAGATTTCTAGGGCCCTGATTAACCAGCTGTGGGGTATGGAGTCGAAGGCTCTTTTATAGTCTATATAACCGATGTGAAGGTTTCTGTGTTCTTTTCTGGTTTGTCCCATAATCACGCTATCTATAATCAGCTGCTCTTTGCATCCTCGACTATTTTTCCTGCATCCCTTCTGCTCTTCTGTGAGGATATTGTTGTATGTTAGGTGTTGTTCTATTTTCTTCGAAATTGTGGCTGTGATGATCTTGTATAGGGTTGGAAGACAGGTAATGGGTCGGTAGTTTGACGGGTTTGTGGTGTCTGAGCTTTTGGGTTTAACGTATGTTATTCCTTGTGTGAGGAAAGTGGGAAATGTGTGTGGTTGTAGAATGGCTTTGTTGATTTGGTGTGTGAGTGCTTCGTGTGTGGTGGTAAACTGTTTGTACCAGAAGATTTGTATATTGTCTATTCCAGGACATCTCCAGTTGTGTGTGTGTTTGATAGTTTCTGTAATTTCTTGTGTATTAAATGTGGTATTTTCTTGTTCTGTCACATGTTTATGTTTGTCTTCTTCGGCTTTGATCCAGGGGGGTGTTATTATTGTGTAGTTTGGGGTTCTGACCAGATACTTTTCCAATAATCTGTGAGTTCTTGTTCGTTTGGTAGTTCAGTCACTGCTATCTGTCTGTTGTACATAGTTTTCCGGTAGAACTGTTTTTCGCTTCTTCGGAAGAGGTTGTTGGTGTCTTTCCTCTCATTTGATTCTTTGTATCTGCGGAGTCTTGCGGCATATACAGATAGTTTTTGTTTCAAGGTATCGAGGATTTCTGGCAGTGTTCTGTTGGGAGACTTAGATTTGATCTTGTTTGCCCCCTGTGTGACACGTTTGGACGCGTTCCCGCTTATAAACTGGGTAAGATGTTCTAGATCTTTCCTGATGTTGTTGATTTTGTTTTCTATTCTTATTTGCCATTTGAATTTTGGTTTTGTCCTGTTGGGGTTCCCTTGTCGTTGAGGGAGTTTTTGATTATTTTGTGTTAGAGTGGTGATTGCTGCTGCGTATATTATTGTGTGAATGTCTTCGATTGTGCTTAAGTCTGTTATATACTGAGGTATTATGTGCTTGTTTAGTGTGTTGAGGATTGGTTGCGTGCTCTGTCTGAAGATTAAACGAGGGATGGGATTTCTTGTTGTGGGGTCGGTGCCTGACCATCGAGCTAGATGTGACTCCATTTTTGCTTTAAGTGTTTGTATGAGAGGTGATTCGGGGTGATGTTGTGTGGATGTCGTTGAGGGTGGTGAGTGATTCATGTTGTTGTCTGTGATATGGTGGTGCGCGGTACTCGCAATATTATTTTGCGTTATGCTCCTCCTGGGTGGTGAGTATTGTTGTGTTCGACTGGGTGGTTGTGTGTGTGAGGCTGGTTCGGAATCTGCTTTATTGTTTCTATTGTTTGGTTGGTCTGTGTTCAGTTCAACAGCCACTATGTCCTTGATGGTTTGCAATTCGAGAGGAGTGAGACGATTGTTCTTGGTAATAACTCTTTTTTGGTCTATTACCCTCTGTTCTGAAACAAGTAATTGCAGATGTGGATATTCGGTCAAGGAAAGTCTGTGCAGTTGCTGTCTGTAGCCCGATGTTATTGTTTCGAGTTTGGTGGCGGTGTAGTAACAGCGCATCACCGTCCTATTCATCTCATCCGTCCACTTTAAAAAAACCGCTGTCTTGGTTTTCCAGCCTTGGTAGCAGCATGCTGTCCTTGCAAAACATACGGGCCCTGGCCTGGTTTTGGTGGTTGTGTTTGTCCCGTATCTACGTCGGTTGTGCTTGGGATTGATGTTGGTGGGTCCAAGCGGCGAGTGATTCTCTTCTCAGTGATTTCTTTGTCAGGTTTTGTGTTTTCATTACAGCAACGCATGTCGTGTTAGTTGATTCCTGTGGTGCAACTCATGCGCTGCTGTGATTTTCCCGCCTTGGTGGGTGTCGGCTTAGTCGCCGACACAACACTTTTGGCAGGTCCATTTTCGGTTGCCTGGTCTTCATCGTTTTGGTCGAGCTGCCATTTCCCGCGACGTCCTCGACCGTTACGTCGCTCGTCCGATGCTTCTTTTATTGGTGTGTTGTTCTCTGGAATGTTTTCAATGTTTTGTGGTGTCAGAAGCTCAAAGTGTCCCGACATTGGGTTGCCTGTTAGTAGAAGGTAAATGGTTTTGTTGTATTTTCCCGTGCTTATTATTGTTGGTCTGTCCGTAAAAGTTATTTTTGTATGTCTTGTTCTTCGTTGTTTTGAGAAGATATGAAAGTTACTATTTTGTGTTTCCGAGAGAGCAAGTATCTCTAGGCTCGTTCCATAGGTGCCATTTTTCCGCATATAATTATAATAGTTATTGAAGTCTTTTATATCGTCGACTTCAATTAATGAAAATGTGTGAAGTTCCGACCAGTTTTTGTTGTAAATATCTTAGAGCAACCTCTCGGAGTTTCTCATGATGGTTCTGGTGGCCATATAACTGTAAGCTAACTGCACGGAAAAGGCAATTTCCATCACCTACAATGTCGGATCTGGTAAAACTATCGGGAGTAGTTTCGACTGAGGCGGTTGTTTGGTTCGTCTGTAGTTGTTGTTGTTGTGGTGTTGCTGTAGCTGTGTGTACGACAGGGGTCCGCCTCCGCAACACCCTTCCATTTTCATTATTATAATTATTATTATTTAACATAGTATTCCCACGAGTATCCTAGGAAAGAAAGGTCGACTGCGGCAGAGCCTGGATGCCACAGCAAGGCTACTTACTCCCGGAGGGCGCCCGGTATCCGGGGGAACCGTTCGCGACTCATAAACGCTGAGCGATTCATCTTCTCGGCACGGTAAACACCTTAAGATTGCGTTTTTATTACACATAATCTGGACAACACAAGACAGCACAACATGACTCAGGTACCTCGGGATCGTCAATGCCCGTACTAGGAGAATCCGGGGATTCCCCTAGCCCCTGAGAGGTTATTATTATTATTATTATTATATAACCTGGCCAAAGAATATATGTATGAATTTAAAAAAAGACAGGTAAATCGGATAAGTGGTTCCCGCGTGATAAACGCACTAATAGATAGACAGACAGACAGAGAGACATTGCATTTTAAATATATTATAGATTATAGATTACAGATATTCTTTGCTACATAATATTGTTCCATATTTAATGGTTTAGGCTGTGTATTGCAAAGGCACGCGCTAGCGGCATACTTATTTCCGACATCATTCGCTATTTTACGTCACTGATCATTCCTTATGCTACCTATCGTAATAAAATATAGCCTATAACCTAGCCAGAGAACATATGTATGTTTTTAACAAAAAAGGACGTAAATCGGATAAGTGGTTCTTCAGTGATAGGCGCACTAACGGACAGGCAGACAGACAGACAGACAGACAGACAGAGAGACGTTGCATTTTATATATATTATAGATATATATATAAGCAACCGTTTTCAAGATTCTGAACGAAGATTTGGAGATTAAAAAAAGTGTCTAAAACATGGATTTCCAAATTCGTACACTGGAGTAGAAAATCGCGAGTCGCGATTCTAGAGAGTTGGTGGTAACCATTTTTTGAGACTGTGAAAGAACTGATTAAATATATGGAAAAAAGTTCGACAGTTCGTGGTGAGGTTTGCGGAAAGACAATCTAAAACCTGAAATCGGCTATTAGAAATAAGTCTGAATTCATGGGGAACTGCTGTAATATTAAAACTTCAGGTTCCAAGGCTCGTACAGTTCAAGCCATTCTCAGATGCCCATAACGTTTCTCAGATGAGTAATCCTATGTGACCTCGTTTTTTGAGGAGCGAACAAAATATTATTTTGGGACTGAATGAAACTAGAGCAACACTAACTCAAGTGTATTGTAACATTCATTTTTTCCTACATTTTAAGGTCATGTTACAACACCGTTTTTCTTTCTATAATTTATATTCTATTATAGTTTTTTATATTTGATTAGGCAGTGAGTTTAAATTTTTGAGCAGTGTAACTCAACCGTGTGTAACGCATGTTGCCGACTTAACTTATTTTATTTGCATTAAATGCGTCTGATTTATAAGGAAGACGGGCATCATTGGTCCTTGTCTATCAAGTGTAAGTCGCGAGTTTAACATTCTCATCACATTCTGCGTTCCGGAAGTGAACCATTTTAAAGACTTCACTTTGAAGAAGGGACAAAAGATATATAAACGGCCATATGGAATTTTTAAGGGCTTTTTCCTTCGTGATGCAGTAACGGCTTTTTTCTCCAGCATGCCGTAGTGGCTTTTTCTTCCGTCATGCCGTAGTGCAGTAACGGCTTTTTTATCATCAAGTGGGTGTAGTTTCTAAATCTCAAGTTTGATGCCTTTTTCGGATCTTAAAATATTCCGCTCATCCTAAGGCATTTCGGGTCAAAAATTATTAGCTACCTAAATAAGAATAAGAGAGTAGTGACTGAGACAATATTTTTGATGAGAATCTCACCAGGAAAGGCCAAGCAGCATATGGAAAACCCATGAGGAGGAGCTAATCAGTAAGTCAGTAGTACACCAGTTTAAATATCTCACTTCCTGTCTACAATGTGTGTTTCCAACGATTACTCAACACGTGTAATCCGCGAAGTCGATTTTACAAACTTTTATATCGTGTGTTTTAAAGCCATTTATTAAGAATTTAATAATTTCAATTTAGAGACTCTATGCAATAGTAAGCACCCTCATAGTATACAAGGTTATTTATTTAGTAGAGAGTGTAATAAGAGGGAGAATTTTTATTTTGTTAATATACCCTTCTTTGTTTAAATGTAGCGTTTCAATGAACTACCCGCTTTATCTTTCAGGACGCAACGATTGTACCATATTAAAATTTCTTTCAACATACATATAACTCTTCATTTTTTGAGCTGAAGTTAATTTCTTTTTATTCTAAAATGAATGGTGTCCAAAAACAGTACAACCAAGTTTTAAACAACTATAGAGACTATTTTCAAAAGACGTGCAAAAATTATCTCGATCTCCATGTTCTCTATCAGTAAAAAACGGGCTAGCTGATATCTTGATTCTGTCCTCTATCAGTATTAATATCCACTCAATCCATTCTCAAAATTAAGATATACATAAGGGGCAAATAATGGCTTCTATTTAATAAATAAAATATTTATTAAAAAAAAACGTTAAAGTATTAGCGTAAAAGATAAATATATAAAAAAATAATTCTTTTTTTAAGCTTTACTACTTTTCCTCCAAGCTAGCTTAAAAAGGACACTCTTCTATTTATTTTGGCTCTTCACTGAGGATATTTTTGTAATTTAGAATAACTTAGCTCTAGTGCCTAGAACCCTATAGGATACTGTAGTCACATACAAATTCATATCTAATAAAGGTGGCGCTTTGAAGTATACCAAAACACCTAGTGCAGAATCCCAGATTCGTTCATATGCTCAACACGCGTAATCTGCGAAGTCGATTTTGCAAACTTTTATATCGTGTGTTTTAAAGCCATTTATTAAGAACTTAATAACCACCCGCACCCGTATATTAGGAAGCAATGTATATTACTTTTCTTGCTAAAGGTATTCGTGAAAAAATTACAATCCGAGATTTTTGCTTTTCTTCACATTTTAGGGTTTCTAGGTCACGAAAAACATTGTTACTCATTTCAGTCAGTCCGTCTGTCTGTATCTTGGTCCGTTGGTATGATAAGTCTTGAACGAAATAAGATATCAGTTTAAAATTCGGTATATATATGACACCTAATAAGAGGATGAAGCCTATAATTTTTGAGCGTTATCGATTGTGGTGAAGGAGGTGAAAAGGGTGGGGATTCATAGATTTTGTATGGCTTTAAGAGTAATATTTTTTTAATTTTAACTCAAGAAGAGAGTAAAGAGATGGGGGTCAATAAATATTGTAGAGTTTCAATGGACTTTGGGAAATTTGTCTACGTGTTTACTTTCCATGCTGAAGAAAAGTATTGTATTCTTGAAAAAATCACAATTCGAAATTTTTGCTTTTCTTCACGTTTAAGGGTGTCTAGATCACAAGAAACATAGTCATCTACTCATCAGTTTATCTATCTGTCAAGTTGTTGGCACGATAACTCTCGATCGGGATAAGATCTCAATTTCAAACTTGGTATATAGATAACATCTAACAAGGAGATGAAGCTTATAGTCAAACGCGTGAAGGGGGTGGAATCGATAAATTTTAAAAGGTCTTAATAGTAATATGGAAGTTTTTCCTGTTTTTTTGTTGAAAATAAACAAATTTTATCATAAATATTTATAATAAAACATATAAGGGGTGAAAGAATTGGGAGGAGGAGATTAGAGAGAGTTGGTTTCTATATATCTGGGTACATATCCTTTTATGGTCTTTTCAAGCCTAGCAATCCAAAAATTAGATTATTTCTTCATTATTTTCAAATTTAATCCAGGAAGAGGCTGAAGGCAGGGTTAGTTTATTATTGTATAATTCCATTAGCATCTTGAAATAATCACAGGTTTTTTGGTTGATGTACTGGGCACATTTTAAGCTAGTAAAATATGTAAGGGGTTAAAGGGTTGGGTAGGGGATTAATGGGGTTGCTTTCTATATATGGTGTTGTAGATCTTTTTCGGGCTTCGTGGAGTCGAGGAAACTAAAAATTAGGTTATTTTTTAATTACTTCCAATTTTAATATACGGAGGGGTGAAAGTGGTCAAATACTGCAGCGTTTCAATAATACTATGGGGATTTTTCCAGGTTTTCGGTTGCGATAATAAACAAATTTTAAACATAAGTATTTATTTACTATAATAATTATGCAGCATATAAGAGATGATGAAAGGAGTTGGAAGGGTGATTTTGTAATTATTGTGCTACAGGTATTATTCAGAGTTCTTTGACTCAAGGAATGAAACATTACGACTGGTAAAGGGTGAGAGCAGTGAGAATCATTAAATTTTGTACAGTTTCAATATCATTAAAAAAATTTTGCCTGATTTTTGGGTGGGATAATTAAAAAAAATTATATAATGATTTATAAATGAATGGAGTAGATCAGGGGTTCCCAATATTTTTACTGAGACTCCCTTTACAGGTTGCAATTTTTATGCGACGCCCTTCTAAAAAAAGATACCTGTGTTTAGCTCTAGCAAACAATAAAATTACTTTATTATTCAAAGAAAACTCTAAAGAATATAGAATCTTAATTATTATTTATTAGAAAACATAAAACGACTACAAACAATACAATTAATGAGAAGGATGAGCTTCCTTTTCTGAGCATAACTTCTCGAATTGGGGCTCAGGTTTTGAAATTGCTACTCTCATTTCTTTTTCTAAATTTATTTGTGACCTGTACTTCGATTTGATTACTGCAACTGCAGAAAAGCCAGTTTCACACAAGTACGACCTAGCAAATGGTAATGGATGCTTTGCTCCAAAATTGAAACAGTTTATATTTATCGAATCGCAGTTTTAGGCTCGTATCACAAGATAGTTCTAACAGCTGTTCTTCCTCGACTGTTGAAAGTGTGAATGGTGGTAGGGTCGATTGGAATGGGTTTCTAATCCAGTCGTATTGATTCAGATTCTCTGGAAAATATTTATTAAAATGGGTGCTTAATGTTGAAAAGTGTTGGATAAATATCAATTGCAAACTTGGCTGCAGATTTTGAATAGATTTTTCTTTCAGAAAGCCTTTCAAAACAAGAAAACAGTCAGTATTTCCTTGCTCTTCCTCTATTTTTCTCTTCCACAACAGCAACTTCTTTTGAAACTCTGCAATTTTATTAAAAAATCAGTATTTTTTAAATTTTCTGCGTCACGATGCGATTCTGTCAATAAATACGTGTAGAACTCATTTTTTAACGTGTACACGTGAGAGTACGTTACCTCTCGACAACCAACGAGAGTTAAAGTAATAAAGTAAAGATGTATGCTCGGCACCTAAATCTTCACAAAGCTTATAGAAAAATCTTGCCTTCACGGATCTTGTTTTTATGAAGTTCACCACTTTGATAATTACGAGGCTGGTTTGAAAAGTCCGTGCAAAGTCCGAGAGATGGCACCACCGGCGCGTATCGAGGTCATGTTTAGTTAGTAGCATCTCTTGAATGAACGCACACCAAGTTTCAGCCATATTGGTCTATTTCTTTGTGCTTGGCATTCGTGTGAATCAAGGAAGTCGAGTGATTTTCAAGAAATGGACGAAAAAGAATTTCGTGTGGTAATTAAACATTACTTTATGAAAGGCAAAACGCCTCAGGAGACTAAAGAGAAGCTTGATAAACATTATGGTGACTCTGCACCTTCGATTAGAACAGTTTATAAGTGGTTTCAAAATTTTCGGACTGGCCATATGGGCACAAGTGACGCTGAACGTTCTGGACGGCCTGTGGAGGTTACGACTCCAGAAATTATTGATCAAATCCATGATATGGTGATGGATGACAGAAGAGTTAAGGTGCGTGAGATTGCTAGTGCTGTGGGCATCTCGACTGAACGGGTACATAATATTTTGCATAAACATTTGGACATGAGAAAGCTATCCGCAAGATGGGTGCCGCGATTGCTCACGCTTGACCAAAAACGGAATCATGTGAAGTGTTGCAAGGATGGTTTGCAGCTGTTCCAGAAGAATCCGGAGGACTTTAAGCGTCGTTTCGTCACTGTGGATGAAACATGGATACATTACTATACTCCTGAGACCAAACAACAATCTAAACAATGGGTTACCAAGGGGGAATCTACACCAAAAAAGGGGAAGACCGTTCCTTCGGCCGGAAAGGTTATGGCGACTGTCTTTTGGGATTCGCAAGGGATAATCCTCATCGACTATCTGGTAAAGGGTAAAACTATTACAGGTAAATATTATTCATCGTTATTGGACCGTTTTGAAAACCGAGCTGCAAGAAAAACGCCCGCGATTGGCGCACAAGAAAGTCCTTTTCCATCACGACAACGCACCAGTACACACCTCAGCAGTTGTGGTCGCAAAATTAATGGAAATAGGATTCCAACTCGTTTCACATACCCCTATTCTCCAGACTTGGCTCCCTCGGACTACTATTTGTTCCCCAATTTGAAGAAATGGCTGGCGGGACAAAGATTTTATTCAAACGAGGAGATGATTGCAGACACTAATGGATATTTTGCAGACTTGGACAAATCCTATTATTTGGAAGGGATCAACAAACTAGAACATCGTTGGACGAAGTGTATAAGCCTAAAAGGAGACTATGTCGAAAAATAAAAAAGGTTTACCCCAAACACATAAGTAGTTTTTATTTTTGCACGGACTTTTCAAACCAGCCTCGTATATCCATCACGAAATTTAATTCAGATGAAATATTTTTTGCAGCCAGTGCCTCCATATGTGTGACGCAATATGTCGATTTTATATTTGGAGCCTTGGTTTTAATGAGAGCTTGAAGTCCTCCATACTGCCCTGACATCGCGCGAGCTCCAACTGTAAACACACCGACACACTTCAGCCATTGAATGTTATTATCTTCCATGTATGAATCTATGATCACAAATAAATCACTAGGTTTACCGGTATTAGTCATTTTTTTGCAAAATAACAAATCCTCACGCACATTTGTTTCTTCCATGAACCGCACGTAACATATTAATTAAGCGTCGTTATTACTGTCTGTCGCTTCACCCAGTTGAATGGCAAATAAATCAGAAAGATTTTCCACAATTTACTCATTAATGTCTTCAGCTATGTCATGAATGCGACGACTAATCGTATTGTTAGAAATAGGAATAAGTTTCTTACCATTGGCAATACGGTGAGCGACCTTGTGAGAGGCAAGCGGTGCTTTGGAAGGAATAGATTCTCTGGAAAACAAGAATGTCGACTGATATTTCAGTTCTCGCAATTTTCTTGCAAAAAATTTCCTTGTAAATTACCGTGAGTTGTTTCTATATGACGTTTCAATTTATTAGGAAGTATACTTTCAGCTGCCAGCACCTTATGACAAACAACACTGTACATTTTTCGTTTTTCTACAGCTTCTTTTCTACTCTCTCCTGCGTCTTCAACACGTTTTCTATTTATTTACATAAAGTTATTCATTTTAAGTAATGAATACGCGCCAGTAAATTAAATACAACACACTTGAAATCAAAACACTGCATTCATCAACGCTTGTAATCGACGCCTAAATAAAGCGTCGGAATAAAAGACCGAACTATGAACGACCGAAAGCGCAGGGATATGGAGAGGCGGGCTTACTCATAAAGATATTAGAATAGAGGAGGTAAGTTATTGCGAAAAGCGTAGTACTCATAGAAAGAGAAAGAAATAATATAAGAGTGATTCTGTCTTTCTTACTTGGTGCCGGAATTCAGTGCTCAAGCGCAAAGTAAGAGAGACAGATTTGTCTCATATTATTTCCTTTTCTTTTTAACGACCATATTCTTTAGCTTGCAGGAGGCTATATACTTTCTCTTCTCTATTCTAATATCTCTGTGGGCTTAGTGAGTCGCTGATGAGACGTGCGCCGCGTCTCTCCCTAGCTCATTAGGTCGTGTGCAGGCGACCTGTGCGTATCATCTCGCGACTCCCCTAAGATAGCCCCGCGAAGCCTCAGGGCGTCGCGACGCATAGTTAGGGACCCTCTGGAGTAGACGTTGTGAACCTATCATAATATACTTTTATTTCAGTGTTCTTGCTTTTCAATTATTCCCAGTATTTTTTTTTATTTTATTTTTAACAAGTTTCTATAAATGTGTGTAACTTAATTCCTACCACGATAGCAGAGAGATTTCGCAGCGCTTATTTTGGTCGGCCACTGTCTTTATCTTTATTTGAAGCATGCGCCCACCGTTTGGAGTTTACGCAGAAGTAAAGGGAAGAAATCACAAATAAGGATTCAGCTGTTATCGTTATTTGAAGTATCCGCCCACCAATAAGAGAAATCTTTATTAAGGTTAACGATTTCCCTTATTTAGGAACTTATAAAAGAGGTTATTTGAAGTTCGTTATTCTTATAGCCATTATGAGAGGGCCTGTTTTTTTTTTCTACTTAGGCATACAAACCACTAAGAAAATAAAATAAAATTGAAATAATCTTTTATTGCAAATAACACTGACAACAGTTAATTAGTGTTCAGATTATGTTGGAATTTTAAAATCTTTGTCGGAATGGCATTACAGTAAGTGTAGTGCTAATTTCAAATGAAATTTTATTTATCGCACATTCGTATTACCCTGGAAATACTGAAGGAAGTGATAGAAACCTGCTAGAGATAACTTTAATTTAGAAACTTGTGTTGACCCATCTAATACTAAGAACCGATGAACTTAACCATGAAATGTATGGAACAAATTTATAGAAGATGAATACTAACCTAATCTTGTAATTCCTTCGCGATAATACTGCGCTTGCTCGAGATAACGATAAGAACAAAGGCATGTGAAAAATAAGCGTTGCAAAATCTCTCTAGTTACTAATTTGAAAATTTCCTCTATAAATCATCAAATACTAGGTTAACAAATTTTAATAAACAAACCATCAAAACAGTTTATACCAGAGTATTTACAAAACAATATTTACATAACATCAACATAGAATAAATTAAGAGTTTTGCTGCGTTATGGTAATAAAAGTCGAAGATCGTTTAGTCGTTTGCGGACGCCATCAAAATATTTACAAATTAAAGCAGTAAAAGTTAATTATAATTCGCCTTGCTGCAATTGGTAAAAGCTAATAATGTTTACTTACAGTAACTTTTATAGGTTCATAAAACGAATTAAAATACAGAATAGGTGTGGGGCCACTGCCTAAATAAATCAATTCAATATTTAAAGAGAAAAATGGTTAAGATACTTGTCTAGTGCTTCTCTTGTGCAGTCATGTATAAGTAAATCAAATATAAACCTTAATTCTTCTCTCAACTCTTGTGAGTTGAGAGAATCGCCGCGCTCTACAATTATTTTAATTGCATAGGGGTGTCAGGAGTGGGAGTGATCACTCGATCGACTCTTTCGATCAATTTTGTCGTCAGAGCAGGAGGTACCGGTGTCTATTGAACAAATTATCATAAAGTTTCTAATGTTAGAAAACGTAAAACCTTTTGGAATTTTGCAAAGACTGACGAAACAGTTCAGTTAAAAAGACGTTTTCAAAAACCCAACTATATGACTGGCACAACAAATTTTTCTATGACTGGAAAACGGTAGAAAATCTAACTCATTCTAGCCAACCTGAGCGACGTACCAATAACGCTGGCTATTACTGCCAACTTCCCGATGAAGTTGGAGTCGCTTATCGACAAAAAAGGCCAGACGTGCCCATTCGGAGAGTGAAACTGCGGCACCACAACGTTGTTTGTTAAGTTGAACCACTTCCTACTGTATGCGAATATTAGTATGAGCAGCTGATGTTCGAGCGTGAAAAGTAAATGAACAAACCACCGTACTGTCATCTGTAAAGCTGTAGATTGGATTCCTGCTTCTTGCTAGTAGATCGTTAATGTAAATGAGAAAAAGAGTAGGAAATAGTGTGAAGCCTTGGGGCGGAAACCCATCAACTGCCACTGGTGAAGATTGCAAACATGTATAACATAAGTTAGAAGATCTCCTGTTGATCTTTGTTTACGAAAGACATTTTGATGGTCGCTAATAATATTAAATCCTTTTTCATAACTTTCGATATTATTGGATAAAAAGTGAAATGTTAAAACCTAAATTAATTATTTTTAATAATTACAAATGTGCGCTATAATCCTACTAGTTTAGTTAAATAAATAAGTTAATAATTTATAACAACTGTCAAAATTGGACCAAGTCCATATTTTAGGAGTTATTTACTGTTCCGGTATCTATAAAATAAACTTCAAAAGCGTTTCTTTATATCACGCCTCATCAGCCGAACTAGAGTCGAGGAGGTAAGATACATGTATCTTACCTATTGCACTACTACTGCGACAAGTACTTTGTGTTCTATTCTCTCCTCTGTGGATCTTGGCTCGGCTGATGAGTCGTAATACGACATGATGCGTTTAGGCTGTTAATATTGATTCTTGTATGTGGAGATTGCACTGTCTCGCGCTAGTTATTGGAAAACTGTGACGTTGTTCTTGTCAAAAATTCCTTCACCGGTCTGTGGCAAGCGTGATTCAATCTTGGACTAACATCAACGAGAGGTGCTCATTATTGGATCTTACTGTCAGTTAGTAATTATCTAACGTAATAATACCCACCCATAAAACATTGTATAAATGCTGAACGTATGTTGAAAAAATCAGCAATTTACTAAAAAATTCCTTCTCGAAAAAAATAACAAAATTTACTTGGAAATAGGGAAACGGACTTGAAGGAGGAGCCGTCAAAAATTGACTGTGAATACGGGTCTAAGGCATTGAAAGGAAATCAGGAAATAGCCAGCGCTTCGCTTGGAAGCTAACTTGATTTAGTGTCAAGCAAAGACATTAAGCCAATAAGCTGCCTCTTTCAATTCAATACTATTAATCAATAACGTTGGCCGTAGCTCATACCATAGGAAACTATTTTTAAATTACGGTGCTAACATTACAAACATTACAAACTTTACAAACTACAAAGAATAAGTAAATTTATTCATATTTGGCAACACATATCTGCTGCGTTGACAAAACTAGAATCGATGCCTTTCTATTTTCCTCTGTACGTAGCGGCTTCGCGAGAAGTTCCGAGTTGTCTCGAACATTCGGAAAGTCTGCCCAAAAGTGTATAAATGCTGCACCTCGTTCAATTATAGCCCGTCTCAGTCGAGTTGATCCTTCTACTGCTATCGGATTTATCGTGAATGTATATGTTGTAATTTAGGTGTTAATTGAAATTCAAGGTATAAAGTATTCACGGTAGTAAATTTATAGAGAATCATGGATAAAGTTTTAAGTGGGCGTAAGCGAGCATTAGAAGATAGTGAAGCATCAACAAGAGCACAGACGAGCATGGTTCCGAAAATAAAATCAAGAAAATATTCTCAAGAATACTTAAATTTAGGGTTTACCAGTACTGAAGTAAATGAAGAAGAAAGGCCCCTGTGTGTTATTTGCTCAAAAATCTTGGCAGCAGATATCTTGAAACCAAATAAACTTAAACGACATTTGGAAATGCTTCATAGTGAGTACCTTAACAAACCCCGAGAATTCTTCGAATTAAAATTAAAATCATATGTAAAGCAGAAATCATTTTTTAAAAAAACTTTGTCTATGAATGAAGAAGCTTTACTTGCCTCTTACAAAGTTTCATATAAAATAGCCAGATGCAAAAAGCCTCACACCATTGGTGAAGAGCTTGTTTTCCGAGCAGCAATTGAGTTTGTAGAAACTATGTTTGGAGATAATTTTGCCAAACAATTGCTATCCATATCAAATGATACTGTTGCCCGTCGAATTGGTGATATAGCTGAAGATGTACGAGCCTGGTTTGAAAAGTCCGTGCAAAAGTTCACCACTTTGATAATTACGAGGCTGGTTTGAAAAGTCCGTGCAAAGTCCGAGAGATGGCACCACCGGCGCGTATCGAGGTCATGTTTAGTTAGTAGCATCTCTTGAATGAACGCACACCAAGTTTCAGCCATATTGGTCTATTTCTTTGTGTTTGGCATTCGTGTGAATCAAGGAAGTCGAGTGATTTTCAAGAAATGGACGAAAAAGAATTTCGTGTGGTGATTAAACATTACTTTATGAAAGGCAAAACGCCTCAGGAGACTAAAGAGAAGCTTGATAAACATTATGGTGATTCTGCACCTTCGATTAGAACAGTTTATAAGTGGTTTCAAAATTATCGGACTGGCCATATGGGCACAAGTGACGCTGAACGTTCTGGACGGCCTGTGGAGGTTACGACTCCAGAAATCATTGATCAAATCCATGGTATGGTGATGGATGACAGAAGAGTTAAGGTGCGTGAGATTGCTAGTGCTGTGGGCATCTCGACTGAACGGGTACATAATATTTTGCATAAACATTTGGACATGAGAAAGCTATCCGCAAGATGGGTGCCGCGATTGCTCACGCTTGACCAAAAACGGAATCGTGTGAAGTGTTGCAAGGATGGTTTGCAGCTGTTCCAGAAGAATCCGGAGGACTTTAAGCGTCGTTTCGTCACTGTGGATGAAACATGGATACATTACTATACTCCTGAGACCAAACAACAATCTAAACAATGGGTTACCAAGGGGGAATCTGCACCAAAAAAGGCGAAGACCGTTCCTTCGGCCGGAAAGGTTATGGCGACTGTCTTTTGGGATTCGCAAGGGATAATCCTCATCGACTATCTGAAAAAGGGTAAAACTATTACAGGTGAATATTATTCATCGTTATTGGACCGTTTGAAAACCGAGCTGCAAGAAAAACGGCCGCGATTGGCCCACAAGAAAGTCCTTTTCCATCACGACAACGCACCAGCACACACCTCAGCAGTTGTGGTCGCAAAATTAATGGAAGTAGGATTCCAACTCGTTTCACATACCCCCTATTCTCCAGACTTGGCTCCCTCGGACTACTATTTGTTCCCCAATTTGAAGAAATGGCTGGCGGGACAAAGATTTTATTCAAACGAGGAGGTGATTGCAGACTCTAATGGATATTTTGCAGACTTGGACAAATCCTATTATTCGGAAGGGATCAACAAACTAGAACATCGTTGGACGAAATGTATAAGCCTAAAAGGAGACTATGTCGAAAAATAAAAAAGGTTTACCCCAAACACATAAGTAGTTTTTATTTTTGCACGGACTTTTCAAACCAGCCTCGTACAGCATCAGCTTTTCGGGAAGTTGCGTGACACATTGTTTTCAATTCAGCTTGATGAGGCAGCAGATAGCAATAAAGATGCTCATTTCATTGCCTATGTTCGATTTTGTGATGGTATGTCTGCAAACCAATAGAACTCAAAGCAACATCACTCGTATTATTTGCTATCTTAAATGATTTTATAAACGAGGCAAATATGGAGTGGAAAAATTGCGTCGGAATATGTACCGATGGTGCTCATTCAATGTGTGGAAGATTTGAAAGTGTACAAGCACTTGTGAAACAAAAATCTCCATTATGTGTGTGGACACATTGTATGATCCCCAGAGAAGCTCTCGCTTCCAAAGAAATGAGTCCTGCTCTGAATATTGTGCTAACTACAACTCCAACCGTAGTAAATTATATTAAAATGAGACCCTTAAAATCTAGAATTTTTTCGCACTTTGTAAAGACATGGGTGCCGAACATTCAGCGTCACTATTTTATTGCGAGACAAGATGGTTATCACGTGGGAAATGTTTGGAAAGTGTTTATGAATTAAGAAATGAAATCGCCATTTTTCTAGAAGAGGAAAACCGACCGGAAGCCGAGAAGTTTCGAGATAGTTTATTTATGATGAAATTGAGCTACTTGGTTGATATATTCGAGAAACTAAATAGCTTAACTCCAAGGAATAAATACACATATTTTCGATACAAGTGATAAAATTAATGCTTTTTGTAGAAAACTGGAATTGTGGAGAAATGTAAAGCAAAAAAACCTGGAAATGTTTGCAAATGTGGGTGAATGTGTTAAAACTTACAAGGCTGAAGAACAACATGTGAAAGTTGTTTTAGTAGCCACTGAAAAACATCTAGCCATATTGACAAAGAATTTTAAAAAGTATTTTCTTACTGACGACAACTTGACAGCAAGTTACGAGTGGGTTTGGGATCCATTTCAAACTACTCCCGAAGGACTTTCAACTTCCGAAGAAGAAATCTTCATAGACTTCACGGCAAGTGGCGAAATCAAAAAAAAATTTAATAATAAATCACTCTTTGAATTTTGGGCAGGGGTGAATGATGAGATTTCTGCACTGAAAACAAGAGCATTTCGTATACTATTACCATTTTCAACATCCTACCTTTGCGAAACTGGATTTTCTGCTGCGTCTACTCAGTGTGTCTATTTTTAATCTTAAACCATCCTTCGAAAATCTTTGCTCTGCAAAACAGGGCCAAGATAGTCACTAATAATTATTAAATGTGTTTTTTAATTTAGTATTCATATGTTAATTATTAGGTAAATACATCGTGCAGTATGAATAAAATCCTATTTATAGGTGTATTATACTCGTATCAGTGTAAATGTGTATTTTATTTTTTATTATGTCTGAAAGTATTTTGGTTTGCTTTCCTTTCAATAAATTATATTAAATGTCTTTAATGATTGTTTTTAATAATAATTTCTTTTCGATACGCTCGCGCTCCCCAATAGCGTAATCACGCCCCCCTAGTGGTGCGCGCCCCACAGGTGGAGAGACGCTGGGCTACACCATATGCTAGAAGAGGTATTCGGAGACCGAAGAACTCTGAAAAAACTATTTTCACTTTTATAAATGTATTAAAAAACAAGCTGTAAAAATCCTACTTTTAATAAATATACCCTTAAGCCTAATTAAAAGCTAACAACTAAAATATCTACGGTAATCTATATATTCTTCACAGAGATATTTCAGGTTTAGTTATATTGTGAATTAAAATCAATCTCATATGGAATGTATCCTCCTAGGTTATGATATTCGTAAATAAATAGAAGAATTTTTGAATAATAGTGAAACTAGAATATTTATGTACTTACGAAAGATACACAACTCTTCTTGAATACATATATAGAAATGCCACATCACAAATAATGCTTAGAGAAGAAACAAATAAAATCAAAATTTAAAGAAGAATTAGACTAGACGACTTAATATGCCCAAAGCTGTTCACGTTGATCCTAGAAGACATGTTTAAATCGCTAAAGTGGGAAAATAAAGGAATACTAATGGACGGTGAACGATTATATCACTTAAGGTTCGCAGATGATGTCACTTTGATCGCCAACACAAAAGAAGAATTACAGGAAAGGCTGATGAAATTAAATAACAAGTCTCAAGGAATAGATCTAAAAATAAACTTCACCAAAACCAAACATTCGAACAACGAAAGTGAAGATAACAGCCACGAACTATTAATAAAACGTGAAAGAATAGGGAAAGTACAAACATTCATATATCTATAATATATATAAAATGCGTCTCTCTATCTGTCTGTCCGTTAGTACGCTTATCACTGGAGAACCACTTATCCGATTTACGTACTTTTTTTTAAAACATACATATGTTCTCTGGACAGGTTATAGGCTATATTTTATTACGACAGGTAGCATAAGGAATGAGCAGTGACGATCATAGTGAATGAAGTCGCAAAAAAGTTTGCCGCTAGCGCGTTCCCTTGCAATATCTAGCGTAAACCATTAAATATGAAACAATATTATGTAGCAGAGAATATCTATAATCTATAATATATATAAAATGCAATGTCTCTCTGTCTGTCCATTAGTGCGTTTATCACGCGAGAACACCGATTTACGTATCTTTTTTTAAATTCATACATATATTCTTTGGCCAGGTTATATAATAATAATAATCTATATCTATAATATATATAAAATGCAACGTCTTTCTGTCTGTTTGTCCGTTAGTGCGCTTACGTCTTTTCTGTCTGTTTGTCCGTTAGTCTTAATCCTCGAGAATCGCTTATCCGATTTTCGTGATTTTTAAAATTCATACATATGTTCTCTGACCAGGTTATAGATATATATTTTACTACATTTATAATATATAAAATGCAACGTATCTCTGTCTGTCTGTCTGTCTGTCCGTCCGTTAGTGCGCTTATCACTGGAGAACTACTTATCCGATTCACGTACTTTTTTTTTAAAACATACCTATGTTCTCTGACCAGGTTATACACTATATTTTATTACAATAGGTAACTAAGGAATGAGCAGTGACGATAATAGTGAATGAAGTCGGAAAAAAGTTTGTTGCTAGCGCGTTCTCTTGCAATACCCAGTCTAAACCATTAAATATGGAACAATATTATGTAGCAGAGAATATCTATAATCTATAATATATATAAAATGCAATGTCTCTCTGTCTGTCTGTCTTTACGTGTTTTTTAATTCATACATTTGTTCTCTGGCCAGGTTATCTATAATCTTCTATCTATAATATATATAAAATGCAACATCTCTCTGTCTGTCTATCTGCCTGTCTCTCTGCCTGTCTGTTTGTTCGTTAGTGCGCTTATCACTGGAGAACCACTTATCCGATTTACGTGCTTTTTTTTAAAACATACATATGTTCTTTGGCCAGGTTATCTATCTATAATATATATAAAATACAACGTCTCTCTGTCTGTCTGCCTGTCCGTTAGTGCGTTACGTGATTTTTTTAAAACATAAATATGTTCTCTGGCCCGGTTATAGGATTTATTTTATTACGTTAGGTAACATAAAGAATAAGCAGTGACGATAATAGTGAATCAAGTCGGAAAAAAGGTTACCGTTAGCGCGTTCTCTTGCAATACACTACCTAAACCATTAAATATGGAACAATATCATGTTGCAAAGAATATAATATATAAAATGCAACGTCTCCCTGTCTGTCTGTCTGTCCGTTAGTGCGCTTATCACTTGAGAACAACTTATCTGATTTACGTGTTTTTATAAATTTATACGTATGTTCTATATAATTCTATATAAGCCTAGATAATGGGAGATAAGGAGAAATAATGGGAGATAAGGGGAAATAATGGCAGATATTTTATTACGTTAGGTAACATAAGGAATAAGCAGTGACGATAGTAGTGAATCAAGTCCACGCGAGCGGAGCAGTGGGCACTGCTAGTTTAAGACAAAAAACTCAAATATCAAAAAATAATTTAAAGGCTCACTTGGAAAGAAGAGTCTCGTTGGCTCGCTCTGAGTTCGAAAGGGTGTAATGTACTGCCGGTATTAACATATGGCATGTCACGTAGGCTTTAAATAAAATTATAATAAATAAACTCCAGGTAAACCAAAGAGAAAAGAAGAGGAGAATGTTAAATATGAGACTCCTCGTATTCCTAACATCGAGATACGAAGATCAAAAGTCACAAATGTAATATAGCGATAATGTATATTTAGGTGGAATTGGGCGGGGCCTATTTCAAGGAGGAATGATAACAGATGGACACGCCGTATAGTTGAATGCAGGCCTAGAGAACACAAAAGATGCAGAGGTGAATCACAGACATAAAAAGATTAGCAGGACACGATTGGATGCAAAAAGCAAACAATAAAGTTCATTGGAGACAACTTGGGGAGGGTTACATCCGACTATGAATGAAATAAGCTAATGATGATAATGATGATGATATACCTACCGATAAGTCCTCGGTGTTGACACATGTTGTGTAGTTCACCCATGTCTTATTATATGGTTCATGGAAGTACCAGGTCCCGTTGTTTTCACATTTGTAAAACACTGTATCTGTAACAAAAAAAGGTAATCAATCTTCCATTTCCACACCAAAAAATTGGTAAAATTGTTCACCCAATACTTTTCTTGTAAATACGTAGTTCTAAAATAAGAACTTAAGTAAAATAGTCGAGTGCAAGTTCAGCTTGCCTTTTAAAATAAAAAATATTGTTACAGAGGTAGAAAATGATCAGTGACTTTACAAAACACACCGCAACTGAGTTTTCAACAAAGTTTGTTTCTAATCTTTACTGAAAACTGATGACCTTGAAATTTTGGTATTTTGTATACCAGATACCATAAATTATTAAAGGTAATGCACTCGTGATAATTTTCGTTCAATTTACACCCAGTGGAGAATATTCCAGAATTTTTTTAAAATTTTTTGATCGGTACTTTTCCAGATAAGGGGGGGACAGCGATTTTTTGCGATTTTTTAAAAATAATACAAAGAAAAGTGTACTCAAATATCACATTATATATGTATTTTTACTTGCGTTTTCACAAGCTTTCATTTGATACCACACTCGATGACCTAATAAAAAAAATTTTTTTTTAACCTCCGATTTCACCCCCAAAACTAACCCCTTAAGTCAAATTTTAACTTTCAAAACTACACGGCTCAAGTTTCTATGATAAATAGTTTCGGAGAAAATCAATTGTGACAGACAGACAGACACACAGACAGAGAGACACCGAAGTCAACTTATAAGTGCTCTGTACGGAACACTAAAAATGAGTAAATTCCCATCTCTTTCAAAATAAATAAATAACATATTTTTTAAACTCCTCGACTCCAAAAATCTTGAAAACGACGTGTAACCCTCTATATGCGAAACAACTCCTCTAATCTCTGCCGTTAACCCATTTATGTTTTACTATATATTTGCACAAAATATTTGTTTATTGTTTCACCAAAAATTGTTATATTTCTAATAAAACCAGATAAAAAATTATCGACCCTCATCCCTTTCCTCCATCACCTTAAGCAAAATCGTTTAAAATCTATAGCGTTCGTCCACTCATTTGAATATATAAATTTGAAATTGATATCTTATTTCGTTCAAGAGTTATTATGTGAACAGACTGACAGACCGACGGAAATGAGTGAGAGTTTTTCGTGATGTAGGAACCCTAAAACGTGAACAAAACCAAAAATCTCGAAATGTGATTTTTTTTTCAAAAGTACACTACTTTCCTGTAGCAAGGAAAATAAAAACTAAACAGAAAATTTCGAATAGATAACTTTTAGTGTTCCCTACAGAACACTTCGGTGTCTATCTGTTCTAAAAGTAGTCGGATATTTTAGCAAGGGTAGAACGAGAAAGAAGTCTCAAAGATGGCGTTAGTTTAACCATCTTAGCCAGTTTTACTTTTAACGTTAGAAGTTTCTGTCAAAAAATAACCGAACTTTTGTTGTCGAAACCAGCAACTTGACGGCTGCTGTATTGTATCACTTGTTTGATTACATTAGTCCCACTGGATGCCTAAGGGCCGGTCTGTCTGTTTGACTGTCTGTCCGTCTGTTTATCGGTCTCTCTGTCCGTCTGTCACACCCGATTTTCTCCGGAACTATTTGATGTAGAAACTTGAAATTTGGCACTAATGTAGGAACTGATCGCCTCATATTTTTTTATAAAATATAATTTTTAGTGTTCCGTACGAAACACTTATAAGATGACTTCGGGTCTGTCCGTCTATATGTCCGTCTGTCTGTCACGCCCGATTTTCTCCGAAACTATTTGTCATAGAAAGTTGAAATTTGGTAATAATATAGGAATTGATGGCCTCATCAGAGTCATCTAGTTTTGAAAGTTAAATTTTGACTTAAAGGGTTAGTTTTGGGGGCTGAAATCGAAAGTGAAAAAAAAATTTTTACTAGGTCATCGAGTGTGGTGTCAAATGAAAGCTTGTGTAAACACGAGTAATATATATATGTATGTATATATATATATATATATATATATATATATATATATATATATATATATATATATATATATATATGTAGTAGTCGTTTTTCGGGTATCCCGTGTTACCTTGAAGTCCCTTGATGGACGGTCTCGCTGACGTTTCGATGGAATCTATAAATCTATATATATATATATATATATATATATATATATATATATATATATATATATATATATATATATAGAGGCTGGTTTGAAAAGTCCGTGCAAAGTCCGAGAGATGGCACCACCGGCGCGTATCGAGGTCATGTTTAGTTAGTAGCATCTCTTGAATGAACGCACACCAAGTTTCAGCCATATTGGTCTATTTCTTTGTGTTTGGCATTCGTGTGAATCATAAAAGTCGAGTGATTTTCAAGAAATGGACGAAAAAGAATTTCGTGTGGTGATTAAACATTACTTTATGAAAGGCAAGACGCCTCAGGAGACTAAAGAGAAGCTTAATAAACATTATGGTGACTCTGCACCTTCGATTAGAACAGTTTATAAGTGGTTTCAAAATTTTCGGACTGGCCATATGGGCACAAGTGACGCTGAACATTCTGGACGGCCTGTGGAGGTCACGACTCCAGAAATCATTGATCAAATCCATGATATGGTGATGGATGACAGAAGAGTTAAGGTGCGTGAGATTGCTAGTGCTGTGGGCATCTCGACTGAACGGGTACATAATATTTTGCATAAACATTTGGACATGAGAAAGCTATCCGCAAGATGAGTGCCGCGATTGCTCACGCTTGACCAAAAACGGAATCGTGTGAAGTGTTGCAAGGATGGTTTGCAGCTGTTCCAGAAGAATCCGGAGGACTTTAAGCGTCGTTTCGTCACTGTGGATGAAACATGGATACATTACTATACTCCTGAGACCAAACAACAATCTAAACAATGGGTTACCAAGGGGGAATCTGCACCAAAAAAGGCGAAGACCGTTCCTTCGGCAGGAAAGGTTATGGCGACTGTCTTTTGGGATTCGCAAGGGATAATCCTCATCGACTATCTGGAAAAGAGTAAAACTATTACAGGTGAATATTATTCATCGTTATTGGACCGTTTGAAAACCGAGCTGCAAGAAAAACGCCCGCGATTGGCCCACAAAAAAGTCCTTTTCCATCACGACAACGCACCAGCACACACCTCAGCAGTTGTGGTCGCAAAATTAATGGAAATAGGATTCCAACTCGTTTCACATCCCCCCTATTCTCCAGACTTGGCTCCCTCGGACTACTATTTGTTCCCCAATTTGAAGAAATGGCTGACGGGACAAAGATTTCATTCAAACGAGGAGGTGATTGCAGCCACTAATGGATATTTTCCAGACTTGGACAAATCCTATTATTCGGAAGGGATCAACAAACTAGAACATCGTTGGACGAAGTGTATAAGCCTAAAAGGAGACTATGTAGAAAAATAACAAAGGTTTACCCCAAACACATAAGTAGTTTTTATTTTTGCACGGACTTTTCAAACCAGCCTCGTATATATATATATATATATATATATATATATATATATATATATATATATATATATATATATATATATCTAATGTAACACTTGCGCGCACTTTTCTTTGTATTATTTTTAAAAAATTGCTGTCCACCCGCTTTATCTCGAAAAGTACTCACTAAAAAATTTTGAAAAAATTCTGGAATATTCTCCACGGGGTGTAGATTGAGCGAAAATTATCACGAGTGCATTACTTTTAATAATTTATCTGGTATATAAAAAACAAAAATTTCAAGGTCATCAGTTTTCAGTAAAGATTGGAAACTTTGTTGAAAACTCATTTGGAATGTATTTTGTGAAGTCACTGATCATTTTATACCTCCGTAACAAAATTTTTAGTGTTCCGTACGGAACACTTATAAGATCACTTCGGTGTCTGTTTGTCCGTCTGTCTGTCCGCCTGTCACAGCCGATTTTTCTCCGAAACTATTTGTCATAGAAAGTTGAAATTTGGTAATAATATAGGAATCGATAGCCTCATCAGAGCCATGTAGTTTTGAAAGTTAAATTTTGACTTAAGGGGTTAGTTTTGGGGGGTGAAATCGGAAGTGAAAAAAAAAATTTATTAGGTAATCGAGTGTGGTGTCAAATGAAAGCTTGTGAAAATACGAGTAAAAATATATATAATGTAATACTTGCGCTCACTTTTCTTTGTAGTAGTTTTAAAAAAAAAAAATCGCTGTCCACCCGCCTTATTTCGAAAAGTACGAAAAAATTTTGGAATATTCTCCACGGGGTTTAGATTGAACGAAAATTATCACAAGTGCATGTAATAATTTATATGGTATATATAAAAAAAAAAACAGAAATTTCAAGGTCATCAATTTTCAGTAAAGATTGGAAATAAACTTTGTTGAAAACTCATTTGGGGTTTGTTTTGTGAAGTCACTGATCATTTTATACTACCGTTACAACATTTTTTATTTTAAAAGCAATCAACGTACGGAAAACTAATTGCGCAAGTTCAACTTGCACTTGACCGGTTGTTTTTTTTTTTTAAAAAGCAATAAACGTACTTGACCGGTTTTTACTTATTATGCTACATACACATATATTTTATTTTGATTTATATCAGTAGTCAATCATCACAGACAACAATGGTTAAACGTATAAGATATGTTTAAAAACTTTCACTGATTTATTTACTCTGTAAACTCCATTTTTAAAACTGGGTCTTTTAATTCTATTACTGTGACCTTTTTTATCTGTTGAATATATACAAAATATATTTTTACGGTGTAGTAATATTGACCTTTTATAGCTTGTGTGACAACATTTTTCTACTATTCAGGGAACCATAACAAAGCAGTAAAAGATAAAAACAAAACATCTCAGGCGTGAAAACCTTAGGAAAAGCATTTCAAGGAAAAACGAAATGGCAATTGATATATATATATATATATATATATATATATATATATATATATATATATATATATATATATATATATACATAGTGGGTAATAGAGGTCCTTTGAAGCTTTGTAATCTTACATAAAGATAGTAGAATGTAAAAATATATAGTTTAAATAATCAATAAAATTTAAAAATTTCGTCACACACAAACGTCTCTTTTTCTAAGAAAACAAGCAATCCAGTTTTCGTACTATTTGACTTATTGTACAAAAACTTCTCTACTAAAAGAAAAATAAAGTTAGGATGTTAAGGCTGTTTTAAAAATTATTTCAAAATGATATTATAAACTATTCCTTAAAAATGATTCCATATACTATTTCTGAAATTAATTTAACAAATAACTATTAAACTGTACAGGTGGTCCAAACTGAACACTTTTAAAGGTAAACCCCTTTATCTAAAGGAGATAGACGAACACCGATGTCGGTGCCTGAGGCTCAATTTTTATGATAAACTCAATGGTGAAAACCGCATATCGATATTTAGTACCTTTCAGATATACAGGGTGTTTTTCAAAAATCTGCATTTTGGAAAAATGTTTGTAATTCCTTTCCTACTGAATATTTTTTATTTCAATTTCAAAGCGGTTTTTCATGTGGATTTCATCAGTGTAAGTTAAATTTTTTTACAACTAATATTTTAACAGTTATTAACGCACAAATATATTTTTTAAATGGAATACACTGTATATTTTTCCTTATCCGAATAGAGCTTTAAATCACCATTCTAAAAGTATAGCACACTTTATATCTTGCTTAAATCTAATTCAAAATATAAAGGTTTTCAGTTTTTACGCAAATTTTAAATGTACATTTTGTGAAGTAGGCTTTGGACCAAACGGCAATATCAGTTGTTTACCGATAGCAGTCAAATCGTAAAAAAAATTCCCAGAAGTAACTCTAAGAGTCATAACTGTAATAAAATTTACTAAATGCTATAGCACTTTAAACTATGTAGAAAATAAAACAAAACAACAATAAAACAATTTATTCTGAGTAGAGCAAACTAAAACAAAACAATTTTTTATAAGAGATGTTCGAAATGTCGACCAGTTTCATTTACATATAGGCTGCACCTTTTCTGGACACTTCTTACCGAGTTGATAAGTTCAAGAAGAGTGAGAACTGCAAAACTGCGACTTCTAACTCTTGCCTGGTGTTTGTCGGCAATTTAAAAATAAGGTCTTTCAATCTTCCCCAGAGATAGAAGTCCATGAGTGTTAAATCCGGTGACTTTGCCGGCCAACGGTTCGGACCTTGGTTGGCTATCCAGTTATTGTCGAAATTGGCCGATAAAAAATTACTGATAAGCAGCGTTATGAGGGGATGCCCTGTCGTGTTGAAAAAATATATTTCTAAGGTCCATTAACGGCAGTTCATCAACAAGAGGTTCTGTTTGCTGCCTTAAAATTTCTAAATATCTCTAAGAGGTGAGTGTTCCTTCGTAAATAAATGGCCCTATAACCCTGCCTCTAAAAATTCCGGCCCACACGTTAAATCCAAATCTGCCTTGACTTCTTTGTTCCACAACTAAATGAGGATTTTCTTGTGCCCACGTATAAGAATTGTAACGGTTAAAAATACTTGCATTGCTTACATAAGCGTCGTCTGTCTAAATGTAATTTAATGAAAAATTCGGAACAAGGTTGCAATTCTCCAGAAACCATTGGCAACAATCCATACGCCGTTGAAAATCTCCGTCTCTACCTTTTCTTGTTCTATGTGGCCTGAATTTGTGCTTCTTCAGAGTATGACTCACGTTAGTTCTTGGTAGACCAGTGGATTCTTTTAACTGTCAGGTTGAAGTGTTTGATACATAATTTTTGGGTCGTTTCTTTTCGAACTGGCCACTATTAACTAGGTTATGTCGCAATCGAGCGAATATATCCTTGAAGGATTGACGCCTCTCTGGATACCGTTCGTGGTACAAATTACTTGCCGCTTCCGAATTTTCTCCGGTTTGTATGAAACACACTATCATATCCCATTTTTAGTAATTTTCAAACCTCATTGCGATTTATTTGACAATTCAATAACTGATCCTGAAGTAAAATTTGACAACTACTAGTAAACAATTGAATTAAACCATATGGCCTCTCCGTCTAAAGCGTACTTCACAAAATGTGCATTTAAAACTCACGTAAAAACTGAAAACCTTTATATTTTGAAGTAGATTTAAGCAAAATATAAAGTGTGCTATATTTTTAGAATTGTAATTTAAAGCTCTATCCGGATAAGGAAAAATATACATGGTATTCCATCCAAAAAATATATTTTTGCGTTAATAACTATTAAAATATTAGTTGTAAAAATATGTAACGTTGAAATCAACGTGAAAAAGTGCTTTGAGAATGTTTTTACAGAAATCAAAAATTTTCAATAGGATTTACAAACATTTTTGCAAAATGCAGATTTTTGAAAAACACCCTGTATATCTGAAACGGTACTAGATATCGATATGCGGTTTTCACCATTGAGTATATCATAGTTGTTTCGTCTATCTCCTTTAGGTAAAGGGGTTTACCTTTAAAAGTGTCCAGTTTGGACCACACTGACGAGACGAGAAATTTTAGACTATTTTCATTATAGAACAAAATTCTCTATAAAATAAACCTACAGTAATACCAACGAAAAACTGTTTAAAGGTTCTCATTCACTAATCCTCGTGAAAACGAGATTCTAACTGACGCGAGCTTTCTTTCTCACTTACCTACTGAATTATCTACATGTAAATTAGAACATAACATTGTTACTCATTGCGCAACTCACGCTCCTACGATGAAATGAGCAGCTAGGCCATATTATATAACCATCTAAATTGCTTTTCAAGATGCGCTAACATTGCCGTGGCTTTAATAATATTTATATAGTTTGTCATAAATAATCTTTATGACAAACTATATAAATATTCAAAGACGAGGTGCATAGATCGATAGATAACTGACATCATGTTACTGTTAAGGTGACCAGATGTTTAACTACTGTCATAATAAAATAAATGTCAAAGATTTCCTTAAATAACTACTGAGTAAAACTGAAAACAAATAAAAATAAACGGGTTTCAAAAAAGGGATAAAAACTATAAAATAATATATATGATAATTATCCTGAGAAGCATTATTTACGGCTCTCAAGTTTCCTCAAAGAGCATTCTTTACGAGAGGCAATCGAGGGGTTCCTTTCTAACACCTTCACTATCAGCACCGGTGTGCCCCAGGGCTCTATACTGTCTCCTACTATCTTTCTCATTTACATTAACGATCTGCTGGAAAAGACCAGGAATTCAATCTCCAATCTCCGCTTATCTCATCACTGCATGAGTAACATCGGTTACTCATGCAAATATCCGCAGACAGCAGGAGGTCGTTCAACTTAACAAAGACCTGGAAGAAATTCTACCTTGGGGTGATAGTAACTAAGTAGAATTTAACGCCACAAAATCACCGGCGGCAGTTTTTCTAAAAAAGTTAGCGTTGCTGAACCCGACATAATTATGTCAGGGCACTCCATTCCTCTGCATCATCACTAAATTTGATGGGCGTTAATTTGGGAGCAAATACCAGGTGTATGCATAAGTTTTTGCCGGTTTCACTAAGAGATGGCACCAGCGAACAGTACGCAGTGTATGAATTTGATAGATATGTCAGTTTGTTCGTCTGACATTAACCTAACCAACATACACAAGTTGAGTCCGCCAAACATTAGCGTCTGTATTGTATCGCGCATTGCTTTTCTTATTTAATTAAAAGAAAAATGCTGCGGAAAGTCATCGTTTGCTGGTAGAAACATATGATGAACACTCTCCATTGATTAGAACATGTGAGACATGGATTCGACAATTTAAACGTGGTGATTTTAATGTGAAAGACAGTGAGCGGTGGTAGACCACACAAGTATGAAGACGAGGAATTGCAGGCGTTACTGGATGATGACCCAATTCAAACACAACAGCAATTGGCAAAAGCATTAAATGTGTCACATGAAACAATCAACAGACGTTTACAAACAATGGGAAAGATCAATAAACCCGGTAAATGGGTCCCCACACGATTTGAATGAACGGCAAATGGAAAATCGTAGTCACTTGTGAAATGCTGCTTTTAAAATAAATATATTATTAGCAACAGCAATCTTCACTGTTGTCACTAAAAAGAAAAACACAAGAAATATAAATAATATGTAACTAATACTTCTTCTTATTATTTCTACTTATAGCTAGGTACTATTGCCTGCTTTCTTTGTTCCCTGATCTATATATTGCCACTCCATCTCTTTCTTGGACGTCCTATTAATTTTCTTCTATTCGGCGGCTTGTCCTTTGCTATCCGTACTATCCGGTTGTTTACCATTCTTCCTATATGTTGAACCTATTTCACTTTCTTTACTCTTATCCACTGTTGATATTTTCTATATTACATGTGCGTCTTATTTCTTCATACCTTAATCTACCCCTCAATATCTTGTTTGTAAATCTTCTAAGTATTCTCATTTCAGTTGATTCCAGCATCATCTATGTTATACTTGTATCGGGCCTTGTTTCAGATATGTGAGTCAATACTGGTCGTATTATGCTCTTATATATTCTTGTTTCGGTTTAAAGGGAGAGGAATTTATTTCTAAATGTGGTATCATTGAAGCATCCCACTATCCTATTAGCCTTGCTGACTTTTTTTCTTCCTCGATTTTCCCGATACTAGATATTTTGATGCCCAGGTGATCGACCTTCATCATCTGTTTTATTGGTTTACCTTCTACCACAAACTTGCACCTGATCGGCTCTTTTGCTATGACTATTGTCTTGGTTTTCACAACTGAGATTGACATATTATATTGTTTTGCTACTATATAGAATTCGTATAGCAGCCCTTGCAGATTGTTCTCGATCTCAGCCATTATTATCGCGTCATCTGCATAATATATAATTTTAATTTCTCTGATACCCATTCTTCTTTTTTTGACATTCTTTATAATTTCATCCATGACAATATTAAATAGGAGAGAACTCAATGAGTCTCCCTGCCTGATTCCAGATTCATAGTTGATTGGTTCTGTCCTTTCTTTTGCTAGTCTTTATACATATATTTTTGATTAAATCTAATTGGGTTTTTCTGTTATATAAAGATGAATAACGTCTTCCATTTATACATTGTCGAAAGCTTTCTTTAAGTCTATCAGGCACAAGTACGCTGGCATATTGTATTCTGGAATTTTCTTTTAATTGTCTCACAATGAATATGGCGTTGGTACATGAGCTGCCACTTTTGAAACCTTGCTGTTCTTCTTCCAGTTATATTCTTGCATTTATTCTTGTTGTAATAATCATTACTGTTAATTTCAGTGTACAGTTTAGTAGATTTATGCTTCTATAGCTATTTGAATCTTCTTTTTCTCCATTCTTGTGCACTAGTATAATTGTTGCTGTTCTCCATTCGTCTGGGATTCTATTCCATCTTATAATCCTCTGTAAAAGTATTTGGATTTGCTTATCCCCCATATTTTAGTTCACGTTAGTACGTAAGTTCATTCGCTCTTTGGTCTTGGTAGGGATATTTACCGTTTTTTAATTTTTCCAGTGCTTCTACGTCTTCTTACGTTATATATGTTCCTGCGTTTATAGTTATATGTAGTGTTTGTGGCAGTGTGGTACTCTGTTTTCTTTTATATAATTGTGTAAGATGTGTTACCACGTTCCTTTTTTCACTCTATCAGTTCTCTGCTGTTTTATAAATCTCCATATTTGTTTTTGTTAACCATAGAAGTCTGAGTCCAATTTTTTTGCTTATCTCTGTCAGTATTCCGCTTTTGTTGTTTTACTAATTCGTGGGTTTTTGTTTGTATTCTTTTATATCTTTGGTATCTTTATCTGTCCTGATAACTGATACTTAATTCACAAAAAATAATATATTAACACAATTTTATGTGCGTTTGAGAATTATGGTGTCTACAGGTCAAGAGACCAACAAGCCGAAATCGATAGTCAGATAGACACACCGAAGGAAATCGGAGGGCATTTTGTCACGAATACAATACTTTTTTTTAGCAAGGAAAGTAAAAACATTAATTTACGTATTGTGTCAGACGTAAGTATGTTTCGGCCAAGTTAACTGTTTGTATTTCTAAAACTTGTTCTATAATTATCTTAAAAGTTTTTAAATCACTCTGTGAACAGACCTCAATTCCTTCTACATACTATTTCTGTCAAAAGTGGAAATAATGCCGATGCATACTGAAATAGAAATATATTATGATATATACGTAATCACCCTTGTAACTTTTTACCCCACCCCTTTCACCTAATATCTTTTACTATAAATAATTAGCTAAAATTTTATAAAATATCCAATCAAAAACCAGAAAAAATTCTCATGATAATACTGAGACTATACCATATTTAATGATCCCCACTTCTTTCATCCTCTTCCCTTATTAACATTAAAAATAACAAAAAAATAATGTAATTTTTTGACGCCTTGACTCAAAGAACTCTGAAAAAAATTCAACCGTATAAACTCCCTTCTCCACCACTTGAACCTTGAATAATTCTTCTTTTTAAAGTGCCTATTCGGTTCGAATGTTGGCTATCATTCTGGCTATTAATACTTTATCCACTGCAACTCTGAAAAGACCGGTAGTATTTGTTAAGGACCAATTTCGCAGATTGTATAGCCAGGAAATACGTCTGTGTCCTGGTCCCCTTTTTCCAAATACCTTTTCTTGGAAATATTTGCTTTAGTAATCCCTATCTGTGGGGATTTCTCATTATGTGTCGTAAATACTCCAATTTTCCTACATTAACAGTTTCCATAATTTCCAGTTTCTTGTTCATGCGACGTAAGAAATCCTCGTTGGTCAATATGGTCAGTATCAGCCATAACCACCGTATCGTCAGCATAACTAATGTTATTTATTCGCTCACCATTAAGCAGTATTCCTTCATTAGCTTCTTCCAGTGCCTCTCTGAAGATTTGCTCAGAGTATATATTAGTGTGTGTAGACAAAACACAACCCTGCCTTACTCCACGCTAAATCGATATTGCTTCTGAAAGCTCCCATGCTGCTTTAATAAATGCCATCTGGTTCCAGTAGAGGTTGCCAATAATCCGCAGATCCTTTCCATCTAACCCAAGGTCTTTCTAAATTTAGACCATTTTGTGATGTTGGACTCTATAGGAAATAAACAACTAAAATATAAGTGCTATATCTTAATTATATTTACCTCTTTTCACAGAACAGTGAAACAGAATAAAATGAAAAATTACCTTTTTGTGACGATAGAAGTATCAAGTCGAAAGCAAACAATTTGCTAATATTTTTATATATAATGGAACCTATTTTTTTTGTAACTGTTTTCTTTTATCCCCCTTTTATATAAGTTTACTGTTATTGTAATGGAGACACAAATAAAGATTCACCTTGCTTCATTTGTCTTTGTCACAGAATAAACGAAAACGGTTTTTTTTGTTAAGTCGGGTAAACAGGATCGAAAGTAATTTACCAATATAGATAGTGGAATAAAATAAATTATTTATCGGCAAATGTTGGGATATAGATACTAATTTGAAGTATATATATATATATATATATATATATATATATATATATATATATATATATATATATATATATATATATATATATATATATATATATATATATATATATATATATATATATATATATATATATATATTGGTTTCCTTTTCAAAAAAAAATTGGGTTGATCTTGATTTGCAACTTGATGCAACTTTTGTTTGAACCATTTTTCTCGGCAAAGCTTATTTTTCGAGCTATTCGTATTTTTCAAGTTAAATGTTACACCCGGTTTATATATATATATATATATATATATATATATCGGGTGTAAAATTGAACTTGAAAAATATGAATTACTTGAAAAATAAGCTTTGCCGAAAAAAAATATTTCCAACAAAGGTTACAGAGTTTAAAGGGGGATATAAAATAGTAGTAAGAAATTTGACCTTGAATGGCGTTTCCAAGGTCAAATCAAGGTCAACTCAATTTTTTTAAATAGAAACTATTATATTTGTTACAGGTTCGTATTCTACATGAAAAAAATAAAAAACTTTTGTGAGAAACATTTTTTTTTTTTAAATTGTCAATTTTTATGGTACTCAGCAAAAAAGAAAACGACCATTTATAAACATATTTAACTAACTAATATTTTTAGAGCAACTGAAATTTATCTTTGTTTTTCACTAAATATCATAAAAATTGCAAATAACACGTAAGCTGAAAAGTTTTTGGTCTAGCTACTTAAAACAATTGTTTTTCAAAATTCGACTTTATTGAATCATGTATAGTCCCTTTCAAGAGTAATAAAATCAGTCCAACGTGTTTCTAACATTTCTATACCTTTCTTGTAGAGTGATCAAATCTGGAGAATACGGTGGATGAGGAGGCAATTCGAACTCCAACTTATGCAATTTTGCTATAGTAATCATTGACTTGTGACACGGTGCATCTTGATGAAAGAGCACTTTTTTCTTGTTCATTTGGGGCGGTTTCTTTGTGATTTCTGCCTTCAGATGCACCAATAACTTTATGTAATATTCGCTATTGATGGTTTTTCCCTTCCCAGCATAATTGATGAAAATTATTCCATGCGTATCCCAAAATACAGAGGGCAAAACCTCCCAGCCGACTGTTGTGTCTTTAGTCGCTTCGGGCGGCTTTAAACGGCTGCTGTCTACTCAGCTGACTGCCGATTTGATTCCGGTGTGTAGTAGTGGATCCATGTTTCAACAACCGTTGTTGTTTTTGGTCCACTGTGAGCAAACGCGGTACCTATTTCGAACAGAGCTCAGACATCAAAGAGCGTGACCAACACGTTCTTTTGATGTCTTTAGGGTATCAGCTATCTCAGTCAATTTCATTTTACAGTTATCCAAAACAATTTTGTGGATTTTTTTGATGTTTCCCGGTGTAACCACCTCATTTGGGCGTCCAGAGCGTTCAGCATCATTTGCATCTATACGACCGTGCTTAAATTCAGTATACCAGTAAATAATGAGTGATTGTCCAGGAGCAGAGTCCCCGTAATATTTATCAAGCCATTGCATTGCTTGAATGGTATTTTTCCCCATCAAAAAACAGTGTTTAATCAACACACGAAATTCAATTTTTTCCATTGTTTTGAAAATATCAAAAGTAGCGTCACTAAAACCACTGTAACTGACACGTATCGTTTGAAGGTTGGTACTTCCTAAAAATCATATGGATTGTTTGAAAAGGGCGACATCTACGTGTCAAAAACTTTTTAGCTACGTTTTAATAATAAGAGATTCTTGTAGAATTCTTCTGTCTGTTTTTATGCATTTCTTGAGCAATTTTGTTCTCATAGTAATAAAAAAGTACGATAAAAAAGTTCATAGCTTTTTTTTTCTAAAGAAATGAAAGAATTTGTATCCACGAGAAAAATGAAGTTTTAGAAATTAATCATGTGGAGGTGTTGACAAATTATTATATTATAATAGAAAAATAACTCCTATTTTATAGTTTCCTTGCAACTCTTTTCTCTGAAATGTCAAATAAATAGTTGAAGAATATAAAATGAAATATTTTTTGAGGGATTCATATTCTAAAAAGATATCATGCTGAAAACAAGCAATTTGCTAGTACACAAAAAGACTATTATTTTGCTCTTGTCATTTTTTTTATTTAAATTTATTGGAATGGATATATACATAAAGAATCCAGTTGGTCCATTTACTGTTGGCATAATATAAATGAGAACTTTTCTTTAAGAAAATAAATACACAGTCACCAGTAAGTTGAAAAATCTTGGTGAGTGAAATTAGTCAAAAGTGTGTAGTACTTTTCAAGATTACGACACTGAATAAGTCTAATGAGGCACAAATAAATTAGCTAAGATTTCTAAGATCTGCTAACATTGACTAGCCCAAATAAAATTTGTATAGATTTCAAGGACAGCCGTTTGGTAGACTCATTTGGCAACCTAACCTTTTTTTGCGGAATAACCGATGTAATGACGTCATGTTAACCAACAGTTTAGTTATTGTCATAATAAAAATCAGTAACAAATAAATCCTTAAAAAAGTATTTTAAAAGGAAAACTTCTGCGGTAACACTGACATTAAAAAATAAATATATAAATGCTTCCGAAAAGCGATAAAAATATAAAATAATATATTCTTTTAATCCTAAAAAGTTAATACCGAAATGAAAGAAAAATATAATTAACAAACAAAATTGTTGTTGTTATCATTCTTAACGAAAACTGCAAAACATGTATGCAGTTAACACCTAATACACAAAACATTATACTTAAATACAAAATTAAGCTATATATTGAGGTCGGTGCAAGCCTACAACTACAACTACCTACTAACTTGCCAACTACAACTAACCTGAAATGTTGGATAACAAAGGCTTTAAAAGATTTTATATTTGATTTCATGCCTATATAGTTAAGCCAAACGTTGGAATATTGGACAAAGTTTTAAATTACAAAATAAAAGAAACTCCAGTTTTCTCGCAGATGTCTTCTCTGACATATCAAATAAACAGTAAAAGAGTACAAAATGCAAAATTCTTTGTGGTTTTGAAATTCAAGACAAGGTATCATACTGAAACCAAGTAATTTGCAAGTATCTGTATACAACAAGGTTTGCTATTTTTTTCTTTATCACTATTGTCATTGAAATTTATGGAAATGTAGATAAAAATAAAGACTTCGTCCGTTTATTATTGACATTATATTAACAAGATCTTTTTTTATTAAAGTTCATAAAAAGCGTGAGTAGATTGAAAAATTATTGTGATTCGAATTGGACTGTGACAAATTTTACATTTCTGAGTTTTGTAAAGTGTAGAATTGCACTTTACAAATCTTTACAAAACTCAGATTTGACCAACTATGGAATACTGCTCCTATGTTTGGGGCTTCGCTCCCAAACATTGACTGCATTCGTTGGATTCTGATCAGAGAAGAGCTGTTCGTCTGATTGGAGACCCGGAACTGACCGGCGGCCTTGGTTCGCTGGAACATCGAAGAACGGTTGGCGACTTGAGTTTGTTCTACAAGTAATTTCATGGAAGGTGTTCGAAGGATGTAGCCCGCTTTATTCCTCCCAAACAGTGCATGTTAGAAATACACGTCGCGCTAATACTTCACATCCTTATGAGGTTCAGCTTGTTACTCCGCGTACAATGCTTTTCAAGCGGACTTTTATATGGAGAACATCATTCCTTTGGAATAATTTGCCCAGGGCTGTGTTTTTCACCGAGTATAATTTACAGCGATTCAAGAACAACGTGAATCGCTTCTTCCGCACACATGCCGCTCCTGGAGCGCTTTAGGGATTTTCCTGCAGCACGTGTGCTAGACCTATAAAAAAAAGAAGAAAAAAAAAATAGGGAGGGGGTATATAATCAGTTTCCACGTGTGATATATATCACACATGCTAGTATCTCCGTTAATGTTATTCGTAAATTTCGATTGATACTGTTAATTTTCCTTTATAGGAATCGAAGAGTGATTTCTCTCAGATTAATAGTATTTCTATGGATGTTCAACTGTAGCTACAATTTGTTTATTTTCGATACGACTTTCATATTTTTTAATACTAATAGATACTTATCGTCGTGTTTCTTCCATATTTTATAAACGCTATCATTCTATCTATGGTGATTACTAAGGAAACCTAAATATGCAAGTGAAAAACTTCAAAATATGCGCATACATATGCAAATAATTTTCTCAAAATATGCACATACATGTTGTAAATATGCAGTAAAAAAAATCAAAATAGATTTGAAAAATGTAAATTTATTGTTTCACATTACATGATACGAGTACTATACAAATGTAGCAATAAAAAACCCATTTTAAATTTTCAACATACAGGGAGAATGAACTAAATCTAAATATAATATTATACAAAGTAAAAAATAAATATAAATAATAATGTATTTTATTACTTTACTTAAAGATGAACATATAATAATAATAATAATGTAGGTACATATTATAAAAATTTATATACGTAGTAAACAGCATAATAAAACATTCATTTTAAATTTGATACATACAGGGCGATGCAACTAAGTAAGCGGAAATATGCAAATATTGCAAAAGACAGGGTCGCCGTTAGTTATAAAAACAATAAACTACTAAATGTTTCTCAAAATTCTCCATTAAAAAGTTTTATTAGTTGAACACTTCGGGTTGTCTGGGGTTTACTGACTGGTTTTTACTGACCATAAAATAATAAAATTTATTTGGGGAAAACCACCGGCGCGGCGGCTGCGGCTTAAACATTGACCCTTATTCCGAAAAATGAATGAAAACGCCTGCCAAAGACCTACATTATTATAAATTTCTTCAAATATGCACATATATGCTATTTTTAAAGCATTTATGCAAATATTTAGAAAAATGCATATAATATGCAAAATATGCAATATATGCAATATATGCGCTTTGCATATTTGGGTGTCAGTCTGTCAAGTAAGAACGTTACCGCTCGTATTCTTGAAAAAATGTGTTTCGAGAACATTTTTAGCCATCAATGTTTTCTTTGTTGTGCTAACAACAGTATAAGTAACACACAAGTAACAAGTAAGTTGTCCGATCGCCTCCTTCATTAATAATGGCCTGGTATCTTCAAGGCATGTTGTCGACGAGATTTTCTACATACTCTCCAAATTTTCGAATTTCGCGAGATAATTGAGTCCTCAAAGTGTTTCCTCTGAGCTTTCTCTTCAAGGGACCAAACGTTTTTATTAGGGTTGGCGTCCGGCGATTGTGAGAGCTACTCTAGTATCTTATCGTGGGCTCAAACGAGCCGCTTCGCTACGTGATTTTCGTCCAGCAAAGGTTTCTTCAACGGGCTTCGGAATTTCACACATTCAAACCCGATTTTGTTAATTTTGCTCCTTGACGCAGCGTCAATTTCGGGTCCCGTGAAAACAAAGATACGATTCGTTTTTTCGACTTTCGGAGTGAGTTTGCTTATCGAGCCACGTTTTGGTAAGTTGTCGTTTTTCGTCTCGTTAAAATGATTTACCCACTTTTTTACAATTGATACCGACTTTTTAATATATTTAGCGGTCGCGGAATATGTCATTTTAGGCCCCTTTGTATGGGAACAAAGAAAGACTGCCTTCGACTGACGAGCAAACAGGTGACTCATTTTGGATTTTACGTGATTTCGACGAAAGTTCGGAATCGATTGATACTTTTATTAAAATGCGTCGTAAATAAAGTTTCCCTATACCGATTTTTTGTTGAATCGCCAGAATCACATCTACCAAAAATGAAGTTCAACCCCGAGATATTCTGGTCAGTTTTGATGTTGGTTCCTTGTTTCTTTTTAAAATTCAGATTAATTTGCAATAATATCAAGTATGTTTCTCTTATAGCGGCGAACATTTCCATGAAAGAAAATGCCGTCAGACCTCCGCCCCGCATAAAAAAAAAATAGTGTAGATATGTGGACGATATGTTATCAGTTACAAAATCAAAACATAATATCTACATAAAATATGAGGTAGTACTTGTGTACTTGACACTTGGTTTACAGAAAACCAGCTCATACGAATTGCTACTTACATGCTAACTCACATCTTCATTTTTCTCAAAAACTGCCTGCTATAAATATATTAATATTAAGAGCTCTATCGTATTACTAATAATTTTAAACAAGGATTTAGAGATTTTTTTGCAATTTTGCCATTAATTGAAAGACTTTAAACCACTTTTTATGGACTTTCGATTGGATCAATATTCTACTGATATCAAAAATTGACCTCTGTGGTCTAAGAAGAAAAGTTAGCTATTAGTTACGGTTGTCTCTAAAAAATAAGGATTAGGCTGTGGATATTGATGGAGTTAGATCCAACAGTTTAAAAGTTCTTATTGCTCTACCGATAGGATCACACTCGCCTACACTTTATTCCTTACAGAAGATAAAGGTTTCCGTCAATATTTCGGCTGTCGATGAGTTTGAAAGTATGTTACGTCTATTTGAACAGTGGTTTAAAATGAATAAAAAATCAATTTTATTTTAGGAATAGCACATATGTAATAGATCGTTCTTTTGCTCAGTAACAGAATACGTACAAACAAGTGGAATCTCGGCGGAGACATGGGAAACATACTTTAGAGAATTCTATGACACCGAAGAAATCAACGACCTGGAGGAAATATAAAACAGAATCTAAAGCGAGCTTTCAGGAAACAGAAGTAATAATAAGAATGAAGAAATTGAAGAACAGAAGGGCACCAGGGACGGATGGAATACCGAACGAACTGCTAAAATATGGTGGCCAGGAACTCGCTAAGGACTTTACAATTTGGTTCAGTAAATTAATAGATACAACGGAGGTACCAAATGACTGGCACACCAGCACCACAATCTCGATCTTCAAGAAGGGACAAAAAACCTGTCCAGAAGACTACAGAGGAATAACTCTCCTAAATACAATAATGAAATTGTTCACAGGCCTGTTGAAGGAGAAACTGGAATCGCAGATAAAAAATAGAGAAGAAAAACAAGGGTTCCGGAAAGATAGAATTACCACAGATGCAATATTCATTATGAAGCAAATTAAAGAGAAAGCAATAGAGTATAATACACCAGCGTACATAGACTTAACTACAGCCTTTGACAAAGTCCGACTTAGTGACGTAATACAGACGTTGATGTAACTTTGTAAAGTTTAAATTAAGATCGTTATATAATATGTAAGAAACTCCTACTTGGATATATTTTTTAATATTTTTCCTAAAGAATGTTGTTAATTTAAATTAATTAATTGTAGTGTTTTATTATTCTTTCCAGTTTGTGCCTCGTTTAAAATATGGCCTATTATTTAATACGTATTATTTGAGGCTACATAAAACAGCACTTAGAAATTGCTGATTTCTGCCCTACGCGTTCATGCCGTGAACTTTTTAAGAAATATGCTCTACTTACTCTGCCTGCTATAAATGTACTTTGTAAGTTTTCAATTATGGTAGGTATAATTTGAATAGTTTTATGTTCATAAGGAATATGCATATTTGTAATGCTTAACATAATCAAAATTTGCTTTCTCCAGACAATAGTTTAACTTTATTTAAGAGATAAATTACAGAATAAGACTATTTAATAGGGTGTGAGCAAAAATTTAAAAAAAAATACATTTATTTAAAAACTATGTATTTAAAATATTTATAAATCTATCCTTCACAGTGCTCAGGACTGTTTTTAGTGTTCCGCACGGAACACTTATAAGATCACTTCGGTGTCTGTCTGTGTGTCTGTCCGTTTGTCTGTTACACCCGATTTTCTCCGAAACTATTTGACATAGAAAGTTGAAATTTGGTACTAATATAGGAATTGATGGCCTCATCAGAGCCATGTAGTTTTGAAAGTTAAATTTTGACTTAAGGGATTAGTTTTGGGGAGTGAAATCGGAAGTGAAAAAAATTTTTTTTTACTAGGTCATCGAGTGTGGTGTCAAATGAAAGCTTGTAAAAACACGAGTAAAAAATATATATATATAATGTGATACTTGAGCAGACTTTTCTCAGTATTATTTTGAAAAAATCGCGAAAAAATCGCTGTCCCCCCACCTTATCTCGAAAAGTACTTATCAAAAAATTTAGAAAAAATTCTGGAATATTCACCACGGGGTGTAAATTGAATGAAAATTATCACGAGTGCATTACTTTTAATAATTTATCTGGCATATAAAAAAAAAACAAAAATTTCAAGGTAATCAGTTTCCAGTAAAGATTCGAAACAAACTTTGTTGAAAACTCATTTGAGATGTATTTTGTGAAGTCACTGCTCATTTTATACCACCGTAACAAAATTTTTTATTTTAAAAGCAATCAACGTACGGAACACTAACTGTGCAAGTTCAACTTGCACTAGACCGGTTATTAAATATGAAAGTTTACATGAGGACGGTATAAATGAAAGAAAGTGCGCATCATATAAGAACTATAGTAGACTTATTATGGTATAAAAATATTTGATGCCTTTATTATGAGAGGATTTGTGAATTCTATTCTAAACAACCGACATTTTCCATACTATATATTTTGATCTTATGAAATGAAAGTTTATTTATGTAGTTACAGTCTGTCAAGTAAGAACGTCTCCGTGATAATTCATTTTTGGTAGATGCGATTCAACCAAAAATCGGTAGAGGAAACCTTTGTCTACGACACATTTTAGTAAAAGTATCAATCGATTCCGAACTTTCGTCGAATAACGTAAAATCCAAAATGAGTTACTTGTTTGGGCGTCGGTTCGAGGCAGTCTTTCATTGTTTCCATCCAGAGGGGCCTAAAATAACGTATTGCGCGGGCGCTAAATAGATTAAAAAGTCGGAGTCGTTTGTGAAGAAGTGGGGAAAATGTTTTAACGAGACGAAAAATATCAACGACATGCCAAAACGTGGCTCGATAGGCAAAGTCACTCCGAAAGTCAAAAAACGAAACGTGTCTTTATTTTTACGAGACCTGAAATTGACGCTGCGTCGTGCTCATGATATCAAATTCCGAAGCACGCTGAAGAAACCGTTGCTGGGCGAAAATCACGTCGTGAAGCGGCTCGCTTAACAGATACTAGAGTGGCCCTCACGATCGCCGGACGCCAACCCTATTGAAAATGTTTGGTCCTTTGTAAAGAGAAAGCTCAGAGGAAAGATTCTGAGGACTTTGACTCAGTTGTCTCGCTAGATTGGAAAAATTTGGAGAACATTGCCGAGCGAGTGTTCAGAAAATCTTGTTGACAGCATGCTTCGAAGATGCCAGGCGATTGTAGATGCAGGAGGTAATTGGATAACTTACTAAGGTAATTGCGAGGTTGTTAGCACACCAAAGAATACATTGGTGCAAAAATGTCCTCGAAGCACATTTTTTCAAGAATACGAGCGGTCACGTTCTTACTTACAGACTGTATTTATCAGTATGAGATGAACATTCTGTTTTTCTCAGTATATATCACCACTACACCAAACAGTTTATTTTTTCACTCGACGCGCGTTTCGCTAACCATGCTGAAAACTGATGACATTGAATGTTTTTTTTGTTATATACCAGATAAATTATTAAATATGCACTCGTGATAATTTTCATTCAATCTACACACTGTAGACAATATTCCAGAATTATTTCAATTTTTTTTTATCAGTACTTTTCGAGATACGGGAGGGATAGCGATTTTTCGCAATTTTTTAAAAATAATACAAAGAAAAGTGTGGGCAAATATTACATTATATATATTTTTGAACTCGTGGTTTTCCCCTTTTTTTTCACTTCCGATTTCACCCCCCAAAACTAACTCTTTAAATCAGAATTTAACTTTTAAAAATACACGCCTCTGATGAGGATATCAATTTCTATATTAGAGCCAAATTTTAACTTTCTGTGTCAAATGGTTTCGGAGAAAATCGTGTGTGAGGACGGACCGACGCACAGACACCGAAGTTATCTTATAAGTGTTCCGTACGGAACACTAAAAATGATGATTTTCGTAAAATCGAAATTGTCGCATCGAATTATCGAATATTTTTACCCTAAAGCATGTAGTTTGAAGTTTTTGTTTTTTAAAGAAACTGTAGCGTTACAATTTTATAGAAAAAAAGATCTAGTGAATTTATATTTACTAAAGGTAACAAAGACATTAATTACACAGTATAAAAACAATAAATAAATTACTGGCACTTCACAAATTAAATAAACGGATCCATTATGATGGCCAGAGAGTAAGTAATTCATTTAATTTCTTCGAGTAATTTAGAATTTGTGTTTTCAATAACTGTTTTCTTTGTAGCTGAATGTTTAAATGAAATATAAATATTTTATACTTAAAGCTTAGATTTTTATCTTTCATTTCTCACCTTTAAATATTTTTTTATTTAAAGTTTAAGTTGTATGATTAATAACGAGCAAAGTTTTTAATGATTTTCTAATATCAAGTATACTTTTAACTAAATTGTCCGACTTTTTTTGACCATTTCGTACAAGGCGATTCACTTAGTCCCTTTATCTTCAACCTCGTCATGGACAGAATAGCGGAGAATCTTCCAAAAACTAGAGGATACAAAATGGGCAACACACTTCCACATGATCTGCTCCGCCGATAATGCAATCCTCATCTCTGATTTTGAGGACAACCTTCAGAAGATCTTTCATGCCTTCAATTTGGAAGCGAGAAAACTAAACATGATTATCAACACGACCAAGACAAAATGTATGGTAGCTTCAAAAGAATTATTAAGATGCAAGCTGGACATCCAAGGAAGTATTATTGAACAGGTTAATAATTTTAAATACCTGGGAACAATGATAACAAGCTACGGAGACTTAAACAGGAAAGTAAAATAACAGTCGATGAAGGCATCACTAATAGCAGGTTGATTGACGGATATAGTATGGAAAAATAAATACCTCATAGTGGAAAGTAAAATAAGAATATACAAGACAACAGTGAGACCGATCCTGTACCGATACTGTAGAAACAAGAGTTGACACATGTAAAACAGCACAAATGATGAGGACAACAGACATGAAGGGACATACATAAAAAAACTATCCAAGACAGAATCCGCAACAAAGATCTACAAGAACTAAGTAAGATCCAAGAAATATCCAAATGGACCAGAACTAGAAGAAAACAATGGAATAAACATTTAGATCGGATGGACGACAACAGACTGGTAAAAAGAGGAAATAAACCTGCGGTAGAAGAACTAGGGGCATACCTCCGAAAAGGTGGAAGGAATGCTGGACGTCCAGATCGAAAGAGGCCTAATGGGGATAAAACAGGCAGTATACCTACTTACATGACACACCATATACGAAAAAAAGAAGAAGTACTGCTTTGAACGTAAAATTGACGGCGGAGCACTACAACAGGCAAATTTATATATTTTAAAACTCAATTTTCAAATAACACAGACATTTTAAAACTCAATTTTTAAATAACAAAGACAATGTGGGTATTTTTAATTATTCTTATATTGAAACTTGAGGTATAATAAAGAATTTTTTTTCAACACTATATTTTATTAAATATTAGTAATTAATAGTATTAATCATGTGAACAAAAATTTCGTTTTAAGTTTTACAAATTATAAAACAACTATTAATATCATCGGAAAGCTGAAAGTTTCCTCTCCAAAATGCTATCTTTTAATTTTCTTTGCACTCTGAAAACATGTAATATCGATTAACCTTCGAGCGGAGCGCGTAGTCTTTTAAATTAACTTGTTTGGCGCGCTACAAGATTTGAATCACCTATCTGAATTTTTAATAAATTCTCACGCTAATAAAAATAACCAGTCAAGTGCAAGTCAGTGTTCTGTACGTTGATTGCTTTTAAAATAAAAATTTTTGTTATGGAAGTAAAAAATGATCAGTGCCTTCACAAAACACATCCCAAATGAGTGTTCAACAAAGTTTTTTTTCGGTCTTTGATGACCTTGATTTTTTTTTTTTTATATATACCAGATAAATTATTAACGCACTCGTGATAATTTTCCTTCAATCTAAGCCCTGTAGGGAATATTCCATAATTTTTTCAAAATTTTTTGATCAGTACTTTTCGAGATAAGGTGGGGGCAGTGATTTTTCACACTTTTTTAAAAATAATACAAAGAGACTTGTGCGCAAGTATTACAATATATATGTTTTTGAAGTCGTCTTTTTACAAGTTTTCATTTGACACCCCACTCGATGACCTTAGAAATTATTTGTTAATGGAAATAATGTGTAACAAATTTTATGTCTAAAGCTGACACTTTTCAGTCATTAATAGTTGCTACACTTTTGTTAAAAACATTATATAACTTTATCACTACAATACAAAGTGGCCGTTTCAATAAATGCAACATTTTCTTGTCGTTTTTACATGCTTTCTTTGCAAAATATTTTGCGATTTCGTTATATTTAGTTAGTGGTTCCATCTAGGACCTATTTTAGGTTTTAAAGAGACAGTTGTATCTTGAGTATTTGTTTTACAAGTAATAAGTGCTTTCTTAATAACTTGAGCAGAGAAGTGCCACTTAAGGCTTAAAAATATTTTTCATATTTATTTTTCATCGTACTCTAAAATTTGCTCTTGCAAATAACAGTTTTTCGAAAATTTATCAATGGTGAAACTAAACGGGTCTCTCAGATTTTTCAGGCTTTAAAATTGTTTCGGAATAAATGACTAAATATTCTTCTTCCTTCTTCTTCTCAATCTAGGCCTGTCCACTTCTGGACGTAGGTCTCTTATAATCTCTTCCATACTTTCCTGTCTTTTGCCACTTTAACTATTGCTTGCCCGCTACTACTCTTCGTTGTTGTGGACGTCCAATGCTTTTTGCTGTTTCTTTGAGTCTGCATTCTGTGATCCTATACACTTATCTCTCTCCGGATGATCGAACCACATGACCTGCCCATCGCCACTTCATCTTTGCCACCTCGAGAGTTATGTCATTGACTTTGGTTCGTCTCCTTATCTGCTTGTTATGAATTCTATCCCTAAAGGAGATATCAAGCATACTTCTCTCCATAGCTATCTGTGAAGTCACGTATTGTCGTACTTTTAAGATATGTCCTAGTTACACAAAACCTGCCCATGACAGCCTTATTCGTCTGGTAATTTATGCATGCTGATTCTCCTTTCCGATCTTAATAGTGTAACCTAAGTAGATATACTCGTCGGCGCGTTCTATGGAGATATTTCCCATCTCTATGTTGGTATCTCCAGAGCTCATGAATTTAGTTTTTTTTTTAAATGATGCAGGTGCCACATTCATCTGGTTTAACATTTTCTGTAGCTCACTGGTGTTATTAGATATCATTACTATGTCGTCTGCAAATCTAAGGTGACTTAGTCTAGCACCGTCGATGTTGATGTCCTTATCATCCCAATTTAACTCCTTAAAGACGTCTTCAAGGGCAATCGTAAATAATTTAGGTGAGATAGTATCTCCTTGTGGCACTCTTCTTTTTAATGGTATGTTATTAGTGACACTTGTTTCGTCAATTTTAATATGTATGTATGCTTCTTTACAGTTGTTCTCCATTATTTTTATGTATCTAGAATCTATTTTTGTATTCGCTGGGGATTTTAGAACGGACCCGATTCAATAGTATCAAATGCCTTATGAAAATCCATGGAGGCCAAATGTATTGGTACCTTATATTCTGTGTATTTTTATATTATAGTACGTATTGTGTAGAGGATCGACCACCTCTTCTAAATAGTAGATGTGTTTAACTACTACCGTTTAAACATACTTTTCTTTGCAAATTCGCCTCATCTGAAATTCAAATCAGACTTCCAGACATGTTACGCCAAAAGACCTAATAGGGCTGTCAGAGATTAAAACGTCCCTTTGCATTGCCAGATAACAATATAATAAAGTAATATAAAAAAATGACCCTGCATAAATTCGACACCTCTTTAGAGACATCCAGTACTAATTAATTTCAGGTCTTGCTGGCGTTATCGAATAATAATCGGGCAGTCGTAACCCGGCATTGGTCATAACTTATAGGGCCTTGTTCGGCTCCGAATTGCAGATGCATGCGGCATAGAGCCCATAGATCACAATTATCTCCGAAAGAACAATCGATAGATCTAGCTATGTCCGGATTGTAGTAATTGACTCGTAAAAATAGTAGCTGAATTATGGAGCTCAATAAAAATTTTTAAGGTTCCGTGGTTTGGAGTAAATTGTAACTACAGGGTGAATCGCGAAAAACTGGGAAGTATAAGTAACAATCAAAAGGATGGGAGGACCTAGGTATTCTTGCTAAGTACGTCACTAATAACTAACCCATTTCAGATACCAAGGTGGTTAAAAAAAGCAAGATATATAGCATTTGTTTTCAAAAACGAAAATTTGTTTCTCAACATAAGCTCCATAGAGCTCAATACATTTGATCCAACAAAATTTCAATTTCTTTATTTTCTCAAAAAAAAAAATGTTCGGACCTGCGCATAATACTCGTTTAGAGCACAGATAACTTTCCCCAAGCCAATTTTTGAGGTTAGAAAACAAAAAAAGAGTTATTTGGGGCCAAATCTGGGGAATAGGGTGGGTGAGAAACTATTTCGCCCATTCGGTCCAGGTCGTGCACTTTTATCAATACAACGACCGATGCGTGCGCAGGCGCATTGTCCTTATGACGGAACCCCTAAGATGAGTAGAGACCGGATTATATGCATTTGCATATTTTCATATGCATTTGCATATTTAGACCATTCTCTCCGATTATTGCATATTTTACACAAAATCTAGTAATGATGCATATTTTCCCTATATTTACAATATTTCTCGGTATTACTAGGCAATTGAATTGCTCAGGGTATTGTTAATGTCGCCGTCTGGAACCGATCTTATCGCCGGAACATTACCTGCAATAGTCTAAACATCGATTAGGTTATAGTGCCAAGGGAATACCCAGAGTTACGACGGTATTTTATTCCTTTGTTTCTTGGTCGGAATATTAAGTGATAAGTAGTTAGTTTCTAAGAATATTTGTTTGAGCGTGGATCAAATAAACAATTTCCTCGAAGACGAATTTATTTTAAAACAAGATATCAGTTTTAACATTATTGTTGACGAGATTGCAACAGTGTAGTCTTTTTGCAATTTTTAACGTGTTGTGTCGTGTACCATGCCATCCGCAAAAAAGTATCTCTTCGTGGGTAGTTGATTATCCTGGAACATTTACATACGACGGAAATATTTTTATATTGTCGAGTTTGTGAGAAAAATGTTTCGTGCACAAAAAAGTTTCAAATTTACCAGCATGTCAAGACAAGTCTTCATATTCCAGGATTACAAAAAAAAGGGCCCACGACAACAACTTATAACATGGATTGAAGCTGTACTATTTTACAATGAACATTTTGAGGCCATCAAAGGTGTAGTAAATGACTTCGATAGTGCAGTGCTATGGCAGGTCGTCAATCCAAGGAAGCATTTAACGATTCTGATATTAAAAAAACATAGCTTTGATTAGCGCTCACTTTTCCCACATACCTACGGGTATTAAAAAGCTTGAAACTCGAGGTTTGGCGTTGACCGAATCAATTCAGTTAATGAATAAAATCCGTCAAATAAACTCCACATTGCCAGATGTATTCCCGCGTAGAGTTAAACATTTTGTGCAATAACCTAGGCTTTGAACCTTTGTGTCAAATTGATAGTTTTATTAGTGGGACGGGTGAACTTTAGCCAGAAACAATAAGTGCTAACATAGCACCCAAATTCAAATACTGCCCAGTTACCTCAGTGGATGTAGAACGGTCTTTTTCCACTTATAAAAATATTTTAAGTGATCGAAGACACAATCTTACTACCCAACATTTGGAACAATACCTTATTGTTTACATGTACAAGAATATGCTAAATAATTTTAAAAAATGTTAAATAATTGTTAATTAAATTTAAACATCGTCGATAACTTGTTAATTTTATGCTGGTTTTGAAATAAAAAACTAAAAATTACTACTTTTATTATTATTTAATATTGCATATTTTGACCCTTTTCATGCACATTTTAAGCATTTTTCATGCATATTTGCATGCATATTTCAAGCTTTTTATGTTGCATATAATCCGGTCCCTAAAGATGAGTCAATAATTATTTTATATACATCTGACCCTTAGCTTAACTTAGTTAGATTTAACGATTGCTGATTTTATCTGGTTTATAAGCTGTACATTTTAAAAGTTATATAGCTCAAGTAGTTACAATTTTAACTATTTTGTAAAATTAAGAAGAGTTAGTAAACTGGCTAATAATTAATCCGTTCTTGTTGTCCGTTTTCTAGAGTTCACGTTTTGTTCATGTATTCTGACGAACATATTTAAAAAGTTTTCCTTCAAGTCACTAATACTAGACATGTTTTAAGTTTCCTAGCACGATATATAGAGTAAAGAAGAAGATGCCTCAATTTAACTTTAGAAACTTTTAATTTAAATATTAACACATTGGTGTTATTAGATTTCACTACTATGGGGTCTGCAAATCTAAGATGACTCGGTCTAGTGCCGTCGATGTCGATATTCTTCTCATCCCAATTTAACTCCTTAAAGACGTCTTCAAGGGCCATCGTAAATAATTTAGGTTAGATAGTATCTAGTTGTGGCACTCCTCTTTTTAATGGTATGTTATTAGTAACACTTATTTCGTCATTTTAATATATATGGATGTTTCTTTACAGTTGCTCTCTATTAGTTTTATATATCTGGAATCTATTTTTGCATTCGCATCTTTAAAAAGTTTTCCTTCGAGTCACTAGTATTAGACATGTTTTAAGTTTCCTAGCACGTTATATAGGGTAAAGAAGAAGATGCCTCAATTTAACTTTAGAAATTTTTAATTTTAAATATTATAAGAGATTATAAAGTAGAAAAAGTATCTACTATACTACATCGGCCAAATTTAATATTTAGACTCTTTATTGAATTTTGCTTCACGCCAAGGAGGCAGAACATATTTTACGTTATCAACAAACTGAAAAGTAAAATGCGCTTGCACGTTAAATTAGTTTCCACGGCCCGGATGAAGTTTAAAAAAACTAAATTAAAATCGAAACGAATAAGCTCGTAATAGGGAAACTTTCCGTTCCTTGAAATCATTATTACGTTCCTTAGTAAGAAACAGCAAGTGTAAAATTAAAGTAAAACATCAATAATAATTTTTAGCTTACATTTTTCAATTTTCCAGATGATATCACCCATGTTACCTAAATGTGTATATTCCAGTTTAATAATGGATTCATCATTTTGATTTTCGAAAATGTGCTTTATAAATACAACACAAAGCAACAACTGATACATGTTTATATGTTTTTATATAAAGCATTGTATTTACTAGGCAACAATTGTCGTGCAACATGTTGTACAGCATGTGCTCATCATGTTGAAGGTCGACGCGGAACTTTTGTTTAGCAACGTTGTCTGTCCACACAACACACAACAAGCAAACAAACAACAAGCCGCGCATCACGTTGCGCGCCATCTGGGAACGTCGCGCGCTGTTGTGCCGAACATGTTGAGCGTCACGTGTTGCGCGTCAGTTGTTGCCTAGTGGATACATGGCTGAAACATTTAACATTTTTTTTTAATTGATTGATTAACACTGATTTAGTATCATTTTTAATTATAGTATTTTACTGTAAAAGGTATTCGCAAAATCTGACCTTATCGTAACATTTTAGGAAGAACAATAATTATGCACATAACACTAGAAAATATTCTACCCCTACCTCGTTTGAGAGTAACCGGAAATTTACACCCAAATGTTTCTTTTTACTGACAGCTAAAGAACGACGCGAGTATGTCGAATAAGCCAGATCATTTGCGTTGTTGTTAATTGAAAATAAACCTGTATTACATCAGGATTCGTTTTTTCTTGGGACTAGAATAATGAAAAGTTGATTTGTAGATAAGGTCATCAGCATAGGAGTGTATTAAAATGTTAATAAATTTCAATTATTCAGATATTATATAGGCTACATTTGATAACGTGACATATTTTAGCTACTTCACAAATTATGCAAGTACTATGCCCCTACCTAGACAATATACGTTTATATTACCGCCACAAAATAGAACTTATTAATAAAACTGAGCGTTCCTTTGTCCACTGAAATCTAAAGTCATGAAAAGAAAAAGGAATTTACAAATATATTTGAGTGGTTTTCAAGATTCTTTAGAACATTTTGAAAGTAAAGGTTGGTCATAGATGGCGGAAGTGCATTAGTGTATCATTTGTAAGACTCAGCTAAAAAGAAAAGGAACAATTACAGATTTTTCTAAGGTTTATTCCAGATTACGCTATTTTAAACCTATCAATTGAAAAAGTTTAATATAAGAGTCTCGTTTTCCTTAAAACAATAAAATTTTGAGTCCAGCTGTTTCAATAAATCGTTTCTTTTGCAGCCCTACAGTAGAATGATATTTTTCATTTTTAGACCGTTATCTTTAATTTAAATCTTAGATTTCAAGATGCAATTTTGTCACAATGTAATTTGCAGATTCAAATAAGCTAGCAACTCTGGAGACTAGAATTTTACCCTGAAAAGCTAATAATACCGGCCTGCCAGTTTGTTTAATTTTGAGATTAGTTTCTGATTTTGATCTAAATTCTTAAGGTACCTTTATTAATTTTCTTATAACTGTGAAACATAATACAAAGCTTCCAGTTAGTAAGTAAATGCAATAATTTCCTTGCTAAAACATGTTCTGTGTATGGAACAACTAAAATACTGAAATCGAAATATATTATAATATATACGCAATCACCCTTCACCTCATCCCTTTCACCACAGATGTATTTTAATAACATCAAAGATCAGGAAAAATCCTTATAATACTTGTCAGTCAATAAGTTTTGAAAGTGGAAATGAAACAATATAAATTAATGACTCCAAATACATTTATACTTCAGTATAATCTCCCTTAAGCTCGATACATTTTTTCCAGCGATTTTCCCTCTCTCCCTCTCTGAAGTGGTTTTCTGGAAGACCTTCAAAATAGCCATCTACGGATGCTATCACCTCATCATTTGTTGAAAAACGCTTCCCGCGTAGAAATCTTTTGAGGTATGGGAATAAACAGAAGTCAGACGGGGACAGATCTGGCGAATAGGGTGGATGCTCCAACAATTCGTACTTTAATTCGACCAGTTTTGCCGTTGCCAAAGGATCTTTGTGAGAAGGTGCACTGTCATGATAAAAGATGGTTTTTTCTTCTGTAAACCGGGCTTTCTCTCACGAATTTTCTCATCCAACTGGTCCAAAAGGTTGCAATAATACTCTCCTGTGATTGTTTTACCAGTTTGAAGGTAATCAGCTAACGAAATTCCTTTAGCATCCTAGAAAATTGATTCTCTAATTTTTTTGGGCGACTTTGACCACTTTAGCTGTTTTGGAGCTGAACAACCGGGCTCAGTTCACTGTGCGATTTATTGTCGTAGTTCAGGATCATACTGGTAAACCTAAGTCTCTTCCATAGTTACAAATCGACATACAAAATCACTTTTATTCTTTGTGAAACGAGCCAAATGCTGTTTAGAACGTTTTTCTCGAGTGCATTTTTGTTCCGCTGTTAGCAAATGCGGTATCCATCTTGTAGATAGCATTCTCATACCCAAAACATCTACTGATCCATGTAAGATGCCTATAGCCTCAGCTAAATCATCCACTGTTAATTGACGATCTTCCATTATTATATCTTGTACTTGTACAACAGTTTCTTCAGTTGTTACAGTTTTTGGACGTCCTGAACATGGATGATCATTAACGCTTGTACGACCACGTTTAAACTCGAGCCCATCTATGAACAGCTGGAAATGAAGGAGCAGACTTCTTTAATATCTTCACTAATTTTGCATGGATTTCAGTTGTCGATAAACTTTCCAAAACAAAGAATTTTTTCACTGCACCATATTGGATTTTTTCCATTTTTAAAAAATACTCAAACACGTCTACTTTAACCAGCTGATAAATAATGAATGACTTGATAGATCGACATGAAATTTAGGGTGTGTTCATACGACAGATGAAGCTTCAAAATGGTGTTCAATATTTGGTACAAGTGAGGCTCTATATGTGACGCTTTCAAAACATATTGACTGACCTGATACTATGGAAACGATACAATGGTATAGACCTTACATATGTAAGCCTACCATGACAGTGACAACAACTGATGGAAACTGCTCGGAAGAAATTTTACTGAGGAATTGTTCGATTTTTTAATAATAACCTAATCTTACAAAAGAATTATTTGATTTTTTATTAATAGCCTAATAATAATAGTTTTTTGGTAAGGAGGGGTGGTGTTCTTATTAAAATTAAACAATTCTCTGGTAAGTTTAGGTTATTATTGAAAAAATCAAACAATTTTGAGGTAAGCTTATGTTATAGCTGAAAAAAATTTAACTATTTTTTCGAAAGTTAGGCTATTATCGAAAAAAAACTGAAAAATTCTGCACTTATTATTAAAAAAATTAGACAATTCTTTGGTAAGGTTAGATTATTATTGAAAAAGTTAAACAATTAGGTTAATGTTAATTTGTAGCCCGATTTTTTTTCTCGTAAGTTTTTCAAAATTAGGCCATTTTAAGCTTATTCCAAAAAAAAAAAAACATTTTTCTGAAAAGCCCGTGTACCGAAATTTTACCGAAAGAAAATATAATGAATCGATTCCTTCACTGTCGGAACCCCGAAAAACACTTGTAACACAATACGAAGTCAATCTTCTACCTCCTTTTTCCACCATTTTGGCTTGTTTTTTTTTTATAAATGATTATGCTTAAAATTTGTTCATTTTCTCGACCAAAAAAATTTGAAAAAATTTTCACATTACTATTGAAACTACAAGATTCTTCCATCCTGTTTACCTTCTCCCTCTATTAAAATTTAAAGTAATGAAATAAAAACTTAATTTTCTTATTCTTATAGTCCAAGAACCCTGAAAAAGACATCTAGCTTGATACATGTGAAGTAGCCCCTCTAACCCCTACCGCCCACTTTTAACTTTTTATATATTTTATTATAAACAATATGTTTAAAATTTGTCAAAAGCATTAATCAAAAAACCCTGAAAAATTCTCGAAATACTATTGAACCTCTCTTTAACGACCGCCAACCCTTACACCCCCACTAATGTAATTTTTTAATTTTCCAAAAACTCACCAAAAACCTTAAAAAGGACATATGACGCTATATATAAGAGATAACCTCTCTGATCTCCTTTCCACCCTTTTCGCTCTTTTCATGTTTTACTATAAATATTTATGAAGACAATCTGTTTATTACCTCAACAAAAAAATGGTTATTGTATTAAGTTATGTGATGTAGGCCAAATATAGGAACAAATTAGGAGCTTACCTTGTTTAAATAATCTAAAAAAATATGTAATAATTAACGAACTACAATAGTCTTTTTTCAAAACAAAATGAACAACATATGTACAGGGCGAGTCAACGATTGAGTAAAGTTCATTATCTCATTTGTTTCGAAAATGATGAAAAAGTGTTAAATACAATAGTTTTAGGGAATATTAAAGTGCACAGTTTAAAATTATTTTTGGAGTATACAAGGTTCTTAAAAAAAGTGTGGCCGATATAACATGTTTTTTTTTTAAATGGAACATCCTATTTTCTAATTTATTTTTAAATTCTGCGTAAAATTTTATAACTTTTTTATTAATAATATTATATACCTAAACCTAGTAAATGGGGATTTTTTCTCGTAACTCTATTAGGCCATTTTAGGCCCATGCTATAAAAGAGCCTTCCCTTTTTCTGAAAAGCCCGCATACCGAACTTTTACATATTCCCCAGAAATTTCCCCAAAATGTACCTTCTAAGGAAGTTATCTTTTCCTAGAATCTAGCTCACTTTAGAAAGTAGGGTGGGTACGTCAAATCGACAACATAGGTCAAGTTGATACTTATTTTATGCCCTATAGTAAAAAGTGACCATAGTGGTCTAAATAGAATCAGAACAGGAAAGTTCTGAGTTGGAGTTTTTAATTGAAAGGGAACGTCAACAAGGTTTCAGAAAATTGTTTTATTTTATGAACAGCAACTAAAAAGAAAACTATTCAATATTTCGATACTCGGAAGTTTATAAGAGGAAGAAAGCAGCTAAAGCTCGAGGCAATGCAGCTGTGATTTAGATTTTAATAAGATTTGTTTGTCGTATCAAACGCTCGCCGATATTCTTAGAATAATGACCTCAGAAATGGGTACAGCTGGTACATAACTGCAGAAACAGTTTCTCAGGAGGATCACCTTGATGCTATGGACTTGCAAATCCCAGATAAAGAAGGAATAAGAAGAAAGAATCGACAGAAGAAAACAGTAAAAATAGGCCTGTAAAGAAACTAGTTCTCTTTCCGGGGAAATTGGATTCATTTTAAGTATATATACTGTCAACTTAATATTGTACAATTTGCAAATAAAAGAGTAGTAAACTAACACAAAAATTAGTGAGTAGTATGGCCTTTTCTTAGTAGGACAAAATAGAAAGTTGTGGTTTTCCGCACAGTTTTTCGTAAAATCTACCTCTAAGCCAAAGTGTTATGTGCCCCCCGCTCCCGAAAATGGCGGTAAGCTGTCTTGGTCGCAATTTTATTTTTGTAATTCTATGTTACACGTTAACATTGTCGATAGATTCAAATAATCAAAACAAAGTTTTGGAAAATTTTAAAATTATAATGTTTTTATTAAATGTTTCAAAGTGAATTTATTATATTATATTTATAATTATATTAAAAATGAGAATTGCTTATTGCAAAAATAACCTATTAAGTACTTATTTAGGGTAAAGATGTAATACTTAAAATCTCTCAAAAATTGTGTTCGATACCATAACATACGTATTAATGCCGGTTTTATTTCATTTTAGGGTAAATAAAGAATTTATTTAAGTACTTTGTAAAAAAATGTTGTTTCGATAAATTGCTCAGTCAAACGATACATTCCATAACAATTTAACCATCTTGTCGACATGTATTTCATTTCCTGTGTATTTGCTAACAGAAATTCAATTAGGTTGAAATTTTATAATAGACATATTTTGCTCTTCCGGGTACTAACATGTAGACTGAAAAGCTTTTGGATTAGCTACTTAAAACACATTTTTTTGTAAAATTCGACTTTATTCATCAATCAGTTCAATGCTTTTTTAACATTTCCATACTTTTCTTCTAAAAGGATTTGTTTTTTTTGCCTTCAAAATAGGCCTCAGTTTCGGCGATAACTTCTTCATCGGATCCAGATCTCTTTCCGGCGAGCATTTTTTTGAGGTCTGCGAATAGACAATAGCCACTGGATGCCAAATCTGGAGAAAACAGTGGATAAAGAAGCAATTCGAACTTCAATTCAAGCAATTTTGCCATCGTAACCATTGACTTGCGACATGGTGCATTGTCTTGATGAAAGAGCACTTTTTTCTTGTGCATTTGGGGCCGTCTCTTTGGGACCTTCAAACGCACAAATAACTTTATACAATAATCGCTATTAATGGTTTTTCCCCTTCTCATAGTCGATGAAAATTATTCCATGCACATCCTAAAATAAAGAGGCCAAAACCTTCCCAGCAGAATATTTGTCTTTGATCGCTTCGAGCGGCTTTCACCTGCTGCTATCCGCTTAACTGACTGTCGATTTGATTCCGGTATATAGTGGTGGATCCATGTTTCATCCATTGTCACATATCGCATGAAAAAATCCTTTTTATTGCGCTTAAACAGGTCCAAACAGCGCTCAGAATCATCAACACGTTGTTGTTTTTGGTCCACTGTGAGCAAACGCGGTGCCAATTTCGAACAGAGCTTCCTCATGCCCAAATATTCTTGCAAAATATGACCAACACGTTCCTTGATATCTCACGCAATTTCACTTTACGGTCATATAAAACAATTTTGTGGATTTTTTTAATGTTTTCCGGTGTAACCATCTCATTTGGGCATCCAGAGCATTCAGTATCATTTGTATTTGAACGACCATGTTTAAATTCAGCATACCAGTAAATAATGGGTAATCGTTTTCAAGCCATTGCTGTGCTTGAACGGTATATTTCCCATCAAAAAACAGTGTTTAATCAACATACGAAATTCGATTTCTCGTCCTCGTAACACTTATCAAGCCATTGCTTTGCTTGAACCGTATATTTCCCATCAAAAAACAGTGTTTAATCAACACACGAAATTCGATTTCTTCCATTGTTTTGAAAATATCAAAAGTAGCGTCACTAAAACCACTGTAATTTTTAAACTAATCGTCGAAGTGTAATGAAATTTTGACATGTATCGTAAGTTTGGTACTTCCTAAAAATCGTATGGATAATTTGAAAAGGGCGACATCTATGTATCAATCCAAAAACCTTTCAGCCTATGTGTTACATATATGTTAGGTTACGTCTTCGATAATAATAATAATAAGTGATGAATTGATAACTTCTAATCTTAAGTAACCTGAACTAAGCGCAAAAATATGTTAGTTTAGTTAATATGATGATCATAACATCAACGTTTGGTGATGTTTAAATTCAAGAAATATCTTCGAGTTGCCAATATAGAAAATAGAATTTATGGTTGGTTGGTTGGCTGATTATAGAGTTGTGTGTGTTTTTAGTGTTCCGTACGGAACACTTATAAGATCCCTTCGGTGTCTGTCTGTCTGTCTGTCTGTCACACCCGATTTTCTCCGAAACTATTTGACATAGAAAGGTGAAATTTGGTAATAATATAGGAATTGATGGCCTCATCAGAACCATGTAGTTTTGAGAATTAAATTTTAACTTAAGGGGTGAAGTCGGAAGTGAAAAAAAAATTTTTTTACTAGGTCATCGAGTGTGGTGTCAAATGAAAGCTTGTGAAAACACGAGTAAAAAATATACATATAATATTATACTTGCGCGCCCTTTTCTTTGTATTATTTTTAAAAATTCGCGAAAAATCGCTGTCCCGGGCCTTATCTCGAAAACTACTTATCAAAAAATTTCGAAAAAATTCTGGAATATTCTCCACGGGGTGTAGATTGAACGAAAATTATCACGAGTGCATTACCTTTAATAATTTATATGGTATATAAAAAAAAAACAAAAATTTCAAGGTCATCAGATTTCAGTAAAGATTGGAGACAAACTTTGTTGAAAACTCATTTGGGGTGTGTTTTGTGAAGTTACTGATCATTTTATACCACCGTAACATAAATTTTGACTTAAGGGGTTCGTTTTGAGGGGTGAAATCGGAAGTGAAAAAAAAATTTTTTTACTAGGTCATCGAGTGTGGTGTCAAATGAAAGCTTGTGAAAACACGAGTAAAATATATATATATATATATATATATATATATATATATATTATATATATATATATATATATATATATATATATATATATATATATATATATATATATAATGTAATACTTGCGCACACTTTTCTTCGTATTACTTTTAAAAAATCGCTGTCCCCTACCTTATCTCGAAAAGTACTGATCAAAAAATTTTGAAAAAATTCTGGAATATTCTCCACGGGGTATAGATTGAACGAAAATTATCACGAGTGCATTACCTTTAATAATTTATTTGGTATATAAAAAAAACAAAATTTCAAGGTCACCAGTTTTCAGTAAAGATTGGAAACAAACTTTGTTGAAAACTCATTTGGGGTGTGTTTTGTGAAGTCACTGATCATTTTATACCACCCTAACAAAAATTTTTATTTTAAAAACAATCAACGTACGGAACACTAATTGTGCAAGTTCAACTTGCACTTGACCGGTTTTTTTTCTATGATTTAAATAAATTGAATTATGCTTTAATTGACCAAAGAACTGCATCAAGTTTGTAGCTATATCTTAATAGATAAAGGAGTCTTCATAAAGTATAATACTAGCAGTTCTAAATGGAACATAGCTTCATTAAGGTGCCTCATTCTCGTTGAAGTCGTAAAAATATCAAATTCTTTTTTACTAGCACTTTGGTAACCAGAAATTCTGAAGAAGGTATTTGTTTATATTCCCAATGTATATTGCGGTTATACTATGTTATATCTCTTTATAGAAATGTCTCGGTCTCAGATACCTATTTGATAATACTATAAATTTGCACAAGTAACAAATAATTTCAAACAACTTTAGCAAAATATTGGCTTTTTATTGTTTGACAAACGTATAGACTTGTAACAACCACTAAATCTTTATAAGCTCACAAGTAAATTATTTGTTTTCAGCTATCGATTCTATCTAGCGTAGAAAGTCAACGAAATGATAACTGATACTTGTTATTTACTAATCATTTTTTACTTAAAGGTAGAGGGATAAAAGTGGAGATTATTTTAAAATGTCAAAAGGATATGATAAAGTATTCTTTAGAAGAAAACAAAAACAAAGGAATTATTGAGAAACGCTGAAGAGTTTATAGCTCTAGGATCAATTTTAATTTTAGTCTAGAAATTATGTAAATTCAATGAACGGTTTAGAATGACATCCTTGGAAATAGAACAACTAAAAATGAACATCGGACATATTATTTCATTAATATGAATGATGCCAGGGCAATGTCAATTTGCATGTTGGCAAATATGACTATGTGTAATGCGCGACAGCAGCTTTAACGCATGGAAAAAGGCTGGTGTGCAATTCAAACTACAGTTATTCTAGGTGACTCTAGCTAATCTTATTAGAATGACTTATAATACCAATTTAATTAAATATTGATGCAGCAAGTGCATACAATTTTTTTCCATACTTGTTACGAATAATTTGTAAAACGGTTTGTCGATAACGACTTGTAATTACAAGTGTTTCATTTTAACAAGTGCCATCGTCAAATTTTTTACTTTGGTTAAACAAGCTCCAGATCCGAGTTTTTGGCTACGATGGTACAAATTACCTCCAAGAAATCAGTCATTTAAAAGCTAACACATAATTTTATTAAGTATAATTTCTTTTATATTCTTCAAATATCTGCAAGAAAATGAAATCCTCTATATTTTTCCAAGATATCCACAAGAATATTTTTTTCTTACTTTTTAAATGGATTGCTTGAACAGCTTCAAATGCATTATTCACACTATTCTTCCTTACTATTTATTTATTAAAGTGTGATTTGCAATAAAGATGTAATATTACGATTATCTCTATAAGGTGATACGTAGCCGTTTAACAGATTGTTTTCTGTTGTCGTTTCCTTAACGTGTAAATTAATAGGTCACCAGTATTTTACAAGTTTGCATGGAATTCAATTTAATCGAAAACAAAAGGAATTTTTTTACACGCGATCCAGTTTGACGTTAACAAAATTAGATTAAAACTAAACTCAATTTTTTTCTACCTACCAATAAAATAGCTGTCAAGATGAACAGAAAAATTTCGCGTGATCCCGCAAATAACCTCCACGCCCACTGTGCCCTCATGTGTGTTTATGTTACCGGTTTTATGCTCGCAAAAACGAATTGATTATAAGTAAACATCTCAAATTTTATTTTTAGAGCCATTTGTTCAATAATCAACAAAAATTATACATACAGTCCATTTTTATAAATATTCCATCTACTCGACTAATGGTCATACCTAAATGGATAAAGTAGTATTCGTCAAGTTTAGAGCTTTAAATATTTTAGTGGAGTATATAAAAAAGACTGTTTTTAGTTAATTTCCACTCGTTTATTTATAATTGTGATGACGCGTTTCGCTGTCGATGCAGCTTTTTTGGATCTACATTTTAGGTGTTATAATATTGGAAAACCCACACAGATATGGTATTAGGAGAATAAATTCAATAACTGTGAATTGTTTAAATCTACTTGATCGTTGAGCAAAGTACTTGTAGTCCTTAATCGATTTATTTGCATTGTCTCTAAAAGGTTTAGTTTTCAACCTTTTTGTCGGGTATGTAAAATTTTGAAATTCTTGTTAAACGTGTGAATCTCTGTTAAAAGATGACTAGTATATGTTGAATTACTTTCCATGAATGAAACTTTTTTCGTGTTCTGTAATTCTTTGTGTAAATGTACGTCTAGTTTGTCCTATGTATACTTTAGGACATGACCCACGTGTTAATTGATATACCCCTGATTTATTATCTTTATTGATTTGCGGTTTGTAGTTTGTCTCGTAAGCTATGTTGATATTTTTTCCCAGTTTTTCTGTTGGATTGCCGAAATAGGTTAAGCATTTAAATGTGGTTTTTCTATCCTTAAAACATGGGTATATTTCTAAGTTTTTTCCTAACGATGTTATCGATTAAGGCAACTGAATAACCGTTGTTAACAGCTACTTGTTTTATGTATGATCTAGCACACATGCTGCAGGGAGGTCCCTAAAGCGCTACAGGAGCGGCACGTGTTCGGAAAAAGCGATTCACGTTGCTCTTGAATCGCTGTAAATTGTACTCGGTGGGAAACATAGTCCTGGGCAAATTATTCCAAAGGGATGATGTCCTCCATATAAAAGACTGCTTGAAAAGCGTTGTACGAGGAGTAACAAGCTGAACCTCATACGGATGTGAAGTATCAGCGCGATGTGTATTTCTAACATGCACCGCTCTGGGAGGAATTAAACGGGCCACATCCTCCGAACACTTTCCATGGAAATACTTGTAGAATAGGATCAAGTCGCCAACCGTTCTCGGATGTCCCAGCGAATCAAGGCCGCCGGTCAGTTCCGGGTCTCCAATCAGACGAACAGCTCTTCTCTGAATAGAAATCAACAAATGCAGTGTATGTTTGGGAGCGGAGCCCCAAACATGGGAGCAGTATTCCATAGTTGGTCGAATTTGAGCTTTGTAAAGAATTAACAGTTGTTGTGGAGTGTAAATATTAGTTAGTCTGTGTATAAAGCTATGATAGGCCGCGAGTTTATGATGGTTGGGGTGGTGAGAACTATTGTGAATTGTGTTATCTGTATTACAGGGTTTCTGATATATTGCAAATTCGTGTTTTTTCCTGGTTTTACTGATTGTTAGGTCTAGAAAGTTGATTTTCCCTTCGACTTCTTCTTCCACTGTAAAACTGTAATTTCTATGTAACGAATTAATGTAGTGTATAAAGTGAGTTAATTGTCTCTCCGATCCTGTAAAGCATACAATTATATCGTCTACGTATCGATACCAGTATAGACAATTATTACTATTGTTATTATGGTTGTTAAATATCATTGTTTCAATACTGTCCGTGAAAATTTCGGCAAATAATGGGCTTAATAGACTCCCCATAATTAATCCTTCCTTACTATTGTAGGATTTATTGTTAAATGAAAAATAATTTTGTCTTAGGAAAGTATGTCCATTTTTATAATTTCATTTACTTTGTTTTTTGTTAATAGATTCTCTATTAAAATTATTGTTTCGTCTGGGGGAACACTTGGAAATAAATGTTTGACATCGAAAGAAGCTAATTTAGAATTATCTGTTATTTTTAGAATCTTAACTTTATTCACGAGTTCGTATGAGTTTTTGATACTGTATTTAGGTTCGAATTTGCTATGATATTTGATCAAATAAATTAAAAAGGATGACGTCTTACATGCTGGAGCAGACATATAGGATACAACTGGTCTGATTGGGTGGTCAGGTGTACCATGTCTGTGTGGGTTTTCCAATACTATCAATATAATTTAAATAGGTGTAATATTATAATTAAGAAATAATAATTGTAAACCTTAAACCTAACTTGATAGTGTAAAATGTAGATCCGAAGAAGCTGCATCCACAGCGAAAAGCGTCATCACAATTATAAATAAACCAATGGAAATTGATTAAAAACAGTCTTTTATTATACATTTATAATGAATTTCCAACAAGTAGAAGCTACAACCATCCACATTTTAGTGGTGGTTAGGTAACCTTATAAATACGAATGGAGCAATTGCTACGATGAAGATCAAAAAACAGAACCCATAAAAATCAAAAGGAGGGGCGACGCAATTTCACCAAAATTGTTTACCCTGGCTTTGGAGGATGTATTTAAAAGTCTTGAGTGGGAAGAGAAGGGAATTAAAATCGATGGCATATATTTACATCACTTGCGATTTGCAGATGATGTAGTACTGATTAGCGAAGTTTAGAAGAACTCAAAATCATGAGAGAACATCTTAATCAAGTTTCACACAAAGTTGAACTCGAGATGAATATCAAGAAAACAAAACCTCTAAGCCCTCAAAACACAAAAATTAAGATCGGCACAGAGGAGATTGAGAGAAGGGAAGAATATATACTTGGTATATACGATTGTATTGGATACGGACAATCAAACAGCGGAAATACCGAGGCGAATGGTCTCAGCTGGACTGCATTTCAAAACCGAGATTCATTGTAACAGATATATCCTCATAACTTTAAAAATAAAAGTGTAAAGTCCGTCCATACATATTAGGGTGACCGCAAAAAATCGATGTCGGAATTTTGTTCGTTTGGACCCCACAAAATGATTCTCCTTTCCAGATATTGAGATAGCCGAAATTTGAGCTCGATTAAACGACGTTAACCCGTGCCGCTCGTCGCTCAAAGTTTGAAAAAATCCAAATTTTTGGCCAAAAAGCTGACATACGGAGCCATAACTCCAGAACGGTAAATAATAGAAACACGCTTAATATCTCAAAACAAAGCTAATGTTGTTCTTCAAAATTTATATTCTATACATAATTGTTGTTATTTTAAGTCAAACCGAGTTACAACAGCCTTTAGCCCCAAAAACGTGACCTGGTACCAGTAGGAGCCAGTTTGGGAGTATTCTAAGAATTTTACGGGTTTTTACATAATGTGTCTCGGAATTAACATTTTTTCTGTTAATAAGTATTTTGGAACTCAATTTTCAAACATAATGAGCCTTTTGTTCAAATTTAATCTTTTATTATATGGGGATTACCTGACTAGTTTACCAAAGAAAGACCCGTCTGACAGGTAAAAAGGAGGGTGAATCTAATTTCTATTTTAGGGATGGTGATTTTACTTCAGCGTACAACCCACCTTTTATTTATTCAGTTTAGTTTCTAAAGTGCCTTTGAGCTGGTTAGATCGAACAATTATCTAGTGAAGATATTTTAAGACACTGAAGAGGACAGCTTCTACCAGGAACTTGAGAGCTTGGAGGAAATGGACATCCCTGAAGAAGCTGCAGAAGATCCAGGACCATCTGAGAGCAAGAGGATGAAAGTTTCATTTGCAAGGGGCGTTAAAGAGATTTTAAACATGAAATTGTCCATTTTATTAGATCGATGTAAGATATCCGACAGAAATGCCACGAGAATTTTAATAGCTACTCTAGAAGCACTAAACCTTGATCCTCTTGAGTACAAAGTCTCGAAGACTTTATTACATGATAGAAGGCAAATGTTCAGAGAACAATATAATAAAATATTTTTTGATAAAGTCAACATTCTTGAAAAAGAGCCCGTGGTTGTCCATTGGAACGGTAAACTTTTACTGGGTGTTTTAAAAAATGAACAATGTGAGCGAATAGCTATAGCTATTTCATATGGCGTAAAAGGAACTCAAAGGAGCATGCGTCATATTGGAGCAAATGTTAGGAAGAGAATTGTTATACCTAGCTTGCCGTCACCATATCTTGGAAATTCTGTTAAGAGGCGTGGCCCAAGATAGACAAAGGAAAATACGACACAGGTATCAGTGACAATCTAATACAAAAGCAGCTTACTAAGTAATTGCAAATGTTACTGCTGAATTCGAGACCAAATTAACTGAGAGCCACCCCAGAGATGACTACAAGGAGCTATTGCAGTTGGTTTTCGTATTTGTTGGATCACTAGACGGCAATGTTGTGGGTTTTAGAACTCCAGGAGCCATTCATCACGCTAGGTGGATGGCAAAGGCTATTTACTGCTTAAAAATGTTCATTTTTCGTCGTCAATTTCAGATGTCTAAAGAAGAAGAAAGTTCTGTGCGTGCCATTTCTGTTTTCCTAGTTAAAATTTATTGTAAAGCTCGGTTCAATGCTCCAAAAGCTCATCTTGCACCAAAGCAAGATTTAGGTATTTTGCATAGTCTGTTAGACTATAAAGAATGTGACAACGACATTGCAGAAATAGCCCTGACCAAATTTTCAAACCATTTGTGGTATTTGAATGCAAAGTTGGTGGGATTATCGTTTTTTGATCCCACCATTACAGACGATGAAAAGTTGTTAATGGCTAATAAATTGCTCAGTAGCACAGATGAACCATCACAGCACGCTAGGGTTGTAAATCCAAAAGTTAGGAAAGAAAACTTAAAAGAGGTAGTTGATGGAGGATTGGTAAATTTACTTACCAAAGAAACGTTTACATTCTTTGACCAATTTAATATAAAAACAGATTTCCTAAGACAACATCCAAACACCTGGCCTCAAAATAATGACTTCCAAGAAGGATTGAAAATTGTCGAAACGTTAAAAGTAGTTAATGATATGGCTGAGCGTGGTGTTAAATTAATAACCGACTTTAACGACCTTCTGACAAAAGATGAAGACCAAAAGCAATATGTCCTGCAAGTTGTAAGTAAATGCCGAGCATTATATCCTGACATTTCAAAAACTACTTTAACAAAAGCTCTAGAATAGATTAGATAACTATGTAAAATTATCAACTCATGTAGGTACTACGTCTGTATCTTTTCTGTGTCTGTTTTGTATGTATAATATACCTAATTTTTATAATTTAAAATAAAAAATGTCATTAGACTTATCAGTATTCCTTGTTTTTTTATTATATTTCTATTTTAAAACTCAAAAATATACCAAAAAAAAAGCAAAATTTATCACTTAATAACAAAATATACGAAGTATGCTCCTAGTGGTACCAGGTCACGTTTTTGGGGCTAAAGGCTGTTGAAACTCGATTTGACTTAAAATAACAACAATTATGTATAGAATATAAATTTTGAAGAACAACATTAGCTTTCTTTTGAGATATTAAGCGTGTTTCTATTATTTACCGTTTTGGAGTTATGGCTCCATATGTCAGCTTTTTGGACAAAAACTTGGATTTTTTCAAACATTGAGCGACGAGCGGCACGGGTTAACGTCGTTTCATCGAGCTCAAATTTCGGCTATCTCAATATCTGGAAAGGGGAATCGTTTTGTGGGGTCCAGACGAACAAGATTCCGACATTTTTTTTTTTCCCTCTATGAGATCCGCTCACTCTAATACATATAGTGAAGTGACTAACTGATTCCTATTAGTGCAAGCTGTAAAATTCAAATATGATTGAACAGGTCCGTACTTTGCTTGGAACTTAATTATTTTGGTTTTTGGAAAGACATTAAACAATGTTTATACTACGTTTTATTTATGTTTATTACCAATTATTTTTATTACAAATACAAATTATTACTTTACTCATTAAAATTACTTAAAATAATATCGCTATCATTATCATTGGTTAGTGTTTCTATATTATTTGCAATATGATTTTTCAACTTTTTCAACATGTATGACAGAGTTCGCCCAACTCTGTACAGGTATATTAAAAACTTCGGATTGCATAAGTTTCAGTACACTGGAATTAACAGTGGGGCAAATATTATTACTACGAATGGCAGATTTCAATTGATGTCAAATATGCCCTATAGGATTAAATATACAGTGGTATGGTGGAATTCTTAAAACTGTATGTATGGGGCATACAGTTTTAAGGATTCCACCATCCATATTTGTCACAGACATATTCCTTTTTTATGCTTAAACTCTTCAAAACTTCTATCAATTGCTGTTTGGTATAATCTTCGTGGAAGTAAATGTCATTATCGTACATGTAGTTTTGAATTGTTCCTTTTGTATCGTTTGAGCAGGGAGCTTTGATTAACTGCCTACTATGATAGCTTACGTTGTCCATCACAATTACACTATTTAGAGGTATGTTCGGAATTAGCTTGTTTTTGAACCAACTCTCAAATAATTCGGCAGTGGTGTTCTCATGGTAATCGAGAGAAGAATTTTTATGTTCTTTGCAGACAGGGAGAATGCATTCGGAATCGATCCGTCTTTAGATCCAGCATGCAAAATCGTAATCCTTTTCCCTCTGTTTGATGGTGCTTTTGCTTTACAGTTATCACTTGAGTCAATCCAACCCCTTTCCGGAGTATCGTATGTGTCGAACCATGTTTCATCCAAGTAAATAATTGGCCTTCGTCTCTATAAAACCTTATTTTTTCTAAATATTCAAGTCGCCATTCCTGAATTCTCTTGGATTCCATTAAAACTTGTCTTTTATTAAGTTTTTTAAATTTGAAACCCATGTGTTGAATACACATCCATAATGTTGTCCTACTACATTTAATCACGGTTTCATCCCTTTCACGCCTTTTCATTAAATTATCCAATGTGGGCACACTTTGTTCCTCCCATTGTTTTGTAAATTTTACGCCGTATTATATCTTGATCACTTCCACCTATCCTCGAGAAAATGCCAGTATCATTTCTTTCCTTCCTTACTAGAATAGAGTTGTTTACAATTTTCGATACCGTTGATGTTGGAATGTTCGTTATTACAACGTTCCATTAGGTTGAATAAACATTCTTTACAATTCCCTTGGCATCAGTAGATAAGTGTTTTCTACTTTTGCACGGGGTAACCTGTTGAGATACACTTGACTCGCAAATATTTTCCATGACTAAGCTGCTCTATCGCACACGAAGTAACAATAATTACAAAGCTTAAACTAAGTGGTGGCTGTATTTATATTACTAGACAGTAAGTGCCAATATGGATTACGTAAGTTATTTTCGGGTAAATGCCATGTTTTATAACCACCATTAAAATCATATTAAAATTTCATTAATAATTATTTTAGATCCACCTTTGTTGCTTACAAACAGGTAAAACGCACAGCTATCATATTGTTAAGTACGGTCCATCATTTACCTGCTTCTGAAGTGCCCTAAGAAAACCATAAAATTTTATTTCATTGTCTATTTATGGTTAATGGTTTTTATCCTTTAAGGATTAAGTTTAGTGACTTCACTATATGTATGGACGGACTTTACAAGAGTTGCATGATTCCAGTGAGTACGTATGGGCTAGAAACTATGACTTCAACATACTCAACGGGCCATGGGAAGACAGATGTTAGATGATAGTTTACGAGAACACATTAAAAGCGAGGATATCAGCCCAACAACAAGTATTACAGATATCAGTGAAAGAGTGGCAAAATTAAAGTGGCAGTGGGCGGGGCATGTGGCTAGAACAAAAGATGGTAGATGGACAACAAAATTACTTAAATGGAGACCTTGAGAGAGCAGATGAAGTGTCGAACGACCAATAAAAAGTTGGACTGATATCAGGTTGTTAGCAGAAGATGGCTCCATCTTGCACAGGATAGAGAAAATTGGAAGAAACTTGAAGAGGTCTGTAATAACCAGGCACATTTTTATGAAATGGCTTATAAGGGGAAAAACAATAAGAGATATAATTTTATGTTAAATTGCATTAAAAGTGGTTCTTTTGTTATCAATGATCTAGCAAAATACTCAAAAAATATTGTAGTTCTTCCATTAGTAATTCTGTAAACCCATAGCAAAATTTAATTTCCTACAAATGTTACATTACCAGGTAGAAGTGTAAGTAAAAGTAATGGTAGTGTTCAAATTATTACCTGTCCTATATTATCCCGGTAATATAAATTCTCAGGCGTGCACTAGGGTGAAAACCGCTGGGTAATTATTAATCAGGGAGTTTATTTAAATAAAATATATTACCTAACATTAATTCTTATTAAATTTAAATTATCTAGTTTCCGCGTGGTAAAATATTGATTTTCCTTTGGGGTACAGGTGAATAAAATTTATATCAGTTATGCTGTTATGTTACATGCAAATTTCATGTAACCTATATGATTCAGATTAATCAGTAGTCGTTGGAAGACGACTGACATTTTTTACTGTTTAACTCGAGATTTTCCTCTATTGGTTGCTAGGTGCTAAGTTATTATATATATATATATATATATATATATATATATATATATATATATATATATATATATACATATATATATATATATATATATATATATATATATATATACATATATATATATATATATATATATATATATATATATATATATATATATATTTATATATATATATATATATATATATATATATATATATATATATATATATATATATATATATATATATATATATATATATATATATATATATATATATATATATATATATATATATATATATATATATATATATATGTATATGTATACATATGTGTATATATGTGTATATATATATATATATATATATATATATATATATATATATATATATATATATATATATATATATATATATATATCTATATCTATATATGTGTATATATATATATATATATATATATATATATATATATATATATATATGTATATATATATATATATATATATATATATATATATATATATATATATATATATATATATATATATATATATATACAGCTCGTTCTTAAAGTAAGTATCGTTTTGATTTTAAAAAAGCATAACGCCCTTTTTTAACAATTTTGTTTTTACATGAACGTTCGAATTTTAATCTGTTTCTTACATAATTCCCACCTATATTAAGGCACTTGCCGTATCGGAAGATCAGCTCCTGTATTCCATCCTGATAGAAATCTCCCACCTGGTTTGCTAACTATCGCTGCATGGCTGTTTTAGAGTCGTCGTAGTGCTAACCGCCAAGGTTTTTTTAAAGTTCGGCAACAAATGGTAGTTACTAGGCGCTACATCAGGGCTATACGGAAGGTGATCATGTTTCCAGCTATATGATGCGCAGTGATCTTGGGATCGATGAGCCACGTGTGGACGAGCAATGTCGTGAAGCAAAACGATCCCTCTATTGAGCATGCGATGCCTTTTGTTTTGAATTACAAGATGCAGTTTGTTTAAGGTCTCACAATATGTCTCAGTATCTACTGGTTCCCTCGAGACAAAAAATCCACAAGCATTCCCTATCTATCCTAAAACACCAGGTCATCATTAATGACAGACGGTCTCCCACTTCGTCCGTCATCATCTACGTTTGTACAGCCATTTGCTTACCATTCCACCGTTCATAGCTTTTCGCCATACACTTCACTAATTTGCCGATGAATTTCGGTCGCTTGCACAACTCTTTTACATTTACAAATAAGAAACGAATTACAGCGCGTAATTCACAATCCGCGAGATTTTCAATAGTCTGAGGCATTTTGAAGACTCACAAACAAACGTAAACTTAAACATATAGACAATAGAAGAAGAAAGAGGAAGGACAGTAACAGGGCACTGGCAACAAACAATCCTAAGTTTAACTACTGGGAAACGCCCTTATAAGGAGAAGAGATGAGCAATCAAAGACCTAAAGGCTCTAGTATCTGCTTTCTATTTTTGTTATAGAGCTTTCGGTGCCTAATGGTAGCTTCTGGATTCTAAAAATGAAAACCAGGTACAGAAAAATAAACTCAAAACGTTCGTTTTTAAAATGTGATTTAATGAATTATAAGACTGTATGAGAAATTACTTACAAAAATTTAGCAGTTAATTCATCTCTGGTGAAGACAATAAAATTTGCATTTTCGTTGGCCAGGTAGTAGGTATGATTACAAAAACATGATAAAAGAACACATAGAGAGTTAGGATAGTAATTGTCCAACAAGATGTTTGCAACAGTTTTACATTTTTTTTCTTTAAAAGAGGGGTGGAAAATCTTATCTATTCTGTTTTTTAATTCTCTGATGATGTTCAGTTTCTGTTTCATAGGGTGATAAGAATGGAATGGGATATATATCTACCCGAACTTGATTTTTTCCTATACTAGTCAAGTTTGACTGTATTATTTTCAGAGCATACAACCCTAGTATCAAAAAACGGAACAGCACAGTCAGTCTCCTCCTCAACAGTAAATACTAATTTATGATTGAAAGAATTGTAAATATTAAGAGTGTTCTGTACACTTCCGGCAGGTAAAGCCACTAGCAAGTCATCTACATATTGAAAAAGACGGGGAAATTCAAATTTCACCTTTGAAATGACAAAATAAAGAAGTTTATTCATAACGGTTTCAGCCAGAATTCGCGAAATAGCACTTTCCATTGGAACGCCAATTTTTTGTCTGTAGAATGTACTATTGAAGGAGAAAAATGTATGTTCATGTAGAAACTGTTCTTTAGGAATATTACATATTTCTTCTATTAATGTGAAATGTTCATTTAATATTGATATAATAAGGTCTAGAGAAATGTTAGTAAACAGTGAAACTACATTTTTTAGAATCCAGAAGAAGCTATCATTAGGCAGCGAAAGCTCAATAACAAAAATAAAAAGCAGATACTAGAGCCTTTAGATCTTTGATTGCTCATCTCTTCTCCTTATAAGGGCGTTTCGCAGTAGTTAAACTTAGGATTGATATGTATATATATATATATATATATATATATATATATATATATATATATATATATATATATATATATATATAAATTTGAAAGTAGTCGTGATTGACTCGTGAGAAAGAAAAAGTAATTTAGTGAAGATGCATTCAAAAACAGTAGGCCATAAAAACTCTGTTTAATCGTTAAGCTTTCGGATATATTCAATCCTTTCTTAGAACATCTAGCAATTATTTACAATCGGTTTTAAAAATCCAACTATCAGAAATATGGACTTATGAACGTGAGATTATCCAGTGGAAGCTGACATGATTCTAGGAAAATGGATCATGAATTTTATAAAGAAATACGACGTAGTAAAATTATTTTCCGGTTATATTTTCCCGGGACAACAGAGCACGTGGTTTTAATTTAGTTAGTGAAGATAACCAATTGGCAGTTTTACAAGAGTAACAGTGATAGTCGTGTTGTCCAGTTAGTAGGTATGAACTAAAATTGACCATGAACTACAAAATTTTTGTAAATTATATATAGTGTGATCACTGTGATCATTAGAAAGTTTAAAGATGATGCTAAGATCTTCCACATCGGTCCTTCCATTCATCACGCCATCGTAGACATTAATCGAAACCATCTCATATTCTTTTACAATAGTTTTGCTGTTTGTAAATTATTTCGACATTGTCATAATCTGGATGATGGTGATTGTCAATTGCATGTTGTGTAAGGGAACAAGATTTGATACCCCTTCTACAGTCACTCCCGTGTGAAGTTAACTTTCCCTTTATGCTGCGGGACGTTTGTCCAATATAACAGGATGTGCAGTCTTTGGTTGGGATTTTGTAGACCACATTGGAAGTTTGTTCTTTCGTAATGAGTGTTTTACCTCTTGTATAAAGTTGTTTTAATTTATCTGGGATGGTTCTGGAGAAACGAATGTTTTCTTGTTTGAAAATTTTAATAAGCTTAGGGGTAAGACTATCTATGTGGGGAAGGGTCTTGTGTACAACAGTGCTGAGCGAGGTGGTTTTGATGTGGAGAGTCATATTGGTTCTGAATGTTGATAATATTAAGATTGTGGGGTGTATTGTTAATAAAAATAAATTTGTTGAGTAAAGGGGAGGGGTAAGAGTTCTCGATAAGAAGAGTTTTCAATACATTCAGTGAATTTGATCTCTCGGAGTGATGTATCAGCCTGATGACTCTGTTGATAAGGGCACTAGCCAAACCAATTTTCATTGTCATTGGATGATTAGAGTGATAGTTAAGATATCTTCCACTGCTCATTGGTTTCCTGTATCATCTGGTGATGGCGGTGTCGTCGGGTCTTCTGATTAGCGTCATGCCCAAAAAGGCAATTGAGTTGTTTGTTTCTATTTCTAAAGTGAATTTAATGTTATTGTCAATACTGTTAAAAACTTGAAACGTGTCTTCGATTTGGTTAGCTGGAACTGCTATAATAAGATCATCAACATATCTATTAATGAAAGGAGGTTGGAACTGAAATTGACTGACACTTCTGCGTATGATGTATATATATATATATATATATATATATATATATATATATATATATATATATATATATATATATATATATATATATATATATATATATATATATATATATATAACTTAGCATCTAGCAACCAATAGGGAAAAATCTCTAGTTAAACAGTAAAAAAGTTAGTTGTCCTCAAATGACTACCGATTAATCTGATCCAAATAGGTAACACGAAATTTGTATGTAACAACATAATTGACATAAATTTTATTTACTTGTACCACAGAACTTTACAAGGAAAATCATTATTTTATGTGAATCAAGTTTGGGTAACGTAACCGCTATATTAGTGCTAATTGGCAGTGCTGTAGTTGAAAAATAATCCTCGGCATCTGGCAGATCAAGACTCACATTGTTCTGCAGGGAGTTAAAAGTAAAAGCAGCTTAAAAGTTCCAATTTCAAAACTCCAGGTAACTATATTTTGTAAATTATTTCTATTTATTATGAAATGAAATAATACACTTAATTCGAGATTTTTCTAAGGTTAATTATTTAATGGTATTTTACGAAATTTTTTAGTGACGCTTGTTAAGATTGATGTAATCTTTTCTGGCCTTGCTTGGGTTTTGATCTTAAAGCAGCTATAGCTGCTTTATGATGTTAACTTCCATGGGCACTTAGGATAGTGAAGTGGTTGAACGTTGATCCAGTTAAATGAAAAACTTCATTTGAACTTTCATTTTCTTGATCTTGGGTTTGTATTAACTTAAAGTTTAACTTTTGGCTAGGTAAGTTACAAAATAATTTTTGATAACTAGCGTGTGAAATCACTTTCAATAGATGATTTATAAAATTATATAAAAATATAATTGATGAAACCATTGTTTATAACAAATAATATTATAGTGCCTACCATTTGATCCGTCGAATGTAGACTATACCTTCGTATACCTTGAGAAATGAAATATTTTTATATTCTTAAGTATTATCATCAAGTTGATGATCATAGGGTGAACAACCATAGCCTATTTTCTCACGGAGTGTTATCCACCCTGTTGGCTAAGCTACGCTCTTATGGTATGTCTGAAAAGTTCTGTTTGTGGCTCTCATGTTTCCTCAGAGAGCGTTTTTTACGAGTGGCAGTCGACGGATTTCTTTCTAACACCTTCACTATCAACGCCGGTGTACCTCAAGGCTCCATACTGTCTCCTACTCTTTTTCTCATTTACATTAACGATCTGCTGGAAAAGACCGAGAATTCAATCTACGCTTTTATCTCTTCATTCACTTTGAACGCTCGGACATCGGCTGCTCAGGCGAATATCCGCAGACAGCAGGAAGTTATTCCTCCTCCTCTAACATCGTCACTTAATTTGTTGGGCGTTAATTTGGGAGCAAATATGTCCTGGCATGAACATGTTGCAGGCATAGCAAGGAGAGCTTCTCAAAAGCTTTACACTCCACAACAACTGTTAATTCTTTACAAAGCTCAAATTCGACCAACTATGGAATATTTCTCCCATGTTTGGGGCTCCGCTCCCAAACATACACTGTATTTGTTATTTTCTGTTCAGAGAAGAGCTGTTCGTCTGATTGGAGACCCGGAACTGAACGGCGGCCTTGATTCGCTGGAACATCGAAGAACGGTTGGCGACTTGAGCCTATTCTACAAGTATTTTCATGGAAAGTGTTGGAAGGATGTGGCCCGTTTAATTCCTCCCAGAGTGGTGCATGTTAGAAGTACACGTCACGCTAATACTTCACATCCGTATGAGGTTCAGCTTGTTACTCGTCGTACAACGCTTTTCAAGCAGTCTTTTATATGGAGAACATCATCCCTTTGGAATAATTTGCCCAGGACTATGTTTCCCACCGAGTACAATTTACAGCGATTCAAGAACAACGTGAATCGCTTTTTCTGAACACGTGTCGCTCCTGTAGCGCTTTAGGCAGTTCTTCCCTGCAGCACGTGTGCTAGACCCATAAAAAAAGCACTTTGTGTTTTCAGTAGTAACTGAAATTATCGAAGACTTTATTTTTCCAATAATTTATTCTGGGTTACTCATTTCTTATTATCGGTATTGGTCGGCTCGTACATCGCAAGTTGGTGCGTCCTGGTGATGACTAAATATATTATTCATTAACAGATATATATATATATATATATATATATATATATATATATATATATATATATATATAAAGTTTGCACCATATGGGAAAAATTTTTATTATAAGAGTTTTTGAAAATTTAACTTCGAAATGTGTTAGTGCATGTTTTATATTTAGGATTACACCCAAATAAGGTCAAATTTAAAACCGGGAAAAAAAACGGATTTTTTAAAAAAAATACCGTAAAAAGTTATAAGGAAACAGATTGTATTTTAGTTTTACGTCTACATGCCAATTTTCAAAAAAATTTGACAAAATTCACTTTTTTCAATTAAGTCCCCTAAAAATGATAATCGAAAGTTTTTTCTTATAAATTATATTATATACTTTTTTAGTTGTTAATGTTTTACTAAATGTTACGAAAAAAATTAATTAGGCCGTAAAATTAGGCTGAAAATTTATTTTTTTCAAGAAGTTGTAATTTAACAATGCAATATTGGTGCAAAGCTGCTTAATATTTATGACATGTTAATTTTTAAGGATTACTATTATAAAAAATTATTGCTATTTACTAAAAAAAAAACGTCCTTAAGTTTCTACGCTTTTTTCTTCAATTTCAATTTTCAATGCACATAATAGTTCTTTTATAAATTTCATGACGAGCATTCGCATAGAACTCCGACTTGATTTCATTTACAGACTGGCGGATAGTTTCTTCTAAGTGTGCGATATTTTCAAAAGCTCTCTGAGCATAAACTAAATTTTTTAAATACCCCCCCCCCAAAAAAAAAGTCACAGGGTGTAAGATCGGGTGACCGCGGCGGCGAAGGTACTTCATAGGAAAACTTACCAATCCACTTCCCAGAAAAGTTTTCGTCCAGCCAATTTCTAATTTCCAAGGTGCTATGACTAGGTGCTCCATCTTGTTGGAAGTGCATTTTCATACTTTCCTCTAAACTAAAATCTTCCAGTTCATTGGAAAATTCGTTGTTTAGAAACTGGAAGTACCTCGCAGCTATAAGATTTTCTCTAAAAAAAACGAGCCAATAATTCTGTTATTAAAAATACCGCACCAAACGTTAGTTTTAAAGGAATATTAATCTCTTGTATCTATTGTAAAATTTGGATTGCTATCCGCCCACCATCTACAATTTTGCGACCATACAACACCATTAGAATTAAAAGCATATTTATCACTGAACAAAATATACTTTGTAAATGACGGGACTTCTTCAGTTTTACTTTGCAGCCAGAAAGAAAAATACATGCGCCTATCATAACCTTGTTCTTTGAGAGTGTGGACAAACTTTGGTTTATAAGGTTTAAACCACTCTTTGAACTGAATTATAAGATCAACCTGCATTGTGCGATATTTTGGCAATTGAAGTTCTAGGCGTTTCAATCACACTCTTCATAATTGCAAACTCAGCATCCTCATTAGTAACCCAATGTTCATGTTGACATTTAAAATTATTCTCCACACATCCAGCATTTTTAAAGTTGGTAAGAATTCCTCCTACTGTTGTATGCGTTATAACTTTTCCGGATGTCGTTGGTTAAAAAAGACGGCAGCTTCTCTTTGAGTTTTGTAGTTATCACCCACGATCAAAACTATTTCTATTTCATCTTGCTTAATCAATTTAATTGGCATTTTTATTAAAGGAGAAAATTTAGAAAACTGTTAATATTGCATTAATAATAGTGAACAACTAATGTCAGTTTGATGTTTTATGTGACAAAGGAAAAAATCACGAAATTGGCACCATGGCAATTGCGACAAAGATACGTGAAAGCCTATCATATTATAATTTATTTGACTTAATAGCAAAACATGAATGTATATTCTTTCCACGCCTTCCAAAACGTAACAATTTTTAAAAATCTTGTTTCTGACCATTTGAAAATATGTTAAAAAACATCCCCAAAACCAGTATATGAAATTAAGGAAGAGGTTCTCGCGAATGTTCGCCATATAATTTTTAAAAGAACTATTTTGTGCATTGAAGAGGGAATTAGAAAACTTAAAAAACTACAAATTTGCTCAAATTTATTACATAACATTAATATTTATTATATTAGCCCTTAGAAGTTGAGCTGTTATAAAAATTATGCCGCTTTGCAACAAGATTACATTGTTAAACTACAACTTTTTGACAGGACTCGTTTTTCAGCTTAATTTTAAGGCCTAATTATTTTTTTTCTTGACATTTAGTGAAACATCAACTAATAAATAAGTGCATAAGATAATTTATATGGAAAAACAGTCGATTGTCATTTTAGGGAAATAATTGAGAAAAGTCAATTTCATCAAATCTTTTCGAACATTGGTACATAAATTTAAAATTGCAATACAATTATCTTCTCTTTATAACTTTTTTCGATATTTTCAATAAAATTACGATTTTTTAACATTTTAAAATTTAAATATATATATATATATATATATATATATATATATATATATATATATATATATATATATATATATATATATATATATATATATATACAGTCCCTGGCCAAATTATTAGACGCACTGCAAGATTTCATGTAAAATATTGATTACCGAGTGATATTGTACCGTTTTATAATTTTAAATTGATTGGTTTGTTATTTTTATATTATCCAATCAATTACCTATTTATTTGACATAAATAAAACAGCATTAATTTAGAAAAGCATAAGTTTATTAAGTTTTAAAGAAAAGTGAAATTAATGTTAGTAAAAGTCAATATTTAGTTGAGCCACATTTGGCCGCTATCAAAGCTTTAATTCTGCACGGCATGCTATCAATGCAAGATTGTACTATCTCCTGCATTTGAGGATGATGATTCCACACATGAATAATCTTTTCTAGGAGCTGCGTTTTGTTGGTAATCACATCTTTAGCCACTTCTCTTTTCATCAGCTCCCACACATTTTCAATGGGGTTCATATCAGGGCTATTACCCGGCCAATCCAACAGAGGGATATTTTTTTTCTGCCAAAAAAGCTTTAACAGACCGAGCAGTGTGGCAGGGAGCTCCATCTTGCATGAAAGTGAATGGTTCCCCATTTGGAAACCATTCTCTGAGCTGCGGAATCAACCGATTTTGTAATACTTCTTTGTACTGATCTTGCCTCATTATTCCTTTGACGACGTACAGACGTCCAGTGCCCTTGCCGCTGATGACTGACCAAATCATCACTTTGGTGGGATGTTTAACAGTCGAGAGGACACAATCAGATGAAACTTTTCTCCATGACGACGACGCACATACTGAGCTTTATTCTGCAAAATTTCGAATGTGCTTTCGTCACTGAAGCAGACCTGTCAAAAATAGGAAAAATATAATATAAACTTCCATGTTTATTTGCTTTATTTAACTGAAAATGATAATAATGTATTAATATATACTAAGGCGAAGAAATTGACAACTGTCATGTTATTTTCTACAATTTTATACCTAGGTAACTTAAATTCAACTAAGATTATTGACCACTCAAACGAAAAATCATATATCTATCACATGCACATTTATACAATGTCGAGAAAATTAATTTTGATTTTGGACCAGGAATTCTAAAATAAAATCTTAAAATTGCCATAATTTTGGTTCCAGAGCACCAACAGATTACCACGTCTGAAATTAATGGTTTTCTTGTATAGACAGTTGCAATATCATATAAATATGATGTAAATATCTTTTAAATAAATTCAATGAGCATTATTAATGTAGAAAATTATGTTTATTTCGAAATTTTCCATCTTAAATTTTTGAATGCGCTTTATTCAAAACGCCTTGGCAAAAAGTTTTATAATTCTTCACAGATGCGCTGTAGTACTACACTAATCAATTACCGTTGGAAAATTTGGAGTGGTCACCGAACTCATTAAAACCTGTTTCAGGCACGCCGTGTCACATAAACAGCACAAATTTCTTGATAGGCCTCCTCAGCATTTGAGCCTTCATCGAAATAAAATTGTAAAATGTATCGAAATTTTGCAGAAATTCTCGTCTTCAAGGAGCTCGAAATTAGGTTTGAACAATGGTTCAACAATTTTTGGACATCTACTGTTGTCGGCTTTCAACTGACCTTAAGTATGACCCGATGCGATTATCTGAGATCTATGACGCTATGAAAAGAAAAAAAGGCTCAATATTTTTTCAACTACGAGGATGGATTGAAAAGTTCGCCGCCTAGCCAAGAAAACAAAATAAAATACGTACAAAAATAATTTAATTTTTCGATGTAATCTCCACCTGTTTGAAAAAAAGATTATTCAAGGTCTTCAAACTACTAGTTAACTGCAGCTTCGACTTCTTCACTTGATGAATAGTTCTGGCTACCGAGGTGTTTTTTTAGGTTTGGAAACAGATGAAAGTCCGAAGGTGCCAAATCAGGAGAATGAGCCGGGTGGGGCAGCAATTCGAAACCACAATCACGAATTTTAGCCATAGACTCAACAGACGTATGAACGCCAGCGTTGTCCTAACGGAACAAAACCTTCTTTCTCAGTAATCCTGGGCGTTTCTCTTTAATTTCTTGATGTAAACGACGCAAAAGGGTGAAATAGTAAGCCGAGATTATTGATTCGCATTTCAGAAGGTAGTCCACCATAATAATACCTTTAACATCCCAACAAACTCACGCCATCACTTTTCCGGCCGATAGAATTGTGTCCCAGATTTTTTTCACTACTTGGATTGTTGTTTTGACTCTGGAGAATAGTGGTGAACCCTGGTTTCGTCCATTGTCACAAGCCTGTTAAGAAAATTTTACGGATCAGCTTCAAATATCCCCAAACAGTCGCGAGAAATCGTGAGTCGAATTCGTTTTTGTTCAACTGAGAGCAATCTGGGGACCCACCTAGCGGAAACCTTAGAAAATCCGAGTTCGTGGGCAATGACGTTTTGTATTCGTTCATGCGAGATGCCTATAGCGTCTGTAATCTCCCTGATAGTTATTCTACGGTCTTTGAATATGAGATCACACACTTTGCCGATATTTTCTTCAGTCGTAGCTGTCGTGGGCCGGCCGGAGCGAGGGTCATCATCGATGCTCTCTCGTCCACGTTTAAAGTCTGCAACCCATTTTTTCACAGTGGTATATGACGGACTGGATTACTCTAGTGTTGTTTTCATATCATCGTGGATCTCCTTGTTGTTCAATTTTTGCCATTTTTCCAAAAACTCTGCACTTGGTCTCACTAAACCCGTTCTAACCCAAAAACCGCAAATTCTACAGCAACAAAATTTTACACTGTGACAACCAAAGAAAGTATAAACTTATTGAGGGTTCTATAAAAAAATATTATAATTATTTTTTGGTGAAGCAGCGAACTTTTCAATCCATCCTCGTATCTAACAGTCGCATTTTTCTCGTTAGGTTACTTTCATATTTCTAAAACAAAGAAAGTTTAAAGTGTATTAAAAAATCTGATTGTTAGAACACTCTTTTTCATATTTTCCCGTCTAGTAACTTTTCAAAACTGCAATGAAATACAGAAAATAACAGAGAGATTAAAAACACGAATATCCAAGTTAGTTGAAAAGTTTTTTCATTTAATTTTTAACAAGGTTGTTTGTAAATATTTAGAATAAAGTTAAAAATATATCACATTAAAAGGGATTTAGTATTTTATTAACTAATTACATACTTATTTTGTAAACGAGAAAAATAGAGGTAAAATAAATCTGTATGTCAGGAAAATAAATACGACAAAACTTTTAAAAGCTACCAAACTAAAGTTTTATTTGAAAATAGAGAGAGCAAAAATAAATTTTAAAAATCATTCTTACATGTGAGGTACTTTCTTCCATTTCTACTGCAGTCACTCTGTATCTGTGCATAATTTGGAGCCTTTTGGCACTACATGGACGTGGCGAAAGAGAAAAAATATTCCGTCAAGATGCTTATGGTACTATTCATAAATAAACAGGAGCCCGAAAAGCTAATATTTCGTCTTTACAGGGCGACATATTTGAATCAGATAAAATATCTGGCGATAACGCTAGACAAACCTTTCAATTGAAATGTGCATCTGGAAAAAATAACTATTTCTTTATTGAACCTATACGTGATGATAACACTGGGCTCTATAACTTGGAGAAACAAGGACTACTATCAGTTGGCATAACCCAAATTGTTGATATTAGAGAGATCATTACATATTTGCCCCAAATCAATCGCATCCGTGGAGAGTTTATTACAATTGTTTTCTCTCCATACATATTTAGTAAGAGAGGTAAGATTGATTTTATATAGCCTGTATCATATGGCTAGAAGTACACTGCATAACAATATCAAGAACTAGCCTCCTGAGTGACACCCTGTCTCACCGAATACTGAGGATACCCTTAGACATTACATCTGAGAAATTTAAAAATAATTTACTGTATATTGTAATCCTTCCTGGAATGGAAGATTGGGATCAAAATAACTCTGGCCTATAATTTGTTTATTTTTTTATATTTATGTTTTTATGGGTATAGCACCCTTGCTGCAGGGAAATCCCTAAAGCGCTACAGGAGCGACACGTGTGCGGAAAAAGCGATTCACATTGGTCTTGAATCGCTGTAAATTGTACTCGTTGGGAAACACAGTCCTGGGCAAATTATTTCAAAGGGATGATATTCTCCATATAAAAGACTGCTTGAAAAGGGTTGTACGAAGAATAACAAACTGAACCTAATACGGATGTGAAGTATTAGCGCGACGTGTATTTCTAGCATGCACCGCTCTGGGAGGAATTAAGCCGGCTACATCCATCGAACAGTTTCCATGAAAATACTTGTAGAATAGACTCAAGTCGCCAACCGTTCTTCGACGTTCCAACAAATCAAGAATGCCGGCCAGTTCCGGGTCTCCAATCAGGTGAATAGCTCTTCTCTGAATAGAATCCAATACATGCATTGTATATTTGTGAGTAGAGCCCCAAACATGGGAGCAGTATTCCATAGTTGGTCGAATTTGAGCTTTATACAGAATTAATAGTTGTCGTAGAGTGTAAAGCTTTCTGGTTCGAAATAATATTCCCAGCTTTTGAGAAGCTCTCGTTCCTATGCTTGCAACGTGTTCATGTCGCGACATATTTGCTCCCAAATTAATGCCCAACAAATTGAGTGACTATGCGAGAGTAATGAAGTCCCCGATCTAACTATGTCGGGTTCAACAACGTTAACTTCCACTTGGTTACTGTCACCCCAAGATAGAATTTGTTCTAGGTCTTTGTTAAGTTGAATGACTTCCTACTGTCTACAGATATTAGTCTGAGTAGCGGTCAAAGTGAAAGAAGAAATAAGCGTACTATCATCTGCAAAGCTGTAGATTGGATTCCCGGTCTTTTTCAGCAGATCGTTATTGAGAAGAGAGTAGGAGACAGCATGGAGCCCTGGGGCACACCGGCGTTGATAGTGAAGGTATCCACTGCGTAACGTAAAGAACGCTCTCTGAGGAAACATGAGAGCCACAAACAGAACTTTTTAGACATACCAGAAGAGCGTAGCTTAGCCAACAATCTATCGTGCCAAACGCTGTCGAATGTCTTGGATATATCAAGAGCAACTGCTCGTGATTCTCCAAAATGTTCAATTGCATTGTTCCAAACATATGTTACATACTCCTGTTGATCTATGTTTATGAAAGCCATATTGATGGTCGCTAATAATGTTGAATTCTTCAAGATGCTGATTGATAGCTTTTTTCAGTGCAATGTGACTGGCCGGTAGTTATTTGGCAAGGTCTTCTTACCTTTCTTAAGTATCAGCTGAACTGTGGCACATTTCCAGCAGGAAGAAAATATTCCCTTTCTGTAGGATAAGTTGAAAAGTCTACAGAAAACTACTGTTAGTTCCCTCGCATAGTTTTTGAGTACTATGGCAGGTATTTTGTCAGCGCCAGAAGCTTTTTTTGTGTCTAGTTTCATTAAAATACGTTTTATGATATGCTGTCTGAAGACATTATCGGGCATCCTTGACTACACTATGGGAATAGTAGGTGGTGTTTTTCCTTGGAAATCGACAGTAGAATATGAAGCAGAGTCCAGTTCGCTTTCTTAACAGGTGTTGTTGCAATAGAATTATCTGGCCGTGTGAGTAGTGGTATGGTGGATTTAGTGAAATTTTTTACTAACTGCCTTAGCGACTGACTAAAAGGACCTGGGGACCTTTGCATCTGTTCCGGGCACGAACAAAGATATTACGATTTATGGCGTTAGGATTTTCACGCCATTGTCGGTAGGCAAGATGTTTAGAAGTAACAGCTTCTTTGCATTTTCGGTCAAACCCAGGCATTTGTTCGAAAAAGGGTGTAAGCTTCCATATCAGCCAAAATAACATCGGAAACCTCCTTGGCGTAGTCACATGGATCGTCGGTTCGAAAACACGTCTAACCAAGGGAAAGTTCGAAAATATTCCATGAGTTCTTCCCATTTAGCAGATTTGTAATGTCAAATCTTGCGTGGTTTAGGCGCTTCTCTGTCACTGTAGGATACTCGATGTCGAAAGCAGTTTATGGTCGGAAGAATCTAAAGGCGGATTTACGGTGACAGAGTAAATCGCTGGATTGGTGCTTAAAAACAGATCACGAACACCACCACAACTGATTGAGAATGATTCAGCTTTACGACCTTGTTCATCGGTAGTATTTAAATACTTAAGCCAGTTGATATTGTGGACATTAAAATCGCCCCGGATGGCAATTTCGGCATTTAGATAGTTAATTTTTAAATAATCGATAGTGTCTGCAAGACAAGCGAAAAGTGTTCTAAAGTTAGTATCACTTGGTGGTCTATAGAGGATGCAGATGAACCTTGTGGTTTGTTGAGTCGTTATTTTTAACCACATAACATCTAAGTTTTGAGGCTCCAGAGCCTCTTCTCGTTGGTAAGAGAGGTAGCTTCTGACGAAAAGACAGATTCCAAAGTTACGCCTAAATCGGGAATAGAAGTCGTACCCAGAATAAAGATGTGCTGGTGGATGAACTGACCTTGGTTTCACAGAGAGCGAGCATATGGGGTTTATTTGCATTATTTTTATTTGCATTTGCCGATCATTTCAAAACTAGAAGAATCTGGAATCATTTGTGGCTATATTTCAGAGCAACAATGACTGCTAGTCAAGTTGGTTTTAAAGCACTTGTATCCGAACATTGTAATTCAAAGTCGGAAGGAATTTGCTGAAAGGTTAAAATTTGTAAGTGGATTCTAACTATGCTTGAAAATAGAATCATAAGGACTGTCAACTAAAGTTGTTAGGGAAAGGGAGGGTTGCTCTTGTCTTTGCAGTCATAGATCTGGACTTACGCGTTCTTTGAACGCTTTTGATACCCTACATACGCAGTCTATGGTGGGATGAATATCAGGATGGTATGATATGATCCAGGCCTGTCCAGTGTCATATATTCTTCAGCCATTTTCGGCGTCCTGGACCTCCCTTCAACTTTGTCCTCTATTAACAACCGGAGAAACGAGTATCTTGAATCCCTGTAGATATGTCCCAAGAAGCGACTTCTTGGGACATATCTGTTTTTTAACAAATCAGAAAAATTCTCTCTTTCCATTCGCCACAAGATCAATTTGTTACGGATTTATTAAACATATTCCCAAGGTCCGGCTTCAACTCTCAAGTTTAATTAAGAAATAAATTTACACTATAGAGTGGGGTTTTTTTTTCTAGCAGATCTTAAATTTCAAGAAGAATGAAGGTAGCAGAGAGTATAGAGCCCTGGAGCACATCAGCACTGACTAAAAATATCAGAAAACTCTCTCTTCCACAGAAAAGAAACCGGAGAGCCATAAACTAAACCTTTCAAACATCGTATAACAGCAGCTCCGCCAATTTATGCATATTGGCCAGGTAAAAGTCAATAATGCCTTTCTCAATGTTCTTGAGTTTTCCCTAACCTTTTTTTAAGCAAGCCGATTAAAAAGTAAAACTTTTATTATAAATCCAATATCATATTTTGTGTTCCTTATCACTTTCCATGAGCTTATTACTTTCTTGTTGACATACATTTTCGTAAAATGTTTTAGACAGTAGAATATTAAAAGAATATTATTTGGACAATCAGCTTTTTAACAAGATTTCAAACTTTTTTTTAGATTTACGCTGAAGGTAAAAATAATGTAAAAAGTTACACAAAAATAAAATTTTAACGTAAACATGACTTTGTAATAATAGGATTTGCACATACCATTATTAAGGAAAGGCAAGATATAAGACATGAAAATTATCGTGAAGGCGTAATTTAATAAGTGATTTGGCATCAGTATTCTTATATATGTTCCTTGTAGAATCATTGCAAAATCTACTAATCTGCAATAATATACATAGTATATACAAATAATTCTTGGACTGATGCTTTTAAAGAAATACGAGTGTAAAATTTTAATATGTAAAATTCATCATTTCTCCACACAGCGACTACTTCTTTCGTATGACAATTGATAGGACCTCTCAAAGCCTCCGTCGAAACTCCGTTCAAGAATCGCTGTCACTTTTATTCGAATTGCCGTCATACCCTCAAAATGCTATCTTCTCATGGCCAATCTTACACGTTGAAATAAGAATAAAGTCACTTGGAGCTAGATTCAGTGAATAAAGCGAATTTGTAATCAGACTAATGGATTCTTGAGTCAGAAAGTTGGTAACACGCATTGAAGTGTAGGCTGACGCATTGTTGTGCAGCAAAGATGAGTTACCGGACTTCTACTTCTGCCCTTAAAAGGTGATGAACGTTCCAGTGACAATGGTGTCTAGGGGCTTAAATTCTCAGTTAATAATTCTACGAGTTAAAGAATTTTCGTTTTCTTTACTTTTGAATTGGAGCTCTCCTAGACACTTATCAATGGCCACATTGTCGTTGAGGAAGTTCGGATGTCCGTTAGTAAAATTTTGAGAAGCGTCGATCTATTTCTATTCTCCTGTGAATGCATTTGGAACAATTCTCGCACATAGTTTTTTCCCGTAACACATTATGAACGATATGCGTAGTTGTTTTTCTCTATTAGTCAGTGATCTTAGATAAGCAGCTCGCGCGATGAACATTTTCATCATTAGTGCTTGTTGGTCGGCTTGCTCTCGCATGTATCGTCTTCCAACGACAATCCTTGAACTTCCATATACCATTATTCCATATCTACCTTTCGACATTTAGTACTTTTTGATAGCATTTTTATTGAGTAAAAAATAACAATTACTGGTAGTTGATGGTTCCATTTTTTGACCAAAAAACGATTAACATAGGTTAACTCTGGTTAACTGACGCCAACTAATCTTAATTTTTTCAGAAACATAAGACAAAGTTGAAATTACTCAGTTTTGATTTCAACAATAGATAGACCCATTTATAAATTTTGTTTCAAATCAGTATGAAATCTTTCTGAATAGATTTTTCAAACTTTCGACTTGGACTTCGACATTGCCTAACATCTAATAGCCACTGTTTGGTAAAATCGTCAATGTATGTTATGATATATATATATATATATATATATATATATATATATATATATATAAATTATTTAATAAATACATTAGAAAGGATGACTCCTGGTATCAAATAGAAGGCACACGGATAATTGATTTTTTCCTTTTTACATTTCATCGTATGGTTTACCTTTTCATTTTAAGGCATTTGTCATCACATAACTGCTCATTATCAAGTCAACTGTCAAAACGCCATATGTCATTTGTTTCCATGGAGTGTTTACATTATGTTCATATTATTTTTCTTCGGATCTTCTGTGGTTTCTAATGGTTTCATACCTATTGAAGTATTTTTGCTTACAGAGCATAGAAAGTATCTTGTAATATTTATAATATCCAAGACCAGCTTTTGTTACTTAAATTGTTGTAGAGAAGGAAGAAAGAGAAGACAAAAGTAAGATGCTATTTAATGCCTCTTCAGAAATATTAAAAGCACCTATTTACAAATTTTTTTAATTTTAATTTCAGGGCTTTTTTTGTATTATCTGATATTTTTCAAGCTCGATCCTGTTAATGGTGTACCATGAAGAAGCACCAAATATCAAAATCAAATTATTTTCTATAGGTTGATTTTAGTTCTTCAGTATATTTTACTTTTTTTATTCATCAAGAAAAAACTGAGAAGTGTGTGAATCGTTTTGTTTGTGTTGTTCTTATAGTTAAGATGTTTGTCAGAACATATCAATTGATATCCTTATTGTAACCTTTAACTTTGTTTTGCTGAAATAAATGGCTTTGGTTTTGCCATGGTTTAAGTTAAATCTTTAAACCCTCACACGCAGCTATAATTTATTTACGATTTGCTGCGGCTTCTTAATAATTAGTCTTGACTGTCTTAAAACTGCAGTATCGTCAGCAAAAAGGTAGAGTTTGTTGTAAATTATTTTCAAAAAATTTAGGGACTACAGTGAATAAATTAAACAAGGGGAGTGACAACGAAAAACCTTGCGGTACTTCTACTGAATCGTTGAATTTTCTGTTTCTATTCTAAAAAATAAATAATGAGCTGGATGGGGAAATTTGATATACGCATTCTGCCAGATCTTGCCAAATATCAACAGTAGATTTTAGCAAATACTACATACCAAACAATGTTTATAACTCCTTGAATATATATACTCAGTGTTTTAAAAGGCTATTATAGGTGTGACAAAATTATTCAGTCATCTGGCAGGCGTATTATTACAAACCATATAAAGTAAAATATAGATTATATCATTATGTTCTTAGTACTAACCGATTCTCGTGGTCCTCCTGATGGCCAGAAAATAATCCTTGATGATGTATCTGTCATGTTTAGTATATGGAACACACTTATAAGATTACGTCAGTTCTGTCCGTTTGTCACATCCAATTTTCTCCGAAACTATTTGTTATAGAAAGTTGAAATTTGGCATATAGGAATTGAATGTCGAGAATTTGCAAATGCAAAATGACCAACAAATAAAGATCCCATGAATGCTATATTCCATGCCTTTCCTCCTACGACTATAGTTTCTGAGCCTATACTCTTCATCAGGTAGGCTTAGGCAACGTTATCGATCGTTAAGACCAGAGTACCGTGGAGAGTCAAGTTGGAATTACTCTCGCTGGGTTATAGCAATCATGGTACTTTATGTAGGCAAACAAGGTAGTTTCGAACATCGAAAACTGCTCAACTATATAAACCTAACATTGTTAGGAAGGATAAATCAAATCGATATTCCGAAATAAAATTTCGGAATATTATTTGTTACTTGATTGGTCACTACAACAGCAAATTCTCGACATTCTGTTGGTAATTTTGCATTTTCAAATTCTCGACATTCTGTTGTAGTGACCAATCAAGTAACAAACCATATTCCGAAATTTTATTTCGGAATATCCATTTGACATATAGGAATTGATGACCACATCAGAGCCGTGTGGTTAGTTTTTGTCATCGAGTAGGGTGTCAAATGAAGCTTGTAAAAACACGAGTTCGAAAATATATATGATGTAATACTTGCGCACATTTTTCTTTGCATTATAATTTAAAAATTGAAAAAATCACTGTCTTCCCCCTTATCTCGAAAAGTATTGATCAAAAAATTTTAAAAAATTTCTGGAATATTCTCCACACGGTGTAGATTGAACGAAAATTATAACGAGCGCATTACATTTAATAATTTATCTGGTATATAAAAAAAACAAGGTTATCAGTTTTCAACAAATTTTGTTGAAAACCCAAAATTTTTTATTTTAAAAGCAATCACCGTACGGAACACTGTTTGCGCTAGTCCGACTTGCACTTGTCCAATTGTTTATTTTTAATTCAATAGGACGATGCAAAATGTTACTCTAATAATAATTTTATCTAAATGTATATTAAATTAAACATCCAACCTGTTCCAACAATTTAATTACAAACACCTCTGCACTTTAAACGAAACGCTCTTCTCCAATGTACAATTAATGGTTAAAAAGATAGTTTAAAATATCATTTATAACGTAGAGTTGTTTCTAAAAGTTTTAGAACAATTACGTTTCATGTAATTACCTGTCTAACTTTATCACAGGTAAACTTTTAATAAATCTTGCTTTGCGGGAAACAGGAGGAATAGAATCGCTTTCTTGTGGAATTTCAACAATGCTTAGTTCGGAATGGTTTGGATTTATTTATTGCTGCACACTTAACAGTGTGCACTTAGGAGAAGTTAAGAGCTTAAAATTGAAGCTCTCTCGGTTGTAAATAATGATAACTGATGTTTATTTTTGTGTTCTGTGCTGAAAGCTGGAAAAATTATTATTACTTAAAACTATGAAGAGCCTTAAACATTTTTTTAACAACACTCTTATGCTCCATAATAACTTAATTTTTTAAATGTATATAAAGCTTTTTTGGTAAGTAAAAATTGATTTCCTTTTAGGGCAGATATTGATTGTTATAACTTATTATCTCGAAATGAGGTAAAGACCGAAAAATTCGGACTTTTTCAAATGTTGGTATTAGTTCTACTTAACAACACTTTTGAACGCTTGTAATGTACAATGTTGATTGAAGTAACTTTTCTATAAATAACATGACAATTGGATAAAAAATATATATTGAAAGTCAAAGATTTTCAGACATAAAAAAGAACTGCGATTAGACTAAAATAACAGTAGTTATTGTTTTTTTTTTTCCGAAAGAAATTCTGATCTATCTATAATATATAAATAATAAAATCAACAAAGGTGACGTATAGTTATTATTACATGTAACAATAACATAGTACGGTTTCAATCAATAATTCGTAACACATATTTCATTCATAAATATTTAATTTTTGTTAAACTTTTGTTAGTTAACATTACGAAAATGTTTATGCTCATGTAGCGTAACTGCAGACTCTACTGATGTCATGCTAATATTTCTTAATAAATTTAAACGGTCTTCAGTTAGTTACAATATTTACTATTTGTAAACTCGAGAATAAATAATGATAATGAAATTCGACTCGTGTGGAAAGTGTTTCTGTTTTCTTTTTTCATGAGTGAAAAACTCTGTCTGATCTTCCGAGTATTTTAACCTCGGGTTTAGCAATTAGTCATAAAAAATAAAAGCCAGGCATATTGTTGGTTGAACTGTATAAAAGTTAGATGATTTTTTAACTGAAATGTAAGAAGTGAAACAGAATTTCGGTTTGGAATAACAAATTGTGTATGTTATTTTCGTTAGTGAATAATTTTTCTAAAAACAATATAATTTAAATATGGTTTAGTTTGCAGCATTAGGGGTTTATTTTAAATTGTAAAGGTTGTCATTCTTTTAATTTTTGAAGACACAATATAACAAAATCTTGGATTTGCATGACAACATTGCAACTGCCCAGATTCTAATAATTTATTTTTAATGTTACTTCTGATTGCAACCATTAGCGTAGAGAGGAGCGCCATTTATCGTTAGTATCTTTGTTTAAATAAAATTACAACAATATTGGTGTTTTAATAGTAATTTAAAAGGGTATTCAGGATTAAATACATACATATATATATATATATATATATATATATATATATATATATATATACATATGTATATATATGGTGTACAAGTATGAAATGCGGATTTTTTTTCTAAAAAAACATGTTAAATTCGGAAGAATGATAAAAAGTGCTTTATTCAAAGTATGCTCCATCGCTTGTTATACATTTTTCCCATTTTTCAGGCAATTTGTGAATACCACGCCAGTAAAAATCTTCCCCTTTTGCTGCGAACCATTCATCGAGCCATTTTTTCACATCTTCGTACGAACCAAAGCGCTGCTCAGCAAGTGCGTGACCCATCGATGCAAACAAGTGGTAATCGGAAGGAGCCAAGTCTGGTAAGTAAGCCGCATGGGGTAAAACTTCCCAGCTGAGTGCTTCCAATGTGTCGCGAACTGGTTTTGTCGCATATGATGGAGCATTGTCATGAAGAAAAATGACTTTGTGTTCCCTCTTTAGGTATTCCAGCCTTTTTTCAAACAGCGAACGGTCTAAATCGGTCAATTGTTGTTAGTAACGTTTAGTATTAACCGTTTCCCCAGGTTTTAATAGCTCATAATAGACCACGCCCCTCTGGTCCCACCAAGTATCGGCTTTCCGCCAAAGCGATTCGGTCTTGGGATCCATGTGAATGGTGCGCCTGGGTCTACCCATGATTTTTTGCGCTTGGGACTCTCAAAATAAATCCACTTTTCATCCCCTGTAAGTATACGATGCAAAAACGATTTCCTTTTGTACCGAGCGAGCAAAATGTGACACGTGTTTTTGCGCTTTTCCATTTGCCTGTCGTTCAACTCATGTGGTACCCATCTACCGGTCTTCTGATTTTTCCCATCTCTCGTAGCCGATTGGAAACAGCTTGTTGGCTAACGCTCAATTGATCGGCGAGTTGTTTTTGTGTTTGCGAATCATCTTCGTCCAACAATGCTTGCAATTCCATATCTTCATATTTTTTTGGCGATTTTCCACATTCCTTGTCTGCAACATCGAAGTCACCACTTTTGAAACGCCGAAACCATCGTTCACACGTATCTTGCGATGGAGCATGTTCACCATAAGCTTCTCGAAGTAATCGGTGTGATTCAACAGCAGTTTTCTTCAAATGAAAACAAAAAATTTATGCTGTCCGCGAATGCTCTTTGTTCGGTATAAACTTCGACATATTGAACACAAACACTATGCACACACTTTTCCACTTTATCACTCGTGCGCGTCTGACACTTGTTGATGACACAACAAAATGGCGCAGTGTCAAATCTTTATAGCACAAACTGCCTTGGTGCACCATCTGTTGTCTGAAATCCGCACTTCATACACCATTTATATATATATATATATATATATATATATATATATATATATATATATATATATATATATATTTATATTTACATAATAGAGGAGAAACGCTCGTGAACTATCTTAAAAAACGAAATATTGTTTTGCTTAAATACCTTCTTTAAGAAACAAACTCAAAGAAAAAGGATATGGCATAGCCCAGACGGACAAGTGAGCGAAATAGATTATATCTTCGCGAACAGGAGCAACATATGTAAAGACGTATCGATGCTAAACCAATTCCACACCGGGAGTGACCATAGATTAGTACGCGCTCATATACAAATTAATACAAAATTAGAAAGGAAGGAACTAATGATTAAATATAAATTCCCGACAAGCGATGTTCTGCTCCTAAACAAGGAAACATATCAAAAGGAAATAGAAAAGAAACATGATCCAATGACACTTCAAGATAAAAACGTAGACGAAATAACAGAAAAAAATAGGAGAAAGCATACGCACTGTAACCAAGAAGATATGTGACAGGGCAAAAAATCAATTCAATAATAAACTAGGACCGGAGACAATAAGGTTGAGTGCAGAAAGCAGAAAATTTGATAGAGACACTCCCGCATATAAAACTATAAATAACACAGTCAAAAAACAAATAAGAACAGAATTAGAAGGTCATAAAATGAAACAGATATTAAATACCACAGAAAATAATAAAAACATGAGGGTATTAAGATCGAGCCACACAAAGGGATGGCAAAGAATCATAAACATCAGAAATACAAACGGAAACTTAGTCTCACACAAAAAAGAAATGGTTAGAGAAATACAACAATTCTACGAAAGACTATACAAAACAACGATATCAAACCCTAAAGGACCTCCTAGACACATTTTGAATATGGGCTCAGAAGACCTACCAGAAATATCACATTCAGAGATTAAGTATGCTTTCCAAAAAATGAAAAACGGAAAAAGCCCCGAAGAAGACCAAATAACTGCCGAAATGCTAAAGATAGGGGGAGAAACATTAATAGAGACGATGAGAATACTAATGAATAAATGCCTTGAAAAGGGAAAAATACCGGAATCCTGGAAAAACGCAGAAGTCATTCTTAATACACAAAAAAGGAGACCAAAGAAATATAGAAAACTATCGACCTATAAGCCTATTGTCAAATCTGTATTAACTAGAATTATAACTAATCGCCTGACTACAAAACTAGATTCATGCCAACCCGTGGAATAAGCAGGCTTTCGAAATGGAGTCAGTACTATCGATCACCTACAAACACTCAAGACAACCATAGAAAAAACAACAGAATACAACATTCCTTTACATTTGGCGTTTATAGATTACCATAAAGCATTCGACAGTTGTGAAATCTGGGCATTCTTAACAGGAATAGTAGAAGCAAGAATCGATTCGAGATATTCATTAGAGACATATATGATAAGGCAACCTTTTAAGTAAAAATTGACAACGATCTCAAGACAGATAAAATAACATTCGGCAAAGGCACAAGACAGGGTGACATTATCTTGCCTAAGCTATTCACCCTGGCCTTAGAAAATAGGATTGGGAAGAAAGAGGTCTCAATATTGATGGGGTACACCTAAACCATCTAAGGTAAGCCGATGATATAGTTTTAATAAGTACCGATGTTTAAGAACTAAACATCATGATTAACGAGCCAGATGAAGAATCTAGGAAAATAGGACTTAAAATGAACATAAACAAAACTAAAGTGATCAGTAGTCGTCAACATGATATCATCGTAGATAATACAGTCATAGAGAAAGTTGAGCACTACTATATCTCGGTCATAAAATCAAAATAGGTTAAGAGAACCAAAGTACAGACATTAAAAGCAGAATTCAACTAGCATGGATAGCATTCGGGATACTAAGCTTTATTTTTAAAGATAAGGAAATACCATTGCACTTGAAAAGGAAAACATTCGACAGCTGTGTACTACTGGTAATTACATACGGTCATGGCTATAACGAGGAAGATAGCAGAACGATTAAGAGTCACTCAGAGATCCATGGAAAGAATAATATGAGGTGTCAGCATAAGAGATAAAATACGTAACTGTATCATACGGGATAAAACCAAAATAGTGGATGTTATGGAGCGGCTCTTAATGGCAGTGGAGTGGACACGTAGCGAGGCAAGATACGTTGTTGCATGCAAAGGGGCAGCAAAATTTGTCTCCGGTAGGAGACAGGTACAAATAAAACACATATTTAATTAGCAGTTCAATAAGTGAAATGATAAGTAAAGTCCAAGCAGACATCATAAAATTGTAAGGACTAAATTATTTTTTAGAATTGGCTGTTCAATATACCTGATAATCTAAAATTGTTCTATCAATAGTAGTTGAAAAACTTACTTTGTGGTTCAAATCCATTTATGAAGTAAGGGCATGATTGATTGGCAATTTTTCCTGCTGGTGTTTCCGGCCAACATGACCAACCGTCAAACCAGGTTGGACAAAAGAGACCTGAAAAATGAAAATTTTAGTATAAATAAGTGGCTAAAACTTGAAATTAAAGTCTTGAAAACAATTTATGGGATATTACTATTATATATTTTTAAGATAATACCCTTATACAAAAATGATACGGCTACATTTTTTTACCACAGTTAGTTAAATGTAGCCAGAAGATTTATTACTTCTATTATAAGCCTTATATTTGGCCATATATTTACCCTACTCATCTTAAAAAAAAATGTTATAGAATTCCACTTATGCAAGTTATGTGGAACTGTTGGAGACTTGAGGCATATTTTTTTGAATATCGCAAATATAGTAATGCTTTATACACAAAATTACCAAAGAACTACTGTACACCAGGATCGTTAAACTGTCTATATGTACTCACACTTTCAGATAATTTTCAAATTTAAAGGATCGTCATGTCTTATGTATACAAAAACAATATTAAACCTTAAATTCTAGATAAAATTACGAGGGCCTCCTTTAGAGTTTTTATAAATGACCACAAGATAGCGCTATTGAGATGTGACATTACCATTGTTGTAAAATTTGTTATTATTAAAACAGTGGCAGCTCAGAAATTGGCCGAGTAGTTTGTTTACAGTGAGCGTTAAAAAAACAGTTTTGTGAACAAATGGAAATTTCACGTGAAGGTTTTCGTTGGATGATTTTTTTACGATTTCAGTAAAGGCCTAACTGAACAACAATACCTCAAATCGCTTCGTTCAACTTTTGGTAATGAATTACCATCAGAAAAGACTGTTTAAAATTTTTTTGCCGAATTTCGCGAAGGTCGACCAAAATCGGTTGTTGGTCCAAAATACATCGATGCTGTGCACAACCGTGAGACAGAGGGATCGTTAGGCATATCGAAGACTACAGCATATTCGATTTTGCATGAACACTTAGCTGTGAAAAAGATCTGTTTCCGATAGATTCCACATAATTTGACTGAACCTCAAAAACGAGCTCGTGTCAATTGATGTAAGGAAATGCGCAAAAAATTCGACCGAAGACATACCAAAAAACTTGGATATATTCGTACGAGTTAGAAACTAAGCAGCAGTCAACTGTTTGGGTGTTCCAAGATGAACCCTATTTAACAAAAGGGGTTCGTTCGCGAAGCAATTCCATGAAAATGATCGCTTTGGTTATACAGTCCCTGGCCAAATTATTAGACGCACTGCAAGATTTCATGTAAAATATTAATTACCGAGTGATATTGTACCGTTTTATTATTTTAAATTGATTTGTTTTTTATTTTTATATTATCCAATCAATTACCTATTTATTTGATATAAATAAAACAGCATTAATTTAGAAAAGCATAAGTTTATTAAGTTTTAAAGAAAAGTGAAATTAATGTTAGTAAAAGTCAATATTTAGTTGAGCCACCTTTAGCCGCTATCAAAGCTTTAATTCTGCGCGGCATGCTATCAATGCAAGATTGTACTGTCTCCTGCATTTGAGGATGATGATTCCACACATGAATAATCTTTTCTAGGAGCTGGGTTTTGTTGGGAATCACATCTTTAGCCACTTCTCTTTTCATCAGCTCCCACACATTTTCAATGGGGCCAATCCAACAGAGGGATATTTTTTTCTGCCAAAAAAGCTTTAACAGACCGAGCAGTGTGGCAGGGAGCTCCATCTTGCATGAAAGTGAATGGTTCCCCATTTGGAAACCATTCTCTGAGCTGCGGAATCAACCGATTTTGTAATACTTCTTTGTACTGATCTTGCCTCATTATTCCTTTGACGACGTACAGACGTCCAGTGCCCTTGCCGCTGATGACTGACCAAATCATCACTTTGGTGGGATGTTTAACCGTCGGGACAACACAATCAGGATGAAACTTTTCTCCATGACGACGACGCACATACTGAGCTTTATTCTGCAAAATTTCGAATGTGCTTTCGTCACTGAAGCAGACCTGTCAAAAATAGGAAAAATATATAAACTTCCATGTTTATTTGCTTTATTTAACTGAAAATGATAATAATGTATCAATTATTGATTAAATTGCTGTATCTTACCGATCTCTAGAAGTCCACATCTTTGTCTTGCCATTGTTTGGCCCACTTTAGGCGCTTTGCTTTCATTGCAGCTGTTAACTTGGGCTTCCTGGCGGGGCGACAGGCCTTAAAATCTAATTCTTTCAATTTTCTTCGAACAGTGCGCTCAGAAGCATTTACGCTAGCATCCTGGAGTTGTGATTTTATTACCTTTGTGGTAGCAAATCTGTTTTCTACACAAATTTTCTTCAAACATCTCTCTGACCGTGGAGTGAAAATTGGTTTTCTACCGCATCTTTTCTTTCTTTTCGGGCTTAATTCCTTCCCTGACTCAATTTTCTTTTTTATGCGTCGTACACTAGCTTCAAAAACCTCCAATCTTCGTGATATTTCTCGGTTTGTAAATGTTTTCGCAATCACAAGGGCCTTCACTTCAGCTTTTTTACGTGGTGAAAGATCGCCTTTTCTATCCATAATGAAAATAGTCCAATTACTTTTTCAAAACACTGCATACAAAATAAAATAATAACTGAGTAGTATAAAACTGTTAAACAAACAATCACAGTCCATAAAGCCACAGAAACACGTCCGTACCTGACTCGATTCCGATCGCGACTGATACAGGTTTGTACTTCTTTACGTTCATGTATCACTTTGTCAACACAGTGTTGCCATATGTTAAAAATAAATACAAATGTGTAGTCTACAACAATTCTTTTAAATAAAAATCAATAATATTGTAGTTTAAATATACCATTATTGCATAAAAACTCTTACGAAACATAAAATTACTAAAAAAAATACAGTGCGTCTAATAATTTGGCCAGGGACTGTATATACATATACGTGTATATATATATATATATATATATATATATATATATATATATATATATATATATATATATATATATATATACTAGCCTTATCTCCCATTATCTCTACATAATTTCCATTATCTAGGCTTATCTCTGCTCATCTCCCATTATTTCCCCTTATCTCCCATTATTTCTCCTTATCTCCCATTATCTCAACATAACTCCTATTATCTAGACTTATCTCTGCTTATCTCCTATTATTTCTACTTATCTCCCATTATTTATACTTATCTCCCATTATCTCACCTTATCTTCCATTATCTAGGCTTATATCGAATTATATAGAACATATGTATAAATTTATAAAAACATGTAAATCGGATAAGTGGTTCTCAAGTGATAAGCGTACTAACGGACAGACAGACAGACAGACAAAGAGACGTTGCACTTTATATATATTATATTCTTTGCAACATGATATTGTTCCATATTTAATGGTTTAGGCAGTGTATTGTACGAGAACGCGCTAACGGTAACCTTTTTTCCGACTTGATTCACTGCTTATTCTTTATGTTATATAACGCAATAAAATATATCCTATAACCTGGCCAGAGAACATAAGTTTGTTTAAAAAAAAGCACGTAACGCACTAACGGACAGACAGACAAACACAGAGACATTGCGTTTTATACATATTATAGATAGATAACCTGGCCAGAGAACATATGTATGTTTTTAAAAAAAAGCACTTAAATCGGATAATTGGTTCTCCAGTGATAAGAGCACTAACGGAGAGGCAGACAGACAGACAGACAGACAGATATACGTTACATTTTATATATATTATAGATGTAATGAAATATATATCTATAACCTGGTATGAATTTAAAAATCACGTAAATCGGATAAGTGGTTCTCGAGGGATAAGCGCACTAACGGATAGACAAATAGACAGAGAGACGTTGCGTTTTATATATATTATAGATATAGATTATTATTATTATTATATAACCTGGCCAAAGAATACATGTATGAATTTAAAAAAAGACACGTAAATCGGATAACTGGTTTTCGCGTGATAAACGCACTAATGGACAGATAGACAGACAGAGAGACATCTCATTTTATATATATTATAGATTATAGATATTCTTTGCTACATAATATTGTTCCATATTTAATGGTTTAGGTTGTGTATTGCAAGGGAACGCGCTAGCAGCAAACTTTTTTCCGACTTCATTCCCTATTATCGTCACTGCTCATTCCTTATGCTACCTATCGTAATGAAGTATAGTCTATCACTGACCAGAGAACATATGTATATTTAAATATACGTAAATCGGATAAGTGGTTCTCCAGTGATAAGCGCACTAACGGGACAGACAGACAGAGAGACTTTATATATTTTATATATATATATATATATATATATATATATATATATATATATATATATATATATATATATATATATATATAGTATATATGTCTGTCTGTCTATCCGTTATATATGCGCTATATATATATATACTGGAGAACCATATTATCCGATTTATATATATATATATATATTTAATATATATATATATATATATATATATATATATATATATATATATATATATATATATATATATATATATATATATATATATATATATAGAGGACCGAAGAGCAGTTAATGCGGATGCTACACAATAATTTGTTTGCCAAAAGTCATTGATGAAATTAAGAAAAACAACCGAAAACTTCGTATCATTCTTCATCATGACAATACCAGCTTTCACATAGCATGTCAAGCAATTGATTATGTGATGGAGAAAAATATCGAATTAATGTCTCATTGTCCGTATTCACACGATTTATCGCCCAACGACGGTAATTTTGATCACCTAAAAAAACTGTTGAATCCTTCTAAAACCATGTTTTTGAGGTACCAACGTCAAAGTGGAAAAAATATTTCGAGAATTGGTTCGAACGCATGCAAAAGTATATAGATCTTAAAGGCGAATATTCTGAGAGCAGCGAGTAGCAACGGCTCAATCTCTGTGAATAGGTTTTGATACACTAAAAATTCAGTATAAAGTATTCCAATTAGCGACTGGCTGTATGCTAGGACTGTCGAAACCAAAATATGATTTAAAAAAAATTTAAAGAAATGTTTTTAGAAATTATACTGAAAAAATAAAAACTAAATAACCGGCCCACTGCAAGTCGGACTTGCGCAATTAGTGTTCCGTACATTGATTGCTTTTAGGATAAAAAATTTTGTTACAGAGGAATAAAATGATTAATGACTTCATAAAACACACTTCAAGTTTTCAACAAAGTTTGTTTCCGATCTTTGTTGAAAAGTGATGACTGAATCTTTTTGTATATACAAGATAAACTACTAAACGTAATGTACTCACGATAATTTTCGTTCAATCTACACTCTGTGGAGAATATTACAGAATTTTTAAAAAATTCATTAATCAGTACTTTTCGAGATAAGGGGGAGGACTGCGATTTTTGACAATTTTTAAAAATGATACAATGACAAGTGTACGCAAGTGTTACATTGTTTGTAGTTTTGAACTCGCGTTTTCACAAGCTTTTATTTGACATGCCACTCGATAACCTGGTAAAGAAAATTTTTTTCACTTCCGATTTCACCCCCGTAAATTAATTTTCAAAACTACACGGCTCTGGTGGAGTCATCAGTTCCTATATTAGTGCCAAATTTTAATTTCTATGTCAAACAGTTTCGGAGAAAATCGGGTGTGACGGACAGACGGAGAACAGAAGTGATTTTATAAGTGTTCCGTACGGAACGCTAAAAATATCAATATAACGTTAAATGGAACTTATTATGACCAGTTGTGAGGCGCCAAACATTATTATTGTTTACACAGTTAATATACAATATGATATAAAATATGATATTATGAAATATACAGTAACGGATTTGTGTAGACTTGATTATTGAACATCTAATCTTAACTGTATAACTACCATGGCTTGGAAACAAATAATCAAAAACTAATTTACTATTACTCGGTGTTAAATATTTATAAACACATAAAAAAACATAGTTAAAACGCACACAAATTTTAAAAATTACTTAAATACTAAAACTGAAACTTAAAATTCTATTATTTTATGCGAACCAGATTAATGCAATATTATTGTGCGTAAAAATATTAGTTGTAATGATAGCAAATCTGTAAATTCTACGCAATTATACAAAACTCTCAACTGGACTCAAAATTATAATCATATAAGACCAACTTAATTAACTTGATAAAACTATTCTATACTCGCAAAATCTACCTAAATACTTTTATGCATGAAATGATTTTGGCACCGGAATATCACTACTTCTTTAATAAAATTAAAATTCAACATTCATAACATTAACATAAAAAATCAATACATCGAATTGAAAAATATGAATATTCATGTAAATACAGCGATATAATAATTTAGAAAAGTATTTAAAAATTCATTTTTAGTTACTAATATTTTAATTGTGTGTAGAAAAGCCCTTAATCGGAGGCCATCTATTGCCATAGACCAACAGAGGAATGGCTAGCCATATATATATATATATATATATATATATATATATATATATATATATATATATATATATATATATATATATATATATATATGTATATCATCAAAAGGTAAAATAAACAGTGTTCACTTTTCTGATCTTTCAAGGGTAGGCCCTTAACTATTGAGATCTCTGTTTCTTATTGTTTACTCAAAAAAAATATATTATGATAACCTAATTTCTCCTTCGCCAAACAAAAATCAAATTATGTCGCGAATAATGACAAAAAAATTTTAAAGGAAAAAGCACATTTCTTATTTCCTGAAACAAAATAACATTGTTCATAACGAGAAAGAAAGGCAAATAAAATTAATTTATTGTTCTTTTCCATTGGTAAAAATATCTTATATAGTATTACATAAAATATCAATATATCATCAATATCGGCATCACTGAACTTGGATATCTTAGATTCTCTGTTACCGATTTCAATAATCTTGATTGTACTGATAATTTAAAATCATTTTCGCCCAATGATTTTCATCGTATCTCAAGTAAAGAAAAGAAATTAAATTCAGTAATACTAGTTGACTGAAATTTCTTATTAGTAAAGATATGGTAAATGTGTATAGTCTCACTACAGTGGTTTCGGTTCTCTCTTGGAAGATATTTATATTGAGAATTGCTTAGATTGATTTTACAGATAGTTTATGAAAAAACTAGCCTTCTCTTGTTACTGCATTAAGTTGTTATAGACTCAGTATCTTACATCTTAAGCCCCTTATATTTACTGTCATTTCATTCTCATCTGCGATCTGAAACTATACATCGAGGTCTATAAAAAGATTTTTGCAATATATGTTGCTATTAACCTTCGGTCTTACAAGAAGGCACACTTTATGTGGTTGAAGAATATTCCGTTGGGATTGCTGACCCTCTATTTATTTTTGAAAGGCTCTTGGAAGTACATATGTATGTATGTATATATATACACACATATATATATATATATATATATATATATATATATGCATGAGTTGTTCGAGCATTCAAAGTAAATGAAGAGATAAGTGTACAAAGCTGAACATTGGATTCCTAGGCAGGTCGTTATTGTAAATGAGAAAAAGAGTAGGAGACAGTATGGAGCCCTGGGGCATACCGGCGTTCATAGTGAAAGTGTTAAAAAGAAATTTGTCGACTGCCACTCGTAAAGAACGCTCTTTGAAGAAATATGAGATCAATAAAGAGAACTTTTTTTACATCAAAAGAGCTTAGCTTAGCCTACAATCCATCGTACCAAACACGGTCGAATACCTTGAATACATCAAGCACCACCGCTCGAGATTCTCAACAGTGTTCATTCGCATTGTTCCAAATATGTGTTACATAAGTTAGAAAATCTTCTGTTGATCTATGTTCACGAAAGTTATATTGATGGTCGCTATTAATATTGAATCCTTTCACCCCCCAAACTAAAACCTTAAGTCAAAATTTAACTTTGAAAACTACACGGCTCTGAATTCCTGTATTACTAGCAAATTTCAACTTTCTATGTCAAATAGTTTCGAGAAAATCTGGTGTGAGAGACGGAAATACGGACAGACACCGAAGATGATCGTACGGAACGCTAAAAAGGAGTAAGAGTTTATGCAAAGTATAAAGATAAAGACTTTATGCAAAGTATAAAGATAAAGATTACTTTTCTTTACATAAACAGTTATAAAATATATGTTTGCATATGGTAGAGTTATCAGTAAAAAACAATGCTCTCCATCTTAGACCGTAGAAAGATGGTAGAAGCCAAGATTTTATGTGCAGTCTCCTTTCGGGGACCTCTACGCATGAGCAATATTCTTTAAGCTTTAATTTGAGCCCACACAAGCCGCTTTACGTGGCTCCAAATTTTGGCTTGGGGGGTCCGGTTTAAAAAGAATGATATATATATATATATATATATATATATATATATATGTATATATATATATATATATATATATATATATATATATATATATATATATATATATATATATATACATACACTCGTATATATTGACATATACAGATTGGTTTATTTGCTGATTTATTGCTGTTATAAGCACAAATGGGGGTCTCTATTATTATTATTGCCTTTTAATTGAAAACATGGGAAAGAAATTAAAATTTATTTGGACAATACAAACACATCAGCATAAAGGGATTTAGATAATGGAGATTACAAATATTTTATAGAATATATGTTCTGTACAAAATTGTATAAATACAACTCAATGCAAAACCAGCTATTTTTGTTAAAACAATGGATTTTTTAATCGTGTTTGACTGACATTTTTTAATATTGCCAAATATTTATTGTTCACCTAAATCTTAGATTTTGCAAGCACATAGTTGTTGGAATATAATTATGATGCAATGAGAAAGACACAAATATACAGTAACTTAATAAAAACGGCGTCAAATGGCCCCACTGTGCCAAGGTCTGGGTTGAATTGAAAATCCTTTAAAGGCTCGATATCTGCTAAACTTTCACTTGCATTCTCCTCTTAGTTCTTTATTCAAAATAGACGTCCTTTTTACTCTCACTAAAAAAAGAATATCACCGTTTGAGATTTTTGTATTAATTTGCATTCAAGGACTACGAAAAATAAGATTTCAATTTCCATTGGAATGCCTGTGTGTTACCTAGGTGATTCTCGAATGAAATAAGATATCGATTTCCAATTTCTAACCGGAATTAAGTTAACTGAACTTCAAAACTGAGACAAAATTTAATATTGATGTAATAATTAGAGTAACCAACATAATTTTATGTAATACAAACATGTCGTATCCCATACGGCGGAAGAAACCGAAAATTACGCGAAAGATAAGCAATTATGGAGATTTCGCATTGAGTTAGCACTTTTTCTTATCGGAGCTCTCTCGCTGGCTCATCATATAATATAAATTAACAACTTATCGTAATTTAACTAAGCTTAACCTACTCCAAAGAAAGGCAACTTAACCTAACAAAACTTAATGCGTTATACCCTACACAACAGAGAGGAAAATTAACATAATAAAACTTTAGGCGTCATAACCTACGAAGTAGAAAGAGAGCTTAACCTAACTTAACCTAATGCAGCAGATTCTAACCTAACTTAAGGCTGTTTAAAGTGTTCTTTCACAAAATTTTGTTAAAAGAGCAAATTTCAAAATTTGTATAGTTTTTTAAAAATAATATTCTAAACTTATTTAAAACTCCTACCTTTGTGTAAATGCACCTTTATTATGTGCATAGTTGTATCTTTGCATTTAGTAATTTGTGTCTATTCTAAAATCATAAAAGAAGGTTTAGAAGCCACCTGGTAGTCTTGACATTATATAATTTATACGTCAAAAACAATAATACTCTAATCGAATACGCAAAAAATATTCTATTCAATATGTGGCACGATGCCTTAGATTATTTTAGGTTTAGGTAGATGCCTTAAGTAGTACTAGGTTAAGCTGCATTTCTGTTGTGTAAGCTATGATGCCTTATGTTATGTTAGTTTAAGCTGCCTTAGGTTAGGCTAAGCTGATTTTTGTTAGGTTAAGATAATTTGTCCTTCTGTTTGGTAAACTATGATGCCTTAGGATAAGTTAGCTTAACTTGCCTTCCCGACTTCTAAGCTATGAAGCTTTAGGTTTTTTTTTCGATTAACATGCCTTAGAGTAAGTTAGGTTGAGCTGACTTAGGTTACTTTAGGTTAAAGTTAGGTTAGAATCTGCTGCATTAGGTTAAGTCAGGTTAAGCTCTCTTTCTGCTTTGTAAGTTATGACGCCTCAAGTTTTATTACGTTAGTTTTCCTTTCTGCTGTGTAAGGTATGATGCATTAAGTTTTGTTAGGTTAAGTTGCCTTTCTTTGGAGTAGGTTAAACTTGTTTAGGTTACGATAGGTTGTTAATTTCTATTATATGATGAGTCAGCGATAGGGCTCAGTAAGAAAAAAAATATCTCACTGCGAAATTTCCATAATTGCTCATTTTTAGTGTAATTTTCGGTGTTAGGCTCCGTATTGGATCCATCATGTTGGTATTATATAAAATTATGTTGGTTACTCTAATTATTACATCAATATTGCATTTTGTCTCAATTTTGAAGTTCAATTAACTTAATTCTGCTCAGAAATCATCATTTGTTTGTATTTGATTCTGCCCCGTTGCCGTTGACGCGAAACGTCCCATATATATATATATATATATATAATATATATATATATATATATATATATATATATATATATTATATATATATATATATATATATATATATATATATATATCTATATATATATCTATATATTATATATATATATATATATATATATATATATATATATATATATATATATATATATATGTATATATATATATATATATATATATATATATATATATATATATATATATATATATATATATATATATATATATATATATATATATATATATATATATATATATATATATATATATATATATATATATATATATATATATATATATATATGTATATATATATATATATATATATATATATATATATATATATATATATATAGATATATATATAGATATATATATATATATATATATATATATATATATATATATATATATATATATATATATATATTGAAGAAGGGGAAACGATATATAAACGGGCAGATGGAAATTTTAAGGACTTTTTCCTTCGAGATGCAGTAACGGCTTTTTCCTCCAGCATGCCGTAGTGGCTTAGTCCTTCATCATGCCGTAGTGGCTTTTTTTTTTCCGTCATGCTGTATTGCAGTAACGGCTCTTTTTTATCACTAAGTGGGTGTTGTTTATAGATCTCAAGTTTGATGCCTTTTTCCAATCTTAAAATATTCTGCTCATCCTAAGACATTTCAGGTCAAAAAGTGATTAGCTACCTGAATGAGATTAGGAGAGTGGCGGCTAAGACAATATTTTCGATAAGAATCTCACCAGGAGAGGTCAAGCAGCTAATGGAAAACCCACGAGGAGAAGCCAACCAGTAAGTCATAAGCACACCAGTTTAAATATCTCACTTCCTGTCTGCACCGTGTGCTTCCAACAACTACGCCACAGGTGAAATCCGCGAAGTTAATTCTACAAACTTTTACATCGGGTTTTTTTAAAGTCCTTCGTTTTTTTTACACTTAGGATCAGTAATTCATAGAACTCTAGTTTAAATGTGTACACTCTCATAGACTTAGGAGTTTTTATTTAGTTAATGTAATTTTAAGAGTGTAATAACTGCAAGAATTTTTATTTTGCTAATATACCCTTTTTTATTAAAGTGGACGCACAGGTTGTAATATACTTAATCTTATTTTAACAACTAAATAACTCTTCAGTATTTTTTCATTTTTTGAGCTGAAACTAGATTCCTTTTATTCTAAAATGAATGGTGCCCAATAAAAAATAAACATTACAACCAAGCTTTGAACAACTATAGAGAGTATTTTCAAAAGACCTACAAAAATAATCTCTCCAAACAAAACGAATTAGCTTATATCTATTTTTTTAGTTCTTTCAGTACTAATATCCACTCAATCCATTCTCAGAAATTAAAATATATATATAAAGGGCAAATAATGGCTTCTATTTAATAAATAAAATATAGCGCTCCAACGTGAGGCTATATATATATATATATATATATATATATATATATATATATATATATATATACATATATATATATATATATATATATATATATATATATATATATATATATATATATATATATATATATATATATATATATATATATATATATATATATATATATATATATATATATATATATATATATATATATATATATATATATATATATATATACTATATATACTGAACTAACCTGAATGGGACGAAAAGAATGACTTGACTTATACATCTTGTTTGCATGCAGGAAAATGAAATGTTAAGTAACTAAATCGTGCATTAAATGATTCCAAATAATAACAATATTAATCAAGAACAAATATTTGTGTTAATTATACAAAAAAAATAAATTCTAGAAGATTTTTTATGAAAGTATTTAAATGTTAAAAAAAAACTAATAAAACTAAACTAAATTCATAGAGACATCTATAAACTCAGAAATTCGTATTAACAGTATTTTTATTGGCTATAAAGACGGAAATTTAAGCATATTTTTTTTTTCTTTTTCTCGTTCCTTTTCTTTTAATGAGCATCGTCTAAATGAAAAATAGTTTAAAAATCTATTTTTTAACAGTTTTGTAAATAAAGGCGGTTAAAACATAAGGCTATTAACATTAGCAATAGAATGAATTCATAAAAAAATAATTAAGTAAAAACAAACTTACTTTAAATTGGCTCTATTATCAAATAAACAACCGAACAGAAAAAGGAAAAAAAACTACTGAATTCATACAATCACTGATTTTGTTATGTTTTTTTTTTTTAAATAAACTTTACTTAATGATACTTGCATAATGCATAACTGATTTAGCTTGAATGGCCCTGCTAGACGTCGCCAAGTGCAAGTTGGACTTGCGCAATTAGTGTTCCGTACGTTGATTTCTTTTAAAATAAAAAATTTTGTTATGAAAGTATAAAATGATCAGTGACTTCACAAAAAACATACCCAAACGAGTTTTTAACAAAGTTTTTTTCCGATCTTTACTAAAAACTGAAGACCTTGAAATTTCTGTTTTTTTTTTATATCTCAGATAAATTATTAAAGGTAATGCGCTCGTGATAATTTTCGGTCAATCTACACCCTGTAGAAAGTAGTTAGAATTTTTTCAAATTTTTTCGAGAGGGACAGCGATTTTTTATACTTTTTTTGAAATAATACAAAGAGAAATATATGCAAGTATTACATTATATATATATTTTTGAACTCGCTTTGTACAAACTTTCATTTGACACCCCACTCGATGACCTTTTTCACTTCCGATTTCACTCCCGAAAACTTACCCCTTAAGTCAAAATTTGACTTTTAAAACTACACGGCTCTGATAATGGCATCAGTTCCTATATTAGTGCCAAATTTCAACTTTCTATGTCAAATAGTTTCGGAGAAAATCTGGTGTGACAGACAGACAGACAAACAGACGGACACTGAAGTCATCTTATAAGTGTTCCATACGGAACACTAAATACGCGTTTTGGAAACTTCGATTGTTTATAAACAAAAGGACACAAGTTTTTCGAGGTCCAAAACTCAAAACAATACTCTTGGTGATACCCCGGAGAAAATAAAATCTTAATATTGCTGTATCTAAACTGTGCAATTTCAAATGCTTTTTTTACGCATTACTTGCGCTTGATCGGTTATTTTATTTAAACAGTTCTGCCATACAGCAATCTAAATTTAATTAACGAAAATAAATATTAATTGAGTTAAGTGAGTAGTCATAAAAAATTTAAAATATTGTTGCATATAGATGTTTTTATTCGGATATTAATTTAATTCAAATTATGACCAGTCCCTCACATTTGTGCAAATTGGTGATATAACATATTTAAATCGAAAATAAAATATTAAACTTTAAAATAAATTAACACAAAAAATGAATAATACATATTTTTTATGGTAGCAGCACACATGATGCACGGAAATCCTTAAAGCGCTATAGGAGTGACGCGAGTGTGGAAAAAGCGATTAACGTTGGTCTTGAATAGCGGTAATTTGCACTTGGTAGGAAACACAGTCCTGAGCAAATCATTCCAAAGGGATGCTATTCACCATATAAAAGACAGCTTGGAAACTGTTGTGCGAGGAGTAATGGGCTGAACCTTATATGGATGTGATGTGTTAGCGCGACGGGTATTAATAGCACGCATCGCTCTGGGAGTAATTAAGCGGGTCTACATCCATAGAAACTTTCCATAAAAATACTAGTAGAATAGTCTCAAGTCGCCAACCGTTCTTTGATGTTCCAATGAATCATGGTCTCTCGTGCGTTCTGGATCTCTAATCACGCGAACAGCTCTCTTCCGAATAAAATCCAATAAATGCAGTGTGTGTTTTGGAGCGGAACTCCAAATATGGGACCATTATTCCATGATTGGTCGACTTTGAGCTTTGTATAGAATTAACAGTTGTTGTGGAGTGTAAAGCTTTCTAGTTCGTTTCTAAATTAAACTAAACTGAATCCTCTTCACCTCGCAAATTCAAATATACCTTCTTCTGACTCCCTCAAGATCCTCGGACTAATCTTCGACAATAGGCTCACATAGAAGCTCGCACCTCCTCTGATTTAAATCTCTTAAAAATCCTCGTCCTGGGGTGCTGATCTCTCTTCTCTCCAAACTATATACAAATCACTCATCTTTTCAAAGCTCGCCTATGGCCACTTCATCTATGACGCTGCGAGTTCATCTGCCAAGAAGCAGCTTGACACCATACAGAATGCTTCCCTCCGCGCAATAGCTGGCGCCTTCCGTACTTCCCCAATCCCTAATCTCCAATGTGCTACTTCGACCCCTTCACTGTACCTCGTTAGACGGCTCTCTCTCTAAAAATGCTACTCCTATTCGTTATTCCGCCCTTTTACCAGATATTCCCTGAATTTATTTTCAGCCCATCGCACACCTTCAACATCCATAAAAAATTCAATTCCCAACAGAATCTCTACCCTACTATCTCTACATAATATTCCTCCCCCAAATATGACTATCCACTACACTCATCTTTCCCCCCATGGCTCTCAAACTGTCCTCCTGTCGATCTCACCATGCTCTCACTAAGGAAAACGGAAACTCCAAACCCATTACTTAGATAAATATTTCTGGAAAGAATAGCAACTCACTGTCCCAATTACACTCTACTCTATACCGATGAATCCAAAACAAGCAAGGGGGTAGGTGCTTCTTTCACCACTTCTCAAACTAACAAAATGTTTAAACTCCCATCGTATACTTAAATTTTTACCGCTGAGCTTTTAGCAGTTAAAGAGGCCATACGCCACGCTCTAATTCTCAGACCTGCTACGCGCTTACTAATTATCTCTGACTCCTACAGCGCTCTTACCTCTATAAAATCTCAAAAACTAAAATACAACTATGTTCGCCAGATCTTGGACCTATGTTATACCGCAAAATTAAAACATCGCAAAATTGCTTTCTACTGGATTCCTAGTCACATTGTCATCAGAGGTAATGACAAGGCTGTCCTATATGCCAAACTGGAAATAGAGAGAGGTATCACACGATGGGGTGAAAATCACCCCAGAGATTTCAATTCCCTCCTTAATCATACCTTTGGTTCCTTATTCCAACTGGACTGGGACCTAATACTTTCTGACAATAAACTATGTCCCACCAAACCTTTGGTCTACCCTCCCCTAAACTCCTTGAACATGACCAGAAAGGAAAATATCCTCGTGCGTAGATTGGCCACAGGATACACTTATAGTACCCATAGATACCTTTTACTAAATGACCAAGCCCTTACATGCCTCTTTTGAAATTCTCCTTTGACAGTCTCCCACATAATTGAGACTCCACACCTTAAACCTATCAGAGATAAACACCAAATTTCATCCAACCTATCGCTTTTAATAACATCATTCGATTCACGTCATGCAAATATTAAAAATTATTTAAAAGAGATTAACTTCATCGTATAATTATCCAAACACATATAGAGGCGCTAAATGACCTAGCAGTCGATGCGCCCTGACCCCATAACATCCATCTATCCATCTAGTTCGAAATAGGGTCAGAATTCGTGAAATTTGGACGAAAAAAATGACTATCCTCATTTTTAATCAAAATGTTGGAAGTACGGTTTCATTTGGCCATAGTAATGTCTAGACCAAACGAGAATTTTTTATTTTTTTTACCAAAGTTACTGCAAAATGAAATTTTCGGTAACTTTTTAAATAATACCTTCTTGCGCTTGAACAAATCAACCGACTTGAATGAAACCTCGGCATATAAAAAGGAATCAAATGGACTTTAGACAATCGTTCGGAAATTTCCGAAATTTTTTTTTTCATAATTATTTAATTAATTGTTTATAAACAATTGATATTTTTTTCGTGTTCTGCGCCTTTTAAAAATGGCACCATACATGAAAACTCTAAGGATTCTAAATTCGTCGAGAAAAGTTACGAGTCGCAATTATTTTAGAAATTATGATGAAAATAATGTAGCGCGGCGTGGTGCATCGGCGCGCTCTGCACCTTACTGCACACCCGGAAACCTTTTTAGTGTTCCGTATGGCACACTTATAAGATGACTTCGGTGTCTGTCATAGAAAGTTGAAATTTGGGTAACAATATAGGAATTGATGGCCTCATCAGAGTCATCTAGTTTTGAAAGTTAAATTTTGACGTAAGGGGTTAGTTTTAGGGGGTGAAATCGGAAGTGAAAAACAAATTTTTTTACTAGGTCATCGAGTGTGGTGTCAAATGAAAGCTTGTGAAAACAGGAGCAATATATATATATATATATATATATATATATATATATATATATATATATATATATATATATATATATATATATAAATATATATGTATGTATATATAATTGCGCACACTTTTTTCTTTGTATTATTTTTAAAAAATCGCTGTCCACCCGCCTTATTTCGAAAACTACTTATCAAAAAATTTTGAAAAAATCCTGAAATATTCTCCACGAAGTGTAGATTGAACGAAAATTATCACGAGTGCATTACCTTTAGTAATTTATCTGGTATATAAAAAAAACTAAAATTTTAAGGTCATCAGTTTTCAGTAAAATTGGAAACAAACTTTGCTGAAAACTCATTTGGGGTGTCTTTTGTGAAATCACTAATCATTTTATACCTCCGTAACAAAATATTTTATTTTAAAAGCAATCAACGTACGGAACACTAATTGCGCAAGTTCAACTTGTACTTCACCGGTTATTTGACTGCTGATAGCGATTATTCAGTCAATGCGGTAGTGAATTATAGAGTCCTACAAGTGTAATATCTACCAAAATGCCACCTTCAAATGTTGCAATCCTTTTAAATTAGATAAACATAATCGCGTTTATAAAGGAACCGAAAAAGTTACGGAGAAGTGGAGCATCCTGTATTCAAGTTTGATTGGAAAATACCTATGCAATACATCTATAATATATATAAAATGCAACGTCTCTCTGTCTGTCTGTCTGTTTGTCTGTCTGTCTGTCCGTTAGTGCGCTTATCACTGGAGAACCACTTATACGATTTACGTACTTTTTTTTTTTAAAACATACATATGTTCTCTGGCCAGGTTATAGGCTATATTTTATAACGATAGGTATCATAAGAAATGAACAGTGACGTAATATAGTGAATGCAGTCGGAAAAAAGTTTGCCGCTAGCGCGTTCCCTTGCAATACACAGCCTAAACCATAAATATGGAACAATATTATGTAGCAGAGAATATCTATAATCTATAACATATATAAAATGCAATGTCTCTCTGTCTGTCTGTCAATTAGTGCGTTTATCACGCGAGAACCACTTATACGATTTACGTGTTTTTTTTTTTTTTTAATTCATACATATATTCTTTGGCCAGGTTATATAATAATAATAATAATCTACATCTATAATATATATATAAAATGCAACGTCTCTTTGTCTGTCTGTCCGTTAGTGCGCTTATCCCTCGACATGCACTTATCCGATTTACGTGATTTTTTAAATTCATACATATGTTCTCTGACCAGGTTATAGATAGATATTTTTATTACATCTATAATATATATAAAATGCAACGTATATCTGTCTGTCTGTCAGTCTGTCCATTAGTGCGCTTATCACTGGAGAACCACTTATCCAATTTACGTACTTTTTTTTTTAAGAGCTTTTTTTTAAACATACATATGTTCTCTAGCCAGGTTATAGGATATATTTTATGACGTTAGGTGACATAAGGAATAAGCAGTAACGATAATTTCGAATCAAGTCGGAGAAAAGTTTGCCGCTAGCGCGTTCTCTTGCAATACACTGCCTAAAGCATTAAATATGGAACAATATCGTGTAGCAAAGAATATAATATATATAAAATGCAACGTCTCTCTGTCTATCTGTCTGTCCGTTAGTACGCTTATTACTCGACAACCACTTATCCAATTTACGTGTTTTTTTTTTTTAAATTTATACATTTGTTCTCTGGCCAAGTTGTCTATAATCTTCTATCTAGAATATATATAAAATGCAACGTCTCTCTGTCTGTCTGTCTACCTATCTCTCTACCTGTCTCTCTGCCTGTCTGTGTGTCTGTCCGTTAGTGCACTTATCACTCGAGAACCACTTATCCGATTTACGTGTTTTTATAAATTTATACGTATGTTCTATATAATTCGATATAAGTCTAGATAATGGGAGATAAGGTGAGATAATGGGAGATAAGGAGAAATAATGGGCGATAAGGAGAAATAATGGGAGATGAGAAGAGATAAGCCTAGATAATGGAAATTATGTAGAGATAATGGGCGATAAGGAGAAATATTGGGAGATAAGGGGAAATAATGAGAGATATGTTATTACATTGGGTAACATAAGGAATAAACAGTGACGATAGTAGTGAATCAAATCCACGCGAGCGGAGCCGCGGGCCCGGCTAGTACAGAATAAAAATCAGAAAACAACGGGCCGCAGAAAATGATCGACGACAGTGAATCGGATGATTTTGATGGTAAAATTTACTACATTTTATGTCAATTGTTCCAATTACAGTAATGAAATAAATTAACTTTGTTTTTTAGAGAAATTTGTCATGAGATGACGCGATCCAAAATGGAAAATCAATTTGATCCCCTCTGAAAAAGATATTGCCACAACAGCAGAGATAAAAATGGTTCTATGGAAGGAAATGGACTCAATAAAAACTGCAATTATTATCGTCGGTGCCAGTTGATTGGGATCAATTATTTCAATGGGCGGAAAAATCTTTTATTCTAAAAGGAAGAGCGTTGCGAAAAAGCTTTCAAAAAATTAAAACAATTACAGGAACGCGACTGTATTATTCTTTTGTACCAATTGACTCTGAAACTATGCTACGTAAAGATTCTCAAATTCGGATAATTTTGTTGTATATAACTTATTGTAATTAAACTTTATTGTAAATGAATTATTGTTAAGGGTATCGCTTAAAAAATCTAAGAATAAACTCTCGCTTGCTTTTAATTTAGGGATCACTTTAATTTTCCATTTCATCGTATATCTGTCGCTAAGGCAGTTAGTCAAAATTTCACCAAATCCACCATACCACCACTCACACGGCCAGATAATTCTATTGCAAAGACACCTGTTGAGAAAGCGAACTTGTTGGCTGAACTCTTTGCTTCACATTCTACTGTCGATTTCCAAGAAAAAACACCACCTAATATTCCCATAGTGCAGTCAAGGATGCCCGAAATTGTCTTCAGGCAGCGTATCCTAAAACGTATTTTGATGAAGCTAGACACCAAAAAGGCTTCTGGCGCTGACGGAATACCTGCCATAGTTCTCAAAAACTGTGCGAGGGAACTAACACCAGTTTTCTGTAGACTTTTCAACCTATCTTACAGAAAGGGAATATTTCCTTCCTGCTGGAAATGTGCCACAGTTCAGCCAATACCTAAAAAAGGCAAGAAGACCTTGCCAAATAACTGCCGACCAATCGCACTGCTTTCAATAATATCTAAAGTCATGGCAAAGACTATCAATCAGCATCTTCTAAAATATCTTGAAGGATTCAACATTATTAGCGATCACCAATATGGTTTTCGTAAAAATAGATCAACAGGAGATCTCCTGACATATGTAACACATGTTTGGAACAACGCAATTGAACACTTTGGAGAATATCGAGCGGTTGCTCTTGACATATCCAAGGCATTCGACCGTGTTTGGCACGATGGGCTGTTGGCTAAGCTACGTTCTTATGATATGTCTGAAAAGTTGTGTTTATGGCTCTCATGTTTCCTCAGAGAGCGTTCTTTGCGAGTGGCAGTCGACGGATTTCTTTCTAACACCTTCACTATCAACGCCGGTGTACCTCAAGGCTCCATACTCTCTCCTACTCTCTTTCTCATTTATATTAACGATCTGCTGGAAAAGACCGAGAATCCAATCTACAGCTTTGTAGATGACAGTACACTTATCTCTTCATTCACTTTGAACGCTCGGACATCGGCTACTCAGACGAATATCCGCAGACAGCACGAAGTCATTCAACTTAACAAAGACCTTGGGGTTACAGTAACCAAGTGGAATTTAACGCTACAGAAACCCAGGCGGCAGTTTTTTCTAAAAAAGTTAACGTTGCTGAACCCGACATATTTATGTCGGGGCACTCCATTCCCCTAACATCGTCACTCAAATTGTTGGGCGTAAATTTGGGAGCAAATAAGTCCTGGCATGAACATGTTGCAGGCATAGCAAGGAGAGCTTCTCAGAAGTTGGGAATATTATTTCGAACCACAAAGCTTTACACTTCACAACAACTGTTAATTCTTTACAAAGCTCAAATTCGACCAACTATGGAATACTGCTCCCATGTTTGGGGCTCCGCTCCCAAACATACACTGCATTTGTTGGATTCTATTCAGAGAAGAGCTGATCATCTGATTGGAGACCCGGAACTGACAGGTGGCCTTGATTCGCTGGAACATCGAAGAACGGTTGGCGACTTGAGCCTATTCTACAAGTATTTTCATGGAAAGTGTTCGAAGGATGTGGCCCGCTTAATTCCTCCCAGAGCGGTGCATGTTAGAAGTACACGTCACGCTAATACTTCACATCCGTATGAGGTTCAGCTTGTTACTCCTCGTACAACGCTTTTCAAGCAGTCATTTATATGGAGAACATCATCCCTTTGGAATAATTTGCCCAGGACTGTGTTTCCCACCGAGTACAATTTACGGCGATTTAAGAACAACGTGAATCGCTTTCTCCACGCACGTGTCGCTCCTGTAGCGCTTTAGGGACTTCCCTGTAGCACGTGTGCTAAACCCATAAAAAAAAAATATATATATATATATTCATTTAAAAAAAAAGGTTCTACTGGGAGCACCTATAGAAAACGCTCGCGTCGTAAGGTGCACCACGCCGCGCTACATTGTTTTCATCATAATTTCTAAAATAATTGCGTCCATTTAATTCCCTTTTATATGCCGAGGTTTCATTTAAATCGGTTGATTTGTTTAAGCACGAGAAGGTATTGTTAAAAAGTTACCGAAAATTTCATTTTGCAATAACTTTGGTAAAAAAAATAAAAAATTTTCATTTGAACGAGACATTGTTATGGCCAAATAGAACTGTATTTTCAACATTTCGATAAAAAATGAGGATAGCCATTTTTTTGTGTAAATTTCATGAATTCTTACACAATAGTTATCTTACTTTTTGAGAATCCCTCTTTGTTATTCATGCGATATGTTCATATCCAACTTGAATGACGATGCTAGCGAAATGAAGTGTCCCGATATAACTATGTCGGGTTCCGCAAAAACTACCGCCTGGTTTTTTGTAGCGTAAAATTCTACTTGGTTTCTGTAACCTCTAGGTAGAATTTTTTCTAGGTCTTTGTTAAGCTGAACGACTTCCTGCTGTTGGCGGACATTTGCATGAGTCGCCGATATTCGACCAAGCAAAGTGAATGAAGAAATAAGGATACTGTTATTTGCGAAGCTGCAGATTGAATTTCTGGTCCTGTGTAGCAGATCGTTAATGTAAATGAGAGAGAAAGTGGAAGACAGTGTGGAGCCTTGGGGCACACCGGCGTTGATAATGACGGTGTTGGAAGGAAATCCATCGACCGCGTTAAGAGCGCTCTCTAAGGAAATACGAGAGCCATAAAGAAAAACTTTCAGATATACCATAAGAGGGCAACTTAGCCGACAATCCGTCATGTCAAATAAGGTCGAATGCCTCGGATAATCCAGTGCAACCACATCAGGTTCTCCGAAATGTTGAATTGCGTTGTTCTAAACGTATGTTACATAAATTAGACGGTAATTACAGTTTCGTCCGTAATCCCTTTTTGCATAAATTAAAACATACATTTTCGTCCGGCATCTTAAATTTTAAATATACACTTTCGTCCGACGGTAACGTAGGTAAACAGAGGGATGATCTTGACCGAAATTTGAAAAAACCCATGCAATAAAAATAATTATGAAATATTTAGGCTTATAGGGGTGGTCTAACCATAACTCATTATTCCTTGAGGTTTGTTTCATTTCACTTTAATGATTGAATAAATAATGGACATGGAAGGTATAAACGTCCAAACAAATGTGTCTAAACGAGGCAAAGTTTTTTTAATTGTAAATAATTATAAATTTAATTTCGCGGATAAATTGTTAAGTGGTGAAGTTAGGTGGAGATGTAGAGTTCCAAGATGTAAGGCTGCTTTATATACTAGTGGCGAAGAGTACGTGATATGAAAGTGTAACCTGACACATTGTCATGCTGAATTAAGTGCATCTGACTTACAAAAGCAATTCGTTGCAGTTTCGGTAAAACGCAAAGCGTCAGAAGATATTGGACTTCAACCGAAAAGAATTGTTCAGTCTGTTTTGAAAGACAATCAGACCGACTGTTTAACAGTGAAAAATTTACGTTCTGTGTGTGTGAAGAGAAAAAAGTTTCCTATACTGCCCAAGTCTTGTGCTGATTTACATCATGATAAGATGGCTTCGATTGTCACGGACAGAGAAGATTTTTTGATAATAAATAATTCTGTCTGGAATATAGTAATATTTTCATGCGAAACCAATATGAAACAATTGTGCGCATCTGCTCGTATATTCATGGACGGAACATTCAAATATGCCCCTAAGCATTTTCTACAACTGTTTACAATTCACGGATGCTGCAATGGACATTATATTCCGCTTGTATTTTGTCTATAAAGGACAAATCGACAAACTCATATGCAAATTGCTTAACCTATACTTTAAATAAAAATAAAACTTTTGGTATGTATTCGAATTTTATTATTTAGGTATATTTTAAATCAGGTAAATCGGACGAAAATGTATATTCCCGAAAATTAGCAATAGACGAAACTGTATATATTCAGGTAAAGAGTTTCTTTACATTTGACCATTAATTAATGCAGGCGGACGAAACTGTATGTGCCCAAATTAGAAGACCTTTGTAAGCCATATCGATAGTCGCTAATAATGTTAAATCCTTTTAAATATTATAAAACATGCTGCCTTTTCTATATTTCAGACATGGCTCGACTTCGTTACGTTTCTGTAGAGACTTCCCGATGGAAATTCGATCGAGTAAATATTTTAGCTCAAGTCATATGGCACCCAAACATAGAAATTCGTTTTGGATCCGGCTTTCTCCAAATAATTTTAAACTGTTGGTTGACCACTGTGAGGAGCATTTTTGAGATCAACATTTTCAGAAAGAAAGCTACTGAACTATTTTTTGGCTATTCCTTTTGATGACATATCTTTACCATAATTAGCATAAATTTATTTGTAAGACTCCGCAGGACTTGTGCTTTTATCGAAATAAAATATTGTAAAATATAGCGAACATTTGCAGAAATTTCACTTATCTTCAAGACGCTTCAAATTAAGTTTGAATAAACAAACTCCAACACTTTTGTCCCGTCTACGCGTGTCAAATCTTAGCTTTTAAGTAACTTTAAGTTTGGTCCGTTACGACCTACATTACTTAAGATATTCACACTAAAGTTATCTAACGAGAAAAACTCTCAATACTTTTTCGAGAACACTTTATTATCGATGAAAAAACGAGTCACTGTACACTGACTTTAATGCAGAAAGTTTTTTTTACTGCTGCAAGAAAATTTATTACGGAAATTACAAGACGAACTGTTGTTCGGATTTTCACTATATTTTATTTATCAAAGTTTTGTAGTTTTACTCCCTCAGTCAAACTCTCTAATAGACTAATTAAAATTATTAAGTTACATACAAATTTCACACCTAAATTTGGCATCCTCCATTCTTTTCAACTAATAGATAAAATACAAAACATTAACTTACCACCCAATTCATTTCATTTGATGTTCAAAATTTTTGCCAAGTATTCCACCTAGTAATGTCATAAATATTATTGATAATAAATTGAACAAAAACAAAGTTAATCATTTCATTATATATATATATATATATATATATATATATATATATATATATATATATATATATATTATATATATATATATATATATATATATATATATATATATATATATATATATATATATATATATATATATATATATATATATATATATATATATATATATATATATATATATATATATATATATATATATATATATATATATATATATATATATTTTTTTATTTTTTTGGATGCCTTAACTATTACTCTAGATCAAAACTATTTTTAAATTAATGAAAAATTTTTCGCCGCCAATAACGGACTAATAATGGAAAACCCTCTTAGCCCTTTATATGCAGAGATATTCATGGATCACCTAGAACTAATATACAAACATCCATTTATTAACAAATTTCTGTTTTGGTACAGATACGTAGACGAAATTTTAGCTTGTTTTATAGGCACAGATCGACAGTCAAACTTATTTTTAGAACATGATCAATAATATCCACAAAAGAATTAAATTTACACTTGAAATAGAACAAAATAATTTAATTAATTTTTTAGATCTAACAATCACGAAATCTAATAAATTTGAATTTTCTATATCGTAAACCATCACACACAAACACGATAATCCATCAGTCATCCCACAGTCATAAAATGGCACTTTTCCCCGCAAATTCATAGACTACTCAATGTTCCAATGGGCGACTTGAATTTTCAAAAAGAATTAAATATCATTAAACAAAAGGCAAAAAAATAATGGATATGACAACAGGATAATAGACAGATTATTATACAAAAAAAAAACAGAAAAAGCTAATACGTTGGTTCACCCTTTATCAGTTACCAAAACATTAAATTTAATACAGTAACTTACTGTGGCATACCCAGCTACAAAGTTTCGAAACATTTAAAAAATTTTAGATTAAAGGTAGCTTTCAAAGCAAACAATTCTTTGGGTAAAATAATAAAAAACTACAAAACTAAAACTAAAAAACATAATAAATCTGGGGTTTATAAATTAAAATGTTGCTACTGCCCCAAAGTTTACATAGGTCAAACGGGTAGAACATTCAAACAAAGAGTAAAAGAACATAAAAAAGCTTTTGAGAATAAGAATGAAGTTTCACATTTTGCCTCTCATTTATTTTCTGAAAATCATAATTTCCATGAAAACTTTGATATATTACCTATTAATAACAAAAATAATAATAATCAACTAGATTTATACAATACTCCATACTACTCAGTATATATTACCATTACACCAAACATTTTATTTTTGCATTCAACGCGCGTTTCGCTAACCATGTTAGCTTCATCAGGAGCGATGATTGACTCAGTCAATCATTCGTCAGGTGCGATGATTGACTCAGACAATCATCGCTCTTGATGAAGCTAACATGGTTAGCGAAACGCGCGTCGAGTGCAAAAATAAAGTGTTTGGTGTAGTGGTGATATATACTGAGTAGTATCATTGTGCCAAAGATTCCACATTCCCAACTTAGTACAATACTCCATTGTAAAATCTTAAGTTCAGGTAATTTTCTTCCTATTTTACCAAGTTTAATCTCTTCAAAAATTTTACATAATTTTGTTAATGGTCAATTTATTTATATCACTTTTAGAAAATTACGTATAATTAAGGTAGGGTTTAAATAATTGTACTGAAATTAGTTATTAGACAAAGAAGTAGAAGTTCAACTACCGTTTGAGAAAGGCACTGTATACCGAAACATGTCAAGGCTGTTTTAAGTTGTATTATTTTATTTACTTCACTTTGATAAATAAAATATAGTGAAAATCTGAACAAAAGTTTGTCTTTTAATTTCCTAAAAATGGATTTTCATCAAGTAAGCGCAAAATCTATCCAATACTTACTGATATTAAATACTGTACCAAACTGGATAAAAATTGGAACGGAATTTGAAGATTCCAATTTTCAAAATATTTAACTGGCAATAGCAAAGATCCCGACTTCTGCTTTTAAAACGCCAAATTCCACAATTCCCAGTGAATGGAACAATATTCTAATTATTCTAATATATGAAAAGGCTCACCCTATGGATACTGGCAACTATCGACCTATAAGCCTGTTCTCATCTTTACAAATTCTTCACGAGAGTAATTAACAAACGATTAGAAAATAAATTTTATTTCTACCAGGCGGGATTTAGATTAGGATTTTTAGCAATAAGAACGCCTATAGAAAAAACGATTGAATACAACAAACTACTGGCTTTGATTTTCGTAGATTTCTTGTAGACCTGTTTTTTTATCGTTCACCTCCCCGCCTGAGTAGGAATTTTATCCTTTTTTTATAACCAGTATTCAATTTAATATATTACTTAATAATAATTAATATAATGTTGACGTAAATTAATATTCATACTATGAATTATTTAAAGAAACTATATTGAGAAGAAGCATATGGAATGCTCACCATTATGACACTTTTTCAACTTTGCTTTCTCTTGTGTTTTAGCGAACGAAGCTTTATTTGTAGTTCTTTTATGTCCAAATCTCGAAAATATTTCTTGTTGAATGTTTTGATTATTTCATAAAGTGCTTTTGTCGTTTTTATCGCGGTAATCCTTTCTCAAAATGTGTTCTGGTCATTGCTTACGCTTAAATAAAGGTACTTCTGTTAAGTGTTTATTCCAGTCAACTGGCTTGGTAGAAAAACTACAATAAGAAAGTCATTACTTTATATTGTGCCTGCTCAAGCCGTATGAAAGAGAATTTAAGGGCTTTTTAAGACTGTGAGTTTTTACCGTGCTCGCTATAATGTGTGGAGTTTGAGAAAGACGTGCCAAAATTGTGAAAATGTAAAAGAATCTAGAGTGTTTTATTTGTTATGCTAATATCACAATTTCATACTATTTTGGACGAATTATTGAACAGTTTCTATGTTTATGATATACACGTATTGAAGGTTTTTAATACATGAATACGAATAGGCTTTATATTATATATAATTATAACAACTAACATAAAATCTAAAAATAAGGGGAGTGCTAAATTAAAATTACCAGTTAAACAGAAAAGGTAAATTGTGGTCTCTGTATGTGTAGAGCAGTGATTCCTAAAGTGGTTCAGGTGAGGTTCAGGGGGTAGACCCCCATCGGGACACTCGACGGGGGTCTACGTTGGCGTGAAAAAAAAATGGGGGTTCAGAAGTTGTAAGTGGGGGTCCACGAAAATTTATCTGGTTTCGATAGTAAAGAACAAAAATGTTGGCTTGGCTTTACCTATCAACTGTAGGCAGCAATAAAAAATTCCAAGTTTTTCGGTGATTTTTGACAGGCTGTATTTCGGTGAAAAATGGTAGTATTGAGACTTTAAAAAAAAGCATTTTGAAGCTTTAAGATTCTAATTTTCAGATTTTTTGGCTAAAATTTTTTAGGAGCTACGGTTCTCATGCAATAGAGCGAAAAAATAATATTGCAAATATTTTGCTTTTTTTGGTTCACGGGCTTGAAAAATTTTTTTTCAGTTAGGCCCGCATATGGATCAGATAGCCTGTTTATTTAGCATTAATTTCCTTGTTTTAAAACCTCCCTTAATTTTTTTGAGTAGTGTATTTTAAAAAGGTCAGCGACTGTTACTTGTAAAAACTTGAATATTCGATATTCAGTACAACGCGCGTCCAGACTTGCAAAGCGCCGCCCGCCCGCCCGCAACGCAACTCGTTCAGACGTGTAAAGGGACGAAATACGACTTGTGCTGTGCTTGCAATCTTGCATGAACTTGTTTGATTCTTCCATGCCAAGGACAAACGTTACTCATTTGTTTCCGGAATTTTGAAAAGAAAAGTGTGAGTGAATCGATGTCAGTGTTTGCCAGTGCCGGAAAAAGTAAGTACCTGTCTATTTGTTATTCATACTTTTATTTTATATTGTAATAATATTATATTTGTTATGTTTGCGTGTAGTAGGTACGTAATAAAAATTAAATACTGAACAGGGCCATTATTTGATACTTCTATAAAAGAACAGAAAGCCGAGAAAGATTGAACTTTTAGAACTTTTTATTAAAAAAATTATTTATATACCCGACTGTGGTGATTCACTAAAGGGGAGATATATGATTGACCTGCATGTTTGTACATATTTCAGTGCCCTCGTAGTTGCTAATGCTAAATGACTAAAAATATTTTCATAAATTGTACGTCTATGTACCACTCGTAACGTACATCAAAGTAATAAATAAATCATTAAAATCGCGGAGTTTGATGTCAAAATATTCTTTAAAAGTATATTCTCTCGAATTTATAGAAATGTATCAAAATATAATTAATCAAAAAATATTTTATATTACATTAAAATAGGTTCAGTCGTGTGTGAGAACCTCTTTGCTTTTAATAATTAAAATCAGTTTTGCCGCCGGCATTTTGGTTTTTTCATTGCAATAATTAATTAATCCTATTTAATTCTGTTAAAATAGCTATATCCTGTTAAAGTCGCCTTATGATTACTAAAACAAATATTTTTTTCTTTACAGGTAGGTAACTGATAAGAAACATGGCTGAATCTAAGAAGAAATGTCGACAGTACAGTGTTGATTATTTGAAATTTGGTTTTCTTCCATCAAAGGCAGACAAACGATTGCCATATGCCTTTTATGCAACAAAGTTTTGAGCAATGACTCTATGAAACCATCGAAGCTCGAAGTCATCCTGATAAAATAGGTAAAGATTTAAAATATTTTCAAACATTGAAGGAAAAATATGAAAAGAGACCCACCGTGCACAGTATGTTCGCTTCAACGTCTCAAAGTAACGATGATGGCTTGCGGGCATCTTACAATATCTCATTGCTTATAGCGAAATCTGGAAAACCGCACACCATCGGAGAACAGCTAATTTTACCCGCTGTTGAAGAGGTTTTAAAAACTGTTCTGCATAAACCTCCATTTGACGTACTCAAAATAATTCCTTTGAGTAACAACACTGTACAAAGACGTATTGATGAAATGACCTCTGATATTGAAAGCTCCTTGTGTAATTATCTACAAACCACTCATTTTTCTATTCAACTGGACGAGTCAACTTTACCTGGTAATGAAGCTTATTATTGGCATATGTTCGATTTGTTATGGACGAAGAAATCCATGAAGAGCTGCTATTCGCGAAAACTTTGGAGACTGACACTAAAGGCGAATCAATATTTAATGTCCTGAGTGATTTTTTTAAGGAAAAATCGATTCCATTTACAAACATTATATCGCAGATGGAGGTTTCGGGCGATATCGTGGGTTTATAAGCCATCTTAAAAGAATTATACCAGGAGTAACTGCAATTCACTGTGTCATCCACCGACAACACCTAGTAGCGAAAAATTTGAGTGACTCGTAGATTACACCAATCGCTTCAATTTGTGATTAAAGCAGTTAACAAAATAAGAAGCAATGCGTTGAATACCCGTTTATTTGCACAATTGTGCGACGAAAATGATGAAGACTTCCAACGATTGCTCTTACATACTGAAGTACGCTGGTTGTCGAAAGGTGCATGTTTAACAAGATTTTACTCACTTTTTGAATCAGTTTTAGAGTTTTTGGAAAGTAAAGATCCAGATTTAAAAGAAAACCTGATCAAATTGAAAGCAGACATCGCGTATTTGACAGATTTGTTCAAAAAATTTAATGACATTAACTTGCAGTTACAAGGGGACAGCCTAAATTTAATAAAAACACAGGGTGTAATTTCGGCTTTTCTTGGAAAATTGAAATTTATGAAGCAAAATATTAGTCGGCGCGAATTCTCCCAGTTTCCAAACTTGTTACAGGCAGAATGTCTTGATGATATTCAGACATACGTTCAACATTTAAATGCCCTGCATGATGACTTCAAAAATAGATTTGAAGATATTCTGACGATGGAAATACCACCATGGATTATAAATCCATTTGATGAAACGGAAGTTGCGAATGTGGTATTACAAGAGGAGCTACTCGAGCTTAGCACCAATGAGGAGCTGAAGGTGAAATTTAAAAAAGGCTATCAAACATTTTGGCTGCAGGCAGAAATACCCGAAAAATATCCTGGGCTGTGGGAAATTGCGAGAAAACTTTTGATAGTGTTTCCCTCGTCATACCTTGTCGAAAAAAGTTTTAGTGTCGTTACAAACCTATTAACAAAAAAAAAAGGAGCAGATTGAACATCACAGAACGGGGAGATTTGCGGTTATTCCTTACAAAACTGAAGCCAAATATTGATAATTTGCTGTCAATCCATCAAGTACATCCCTCCCATTAAAATTATGACTATTTTTTTTTAATTGTTGATTTGCATTGTTGAAGTTACGGTACGTTATTAATGTTTAATTTTAATTCTATTAAGTCTGTAATCATATTATTTTAATAAATAGAACACAAGAAAATATATTATTTTTCTTTTTGTTTTTACCACTCCGAATTTAGGGTTGGAACTCAGCCACGATGCAAATTTCCATCGTTAAATCTAATCTTCACATTTTTTGACGAGTTTTGGGAATATGGTAGAAATGTAGCAGCAGGGGGTCCACCGAAACCAGTAAAATTTTGAAAGTGGTCTACGAGAAAAAAAAGTTTGGGAACTTCTGTTGTAGTCTTGAAATGAATTTTTTAAAAAAATTAATGAGCCCTAAAGAAACTAACATATAGATAGAGAATAACTCTATAGAACGCATCGACGAATAGATAAACTTAGGTCGTAATATTAAAAAGGAAAAGGAAAAACAGCAGGCAAAAATTACCAGACAAATAAGACTCGCCTGGGTAGCTTTTGGGAAAGTAGGGCATATCTTAAAAAGTACTACTATTCCCATAAAGTTAAAAACTACATTGTACAATACCTTTACCCTACCTGTCAGCATATATAGACTGGAAACGATGTGCCTCACTAAAGCATTTGTTAAAAAACTCACAGAGCGCTATGGAAAGAAGTATGCTTAGTATCTCCCTTACGGATGGAATTCATAACGAGCAGACAAGGAGACGATCCATAACGCTGGAGCCGGCAAGGATGAAGGGGCAATGACCGATTCATGTGGCTAGATCATCCGGAGACTGATGGGATACAAGATCACAGAATGGTTACCCAGAGAAACAGAAAGAGGTGTGGGACGTCCACGAAACGATGGGTCGTTGATATAAGAATAGTAACGGAGAAGTAGTGGTTAAGAGACAGGGAATAGTAGCGGAGAAGAAGTGGTTAAGAGACAGGGAAGCATGGAAGAGAATAGAAGAGACCTACGTCCAGGAGTGGACAACCATGGGTTAAGAAGAAGAAGGGCGAAGAAGACTAATAAACGATTGAATCAACAGATAGGCTGAAAAGTTTTTGGTCTAGCTACTTAAAAAACACATTTTCTTTGCAAAATTCGACTTTATTGATCCATATAGTCTCCTTCAAGAGCGATACCATCAGTTCAACGATTTCCTAACATTTCTATACCTTTCTTGTAAAAGTATTTGTCTTTGCCTTCAAAGTAGACCTCAGTTTCAGAGATAACTTCTTCATTATAGCCAAATCTCTTTCCCGCGAGCATTTTTTTGAGGTCTGCAAATAGATAATGGTCACTGGGGGCCAAATCTGGAGAATTCGGTGGACGAGGAAGCAATTCGAACTTTAATTCATCAATTTTGCCATCGTAACCATTGACTTGTGACACGGTACATTGTCTTGATGAAAAAGCACTATTTTCTTGTTCATTTGGGGCAGTTTTTTTGCGATTTTTGGCTTCAAACGCACTAATAACTTTACATAATATTCACTATTGATGGTTTTTCCTTTCTTAGCATAGTCGATTAAAATTATTCCGTCCGCATCCCAAAATACAGAAGCCAAAACCTTCCTAGCCGACTGTTGAGTCTTTGGTTGCTTCGGGCGGCTTTTATCGGCTGCTGTCCACTCAGCTGACTGCCGATTTGATTCCAGTGTATAGTAGTAGATTTAGGATTCCTCCATTGTCACATATCGTATGAAAAAATCCTTTTTATTACGCTTAAACAGGTCCAAACAGAACTCAGAATCATCAACACGTTGTTGTTTTTGGTTCACTGTGAGCACTCGCGGTACTTATTTTGAACAAAGCTTTGTCATGCCCAAATGTTCATGCAAAATATGAGCAACACGTCCTTTTGATCTCTTTAGGGTGTCAGCTACCTCACGCAATTTCACTTTACGGTCATCCAAAACAATTTTCTGAATTTTTTTTATGTTTTTCGGTGTAACCACCTCATTTGCGCGTCCAGAGCGTTCAGCATCATTTGTATCTGTACGACCGAGTTTAAACTCAGCACACCAGTATATTATGAGTGATTTTCCAGGGGCAGAGTCCGCGTAACACTTATCAAGCCATTGCTTTGCTTGAACGGCATTTTTCCTATCAAAATACAGTGTTTACTCAACACACGAAATTCGATTTTTTCCATTGTTTTGAAAATATCAAAAGTAGCGTAACTAAAACCACTGTAACTTGTAAACTAATCCTCGAAATGTCATGAAATTTTAACACGTATCGTTTAAAGGTTGGTACTTTCTAAAAATCCACATGGATTTAAAAAGGTGACATCTATGTGTAAGACCAAAAACTTTTCAGCCTACGTGTTATAATTTTTAAAAAGAAATATTATTTTCTTTAAATATATATATATATATATATATATATATATATATATATATATATATATATATATATATATATATATATATATATACGAGGCTGGTTTGAAAAGTCCGTGCAAAAATAAAAATTACTTATGTGTTTGGGGTAAACCTTTTTTATTTTTCGACATAGTCTCCTTTTAGGCTTATACACTTCGTCCAACGATGTTTTAGTTTGTTGATCCCTTCCGAAAAATAGGATTTATCCAAGTCTGCAAAATATCCATTAGTGTCTGCAATCACCTCCTCTTTTGAATAAAATCTTTGTCCCGCCAGCCATTTCTTCAAATTGGGGAACAAATAGTAGTCCGAGGGAGCCAAGTCTGGAGAATAGGGGGGATGTGAAACGAGTTGGAGTCCTATTTCCATTAATTTTGCGACCACAACTGCTGAGGTGTGTGCTGGGGCGTTGTCGTGATGGAAAAGGACTTTCTTGTGGGCCAATCGCGGGCGTTTTTCTTGCAGCTCTCGGTTTTCAAACGGTCCAATAACGATGAATAATATTCACCTGTAATAGTTTTACCATTTTCCAGATAGTCGATGAGGATTATCCCTTGCGAATCCCAAAAGACAGTTGCCATAACCTTTCCGGCCGAAGGAACGGTCTTCTCCTTTTTTGGTGCAGATTCCCCCTTGGTAACCCATTGTTTAGATTGTTGTTTGGTCTCAGGAGTATAGTAATGTATCCATGTTTTCATTCACAGTGACGAAACGACGCTTAAAGTCCTCCGGATTCTTCTGGAACAGCTGCAAACCATCCTTGCAACACTTCACACGATTCCGTTTTTGGTCAAGCGTGAGCAATCGCTGCACCCATCTTGCGTATAGCTTTCTCATGTCCAAATGTTTATGCAAAATATTATGTACCCGTTCAGTCGAGATGCCCACAGCACTAGCAATCTCACGCACCTTAACTTTTCTGTCATCCATCACCATATCATGGATTTGATCAATGATTTCTGGAGTCGTAACCTCCACAGGCCGTCCAGAATGTTCAGCGTCACTTGTGCACATATGGCCAGTCCGAAAATTTTGAGTCACCATAATGTTTATCAAGCTTCTCTTTAGTCTCCTGAGGCGTTTTGCCTTTCATAAAGTAATGTTTAATCACCACACGAAATTCTTTTTCGTCCATTTCTTGAAAATCACTCGACTTCCTTGATTCACACGAATGCCAAACACAAAGAAATAGACCAATATGGCTGAAACTTGGTGTGCGTTCATTCAAGAGATGCTACTAACTAAACATGACCTCGATACGCGCCGATGGTGCCATCTCTCGGACTTTGCACGGACTTTCCAAACCAGCCTCGTATTACAGCGATTCAAGAACAACGTGAATCGCTTTCTCCGCACTCGTGCCGCTCCTGGAGCGCTTTAGGGACTTCCCTGCAGCACGTGAGCTAGACCCATAAAAAAAAAAAAAAAAAAAGCCTCGTATATATATATATATATATATATATATATATATATATATATATATATATATATATATATATATATATATATATAAATATGAATGCTGTTACCAGAAATGCTATGGCCCCAATAAAAATATAACACAGCTTAATTTTTAAAAACTGGAACTAAATATTATTTTAACAATTTAAAATGCATATATCAAAATTATAATCCATAATGTAACCTGACACAATAATTTTAAAACAGTTTCGTTTCTCATATTTTATATCACTTCAAATTACGATGAAAAATACATTTCACCGATAATTTTTTTTTAATGGCCATTTGCTCTCTGTGTATTCAACTTTAAAATTAAGATCGGTCTAGACGACTAAAACATATCATTTTCTCATCAAAATATTTATTCCTTTGCTAAATGTTAGTGAAATAGGGCATACATTTTAATAAAACTTTTTTTTTGTTGGCCAATAAAAAAATATTTAACTTTTGCGAATTAACCTTAACTGCAAAAACAATTTTAAGTTTTTCTTTTTATTATTTTCTGTTTGTTCCAAGTTCCTCGTTGCCAGAGCACTTGTTATTCTCGATGAAGGTAGTTTATTTTTTGATTTTTTCTTAACTTGCTATTTATGAGGGTTCTGTTTTATGTATTGCTAATTATAGGGTAGCTAATGTAGCTGATCTAATTATATTAAAAGTCGACAGGCTCATTTAAGATAAATTTTAATTATCATCATTTACAAATTTGTCGTTTCTACCATTCCAGTTAAGTAGTTTAATTGAAGTTACGGAATATTTTAAAAAAGAAAACTGGAACTCTATTTTAGAAAACAAAACCAATAAAATCTAACGACCACACCGCTATATTTCTTTCGATATCTCCAACGTGTTGTTTTTCAAACAGTATATTTTTTGAAAATATATTAACACTTAAGTTTTGTTTTCTAATATCTCTGGTAATATTTTTGGATAAAATAATTCTTTGAATTTTCGGTCGAACAAAGGCTTGCTAAGCTCTCATACCAGACAAAATGACGCATTCAGATGGGTCGTCTGATCTAAAACAAACGTCTAACCAAGGAAAAATTCGAAAACATTCCATGAGTTATTCTCATTTAGCAGATTTGTAGTGCCAAATCTTGCCCGGCTGAGTCACCTCTCTGTCACTAATCAGTAGGATAGTGATGTCGAAAGCAGTTTATGGTCGGAAGAACCCAACGGCGGATTACGGTGACAGTATAGTCTAGATCAGGAATCTGTGTTGGTTCATCGTTAAGCTGAGTAAAGCAAAAACTAATTAAGAATGATTCAGCTTCGTGGCTCTGTTCATCGATCGTATTTGAATGAGCCAGTTGATTTTGTGGATATTAAAGTCGCCCAGAATGCAATTTTGACATTTGGATAATTAATCTGTAAATGATCGATGATGTCTGCAAGAGAAGCGAAAATGTTCTAAACTTAATGTAACTCGGTGATCGATAGAGGCAGCAGATAAACCTTGTAGCTTGTTAAATCGTTACTTTTAACTTCATAACACCAAAGTTTCGAGGCTCCAAACGCGAGGGAAATCGATTCTGACAAAAAGACAGATTCCAAAGTTATACTTTGCACAGGGTAGAGAAATTTGACTATGCTGGTAGATGAACTAACTTTAGTTATACAGAAAGCGAGAATATGAGGTTTATTCAATTGTTAAAGATTAAAAGGTGTCAGTGCTCTGAATTTATGTTCGAGTTTTGTGCGTGAACGCCTCCAAACCAGTCCCCACCCGGAGATCCGAACGGGGAGCTATTTTACTTCTGAAATTTTTTGATCTTGCGAGCTTCATCATGCTATTTGGTCCCACAATCCAGAGACATCGGCACAGCCACGATACGTTAAGCAACTTCAGGCAGCTTAAGCCAATGTAATGGTATCATAACGGACGATGCCTGGTGGGATCTGAGCATCTACAACTAAGTTATTTTTTTAGTTGCAGCAACAGTGAATCTGTTAATTATGAAATTTAAATATGACATAGATCATCTCACTACATGTACTGGAATTTTTATAGCAATCATTTTAACCGTTTATGCTCTGTATATAATTTTTGTTGTGGCTTTCTGGAGGGATCATTATTGTAAAGTAGAGAGAGGGTACATAAGAGGTGTATGGTGTAGGTCGCAAGCATCCGAAGTAGTGGTAAATAATGTTCTTGTAAAATTACAAAAAAAATGTCCCATTGCGGATAAAGAAATTAGTGAATGTTCGCCTAACTCAAGGAAGGACCCTTTCAATACATTATGATAAGAAATATTTATAAAACTCTATATTTAAGTTCGTTAACTTTTGTTTAAGGAAACGCGTTTCCTTTTCCAATTTCTACTTTCCTAATCATTTAAAAAAATATCCATCTGGTAGATATTAACGAAATAGAAAACGTAATTAAATTAATAGTGCGGTAAAAAAAGCATTTGAAATTGCACATTCTAGATCGAGACGAAAAATAAACCAAACTCTTCATAATAAAATTTACAACAAATTTCCATTAGCTTTAAGTCGCTTAAGTGGGTACATAACCTACAAAATTGAATAGCCGGAAAAAAAAATTGTTTTTTTTTTTTCATTTTTTTGTACAGGTCGGTTAAGTGGACCGATCGGCTTGAGACTTTCAGAGAATATTCCTTTTGTTATAGCAAAAATACCCTAAAATTTTGGTACAAAAATATTGAACCATCCGGGATATTATGGTGGATCCACGTTTCATCTACGGTAACAAAACGATGTCACAAACCCTTCAGATTACATTGCAGCTTTTACTTTTGCTTGCTTTTTAGTGCAGTTTTTTTACTGCACTAAAAAGCAGTCAAAATAGTGTTGAGATAGACATAGCTTAGATACAGCAATATTATGATTTTATCCTCGCTGGGGTATCACAGGAGTATTGTCCTGAGCTTTGGACCTCGAGAAACTTATGTTTTTTTGTTCATAAACCACTGAATTTTTCAAAACGCGTTTTTTAGCTTAAAATCTGAATAACTCCGATTATATCAGATGGATCGAGATAAACAAAAAACTAAACTCTTCTTTTTAATAAATCCTCGTTGGTTTGAGGTCCCTCAAATGTGTATATAATCTACAAAACTGATAAAACAGGTAAAAATCTGTTTTATTTTCTTTTTATTTTACAGGTCGACTAAGTGAACCGATCGGCTTGAAACTTTCAGAAAATATTCCTTTTCTTATATCAAAATTACCCTGAAATATTGGTACAAAAATATTGAACCAAGTGGACACAATTGAATTTGTTATTTAAAATTTGAATTGCACGCCATTTTATGCCATTTAGTCCAAAATGGTTTTTTTTCAAAATTTTTTTTTGGAGTCATTTTATCCGTTTTTTTTTTGCATTTGTTTATTAATCAAATAACAATTGACGTTCAAAAAAAAATTGTTAACAAAAATGAATTTTTGTTTTTTAAATAAAGGTCTCGCCTTTACCAGAATCGATAAAAACTTTTTTTTCAAAAAGACAGAAAAAACGCATTTGTTTTTATTTGATTAATAAACAATCGTAAACAAAACGGTTAAAATGACTCCATAAACTTTTTTTTTAATGGCATCGGAAAGCTGGTGTCAAGACCAAAATTTTGAAAAAGAATTGTATTTTGGACCAATGATATAAAATGGCTAGCAATTCAAATTTTAAATAACAAATTCAATTGTGCCCACTGGGTTCAATATATTTGAACCAAAATTTCAGGGTTCTTTTGCTATAACAAAAGACATATTTTTTGAAAGTTTCAAGCCGATCGGTTCACTTAGTCGGCCTGTACAATAAAATGCAAAAAAAAAACAGTTAGTTGTCGATTTTTTCAATTTTGTAGGTTATGTACGCACGTGAACGACTTAAACCTAACGATGCTTTGTTGGAAATTTCATTATGAAAAGTATGTTTCCTTTTTTGTGCCGATTCGACTAATATAACCGGATTCACATTTTAACGTCAAAAAACGCGTTTTGAAAATTACAATTGTTTATAAACAAAAGAGCACTAGTTTTTCGAGGTTCAAAAGCTCAGGACAATACTTTTGCTGATACCTCAGAGGGGATAAAATCATAATATTGCTGTATCTAAACTATGCCTATCTCTTCATTATTTTGACCTTTTTTACTGAATATGATTGCTATAAAATATAATTTACTTTAATCTAGACAGAAAATAAACATATAAGTCTGCGATAATTTTTTTATGTCATCTTGATGAACCTGTCAAGTATTTCCAATCACTATATATTATAACATCATGTTTTCATTAAACCTGCCTTTATTTGGCCATTTATATAATATATTGCCTTTCCGTTTATTTGTAGTTTTATCACATAAAAAAGGTCAAAAACACGTTGCTTATCTTAATAAAGCCGCTTTTTTTATCGACCCATTTCAACCCCCCACGTCAAATGTCAGATTATATCAAAATATATATAATAAATATATTTTCGTCAAGTTGACTTTCCCTTTCCAATTTCTACTTTCCTAATTATTTAAAAAAATGTTTATCTGGTGGATATTAACGATATACAAAACGTAATTAAATTAATAGTGCAGTAAAAAAGCATTTGAAATTGCACAGTTTTGGACCTCGAAAAACTTATGCTCATTTGTTTATAAACAGTTGAAGTTTAAATGCGTTTTTTGAACTTAAAATCTGAATAACTCCGGGTATATAAGTCAGATCGAGACGAAAGGAAACCAAACTCTTCGTAACAAATTTTCAAACAAATCCTCGTTAGCTTTAAGTCGCTGAAGTGCGTACTTAACCTACAAAATTTAAAAAACCGACAAAAAACTGTTTTTTTTTTTTTAAAATTTTTTTGTTCAGGTCGGCTAAGTGAACCGATCGGCTCGAAACTTCTAGAAAATATTCTTTCCGTTATAGCATAAATATCCTGAAATTAAAAGAATATTGAACTCGGTGAGTACAATCTAAAATTTGAATTGCTAGTCATTTTATTTGGTCCAAAATGGATCTTTTTTTTTCAAAATTTAGGTCTCAACGAAAGCTTTCCGATGCTATTAAAAAAATTGTTTGAGTCATTTTATCCGTTTTTTTTTTAAATTTGTTTATTAATCAAATAAAAACAAATGCGTTTCTTCGGTCATTTTTAAAAAAAAAAAATGAGAATTTTTTATCACAACTGGTAGAGAATCGCGAGACCTTTATTAAAAAATCATTTTTGTTAACAACTTTTTTTCAAAATGACCGAAAAAACGCATTTGTTTTTTGATTAATAAGAAAAATGAATAAAATGACTCCAAAAAAAATTTTTAATGGCGTCGGAAAGCTGACATCGAGACCTAAGTTCTGAAAAAAAGAGATCCATTTTGGACCAAATGGCATAAAATAGCGGTCAATTCAAATTTTAAATCACAAATTCAATTGTGCCCATTGGGTTCAATATTTTTGTACCAAAATTTCAGGGCATTTTTGCTATATCGAAAGAAATATTTTCTGAAAGTTTCAAGTCCATCGGTTCACTTAGTTGACCTGTACAATAAAATGAAAAAAAAAACAGTTTTTTGCCGACTTTTTTAATTTTGTAGGTTATGTACGCACTTGAGCGACTTAAAATTAAAGAGGATTTGTTGGAAATTTCATTACTAAGAGTCTGTTTTTTTTTTGTCTCGATTCGGCTTATATAACCGGAGTTATTTACATTTTAAGCTTAAAAAAACGGGCTCTCAAAACTTCAATTATTTATAAACAAAAGAACACAAATTTTTCGAGGTCTAAAACTCAGGACAATATTCCTGGTGATACCTCAGAGAGGATAAAATTACTGTATCTAAACTATGTCTATCTCATCATTATTTTAACCTTTTTTTACTGCACTGTAATCGCTATTATTATTCATTCAACATCACTAAAGGCTTGAGACAAGGATGTTGCCTTTTTCCTACGTTATTTAAAATGTTTATTCAAAAAGCTCTAGATTCCTGGATGAAAAAAGTACACGGGAATAGAAATTGGAAATGATTGTCTATATACACTTCTATTTACGGACCATCAGGTAATCATTGCGAGCGATGAAGATGACATCCAGTACGTGTACCGAAAACAAGAGGATGAATTAAACAAGTGGGGTTTAAACATCAATGTATACAAAAATGAATATCTGAACGTTGGAGGTGAGGCCAACGATCTCCAGCTTCCATAAGGAACGATGAAATTTTGTCAAGAATTTAAATACTTAGGAAGTATGATATCAGAAAAGGGAAACACAAACAGAGATGTCCAGAACAGATTAACACAGGGAAGAAAATGTATACAAATGCCAAACTCGTTACTGTGGTCACCGAAAATTACGTTCAAAACGAAAACAGTGATATATAGGGTAATCGTTGAACCTATACTGACTTACGGTTCAGAATGCTGGCAAATGAATACTCGAGATAGAGATAGGTTAAAAGTAGCTAAAATGGACTACTTGCGACGATCCCGTGGTGTGTCAATATTAGATCATATACGTAATGAAAAAATCAGACAAAGAGCAAAGATGACAGAGACAGTGCTAGATCGAATATAAAAACGACAGTTGATATGGTAGGGTGACGTAATGCGCATGGGAGAAGAACGTTGGCCGAAGAAGGCTGTACAATATGTACCGTGGAATAAAAGAAAACAGGGAAGACCAAGAACGACATGAAGAGAAAATATTAAGAAAGCAATGAATTCCAGAGATTTAAAAGAAAACGAATGGTGGAACAGAGAGAAATGGTGTATGAAGTGCAGGAGGCGGCCAAGGCTGTAGGACCCCCGCTTATATATAATATATATATATATATATATATATATATATATAATATATATATATATATAATATATATATATAATATATATATATATATATATATATATATAATATGTATATATATATATATATATAATCGCTATAAAATATAATTTACTTTAATCTAGACAAAAAATAAACATATAAGTCTGCCATAATTTTTTTATGTCATCCTGATAAACCCGTCAAGTATCTCCAACCACTATATATTACAACATTATGTTTTCATTAAACCTGCCTTTATTCGGCCATTCATATAATATATTGCCTTTCCGTTTATTTGTAGTTTTATCACACAAAAAAGGTCAAAAGCACGTTGCTTATCTTAATAAAGCCGCTTTTTTTATCGACCCATTTCAACCCCCCACGTTATATGTCAGTTTATATCAAAATAAATATAATAAATAAACTTTCGTCAAGCTGATAAAATATATATCAAAAAGTAGCTCATAATGATCTCAAAAAATATGTTTCGGCTCGTTATTTTGGGAAAATACGCTTATTATTATCAGTTTTTGGTTGCTTTATGTCCAGAAATATAAATAACATAATATAGTATATGTCAGGATTGCGTTAAAATTCTTAATATATTTTTCATATTTTTGTAGCGGAAATACATAAATATTTATTTTTGTACTTATTTATTAGAATTAAGAATATACTTTCTTTTCAATGTAACAATTTTTTTTACCTAAAAATAACGGAAATTTTTTACTTTTAAAATTAATTTTTGTTAAGTAATTTTTTAAAATTTCTCCTTAATCCTGCGTGAAAAATATCTCCACCCACGGCCATCGATTTTTAGTTAACATTGTTTGCAGGAGACTTTACGAGTTGCAGTGCTAGACGTCCCCTTGTATGTCGATTGATGCCTCCGTCTACAAGTAGTTCCTCTTTCAGAGTTCCCTCTTTTTTCCCAAAGAAATGCTCGTTGTATCCATATGCCCTCCGCCTCTTGAACCTGGCCATTTTATATATATATATATATATATATATATATATATATATATATATATATATATATATATATATATACAGTCCCTGGCCAAATTATTAGACGCACTGCAAGATTTCATGTAAAATATTAATTACCGAGTGATATTGTACCGTTTTATTATTTTAAATTGATTTGTTTTTTATTTTTATATTATCCAATCAATTACCTATTTATTTGACATAAATAAAACAGCATTAATTTAGAAAAGCATAAGTTTATTAAGTTTTAAAGAAAAGTGAAATTAATGTTAGTAAAAGTCAATATTTAGTTGAGCCACCTTTAGCCACTATCAAAGCTTTAATTCTGCGCGGCATGCTATCAATGCAAGATTGTACAGTCTCCTGCATTTGAGGATGATGATTCCATACATGAATAATCTTTTCTAGGAGCTGGGTTTTGTTGGTAGTCACATCTTTAGCCACTTCTCTTTTCATCAGCTCCCACACATTTTCATATCAGGGCTATTACCTGGCCAATCCAACAGAGGGATATTTTTTTCTGCCAAAAAAGCTTTAACAGACCGAGCAGTGTGGCAGGGAGCTCCATCTTGCATGAAAGTGAATGGTTCCCCATTTGGAAACCATTCTCTGAGCTGCGGAATCAACCGATTTTGTAATACTTCTTTGTACTGATCTTGCCTCATTATTCCTTTGACGACGTACAGACGTCCAGTGCCCTTGCCGCTGATGACTGACCAAATCATCACTTTGGTGGGATGTTTAACCGTCGGGACGACACAATCAGGATGAAACTTTTCTCCATGACGACGACGCACATACTGAGCTTTATTCTGCAAAATTTCGAATGTGCTTTCGTCACTGAAGCAGACCTATCAAAAATAGGAAAAATATATAAACTTCCATGTTTATTTGCTTTATTTAACTGAAAATGATAATAATGTATCAATTATTGATTAAATTGCTGTATCTTACCGATCTCCAGAAGTCCACATCTTTGTCTTGCCATTGTTTGGCCCACTTCAGGCGCTTTGCTTTCATTGCAGCTGTTAACTTGGGCTTCCTGGCGGGGCGACCGGCCTTAAAATCTAATTCTTTCAATTTTTCTTCGAACAGTGCGCTCAGAAGCATTTACGCTAGCATCCTGGAGTTGTGATTTTATTACCTTTGTGGTAGCAAATCTGTTTTCTACACAAATTTTCTTCAAACATCTCTCTGACCGTGGAGTGAAAATTGGTTTTCTACCGCATCTTTTCTTTCTTTTCGGGCTTAATTCCTTCCCTGACTCAATTTTCTTTTTTTATGCGTCGTACACTAGCTTCAGAAACCTCCAATCTTCGTGATATTTCTCGGTTTGTAAATGTTTTCGCAATCACAAGGGCCTTCACTTCAGCTTTTTTACGTGGTGAAAGATCGCCTTTTCTACCCATAATGAAAATAGTCCAATTACTTTTTTAAAACACTGCATACAAAATAAACTAATAACTGAGTAGTATAAAACTGTTAAACAAACAATCACAGTCCATAAAGCCACAGAAACACGTTCGTACCGGACTCGATTTCGATCGCGACTGATACAGGTTTGTACTTGTTTACGTTCATGTATCACTTTGTCAACACAGTGTTGCCATATGTTAAAAATAAATACAAATATGTAGTCTACAACAATTCTTTTAAATAAAAATCAATGATATTGTAGTTTTAAATATACCATTATTGCATAAAAACTCTTAGGAAACATAAAATTACTAATAAAATCCAGTGCGTCTAATAATTTGGCCAGGGACTGTATATACATATATATATATATATATATATATATATATATATATATATATATATATATGTATATATATATATATATATATATATATATATATATAAATATATATATATATATATATATATATATATATATATATATATATATATATATATATATATCTCGCATCATTGCTCGACTTAGAGAGTCGTGACCTCTATTGCGTTGTTACATAGAATTTACAACAGTCCGCCAGGCATCTCTACCTTCGACACTTTTCATTATCTCCGGTAACTCCAAGTGCATTGTAGATATGATCTGATCGATGTATCTGTTGGAAGATCTACCTCTTTTTCTTCTACGGTCGACTTTCTCCTGGATCAGCAACTTTTCTATGCCATCCCTCCTTATTATGTGACCAAAAAATGATGCTATATTTCTCTGAATCGATCGTTACAGCCGATCACTATTTTGGATGTTAAGAGTGTTCAGAACAGACGCATTTGTCTTATGAACTATCCAGAAAATTCTGAGCATCTGCCTGTAGCATGTAGTTTCGAAAACCTCTATTCTTTTAAGGCGTGCTGCATTAACAGTCCATATTTCGGATTCGTATGTGGCTGTAGGGAATATAAGTGAATTGACAAGCCTTTTTTTAATCATTTTATTTATCCTCCTCCATTCTTTGCTTAGGCTTGCCCATCGCTATCCTTCTTTTAATTTCTTCTTCGCAGCCCCCTTGTTAGAAATTCTGGCGCCTAAGTATATAATATTTGTCTTCGGTGGTATATCGTTCATTTTGTTGAGAGGAGGCAACATTTTAGCTCTATCTACTATGAGAAGATAACGTTTGTTTCGATTTAGTGGCATTTGCGAAAACCTTTTCGATTCGATACAGAAGTTCCTTGGAGCTAGCCATTATTGCAGTATCATGAGCGTACCTTAAGTAAGAGAACTTTTTGCCTCCTACTGGTATCCCTCCATTCCACACTTCCGTCGCTTCAGATAATCTATTTACCATATATATTGAGGAGTAATGGAGACATGATACAACCCTGCTTCACCCCCTTCCCGACTTGGAATGGCGTAGGCAGATTTTTCTCAACTCTAACATAAGCGATGTTGTTGCTGTATAATTTATGGATTAAGAAGACTAGGTCTGGTGTTCCTATTTCGTGAAAAATTCTCCATAAGTGATCCCACTGTACTGTGCCGAAGGCAACCAAGGAAACAGAACACGTAGAACTTTTCTATCATTTGTCTCACATTGATTCTCTTGTGCCTCTACCGGGCACAAAACCTGCTTATTCTTGGGGAATCTGAGGCACGAGAATTGGTTGCATGACATATAAGAGAGATAGTTCGGTAATTTCACAGACGTCTCGTGGGCCATTCTTGTGAATCGGTATATATATATATATATATATATATATATATATATATATATATATATATATATATATATATATATATAGAGTGTGTCCATTCTTTAGGCCATTCACTTGTTGTCTAGATCTTATTGCATATTTCTTGGATTAAGTTAACACCGGTCTCTCTCCTGTCGCGTTTTAAGCGTTTTTGGCCACAAAGTACCCGTTTTGTTTTGCTATCTGGGGTTTTGTCAAGTGTATAGGTGGCGTTTGTGGTATTTGAAATTTGAGTTTGTTATAAACAAGTTATTTATGAGCAAAATTCTATTAGTGTGTTTCTTCTCTCATTTCGTTCTCCCAATTAAGAAGACTTTTGATACTGTCACTTAGTTGTCCATAAAAGTTACCTATGTCCCCTTCTGGTGCTTGAGCTGTTGGAGTGTAAACCTGTACAGTATTTAAGTTTACGGATGTTGCTTGAATCCTGGCTATTATAATTCTATCATTAACTGCCTCGTAACTCAGAACCGAGTATTTTATTCGTTTGTTCAACATTATAGCCACTCCATTGGTAAATGTTCTTTTATTAACCGAACAAATTATGATATTGCCATTGGCTGATGTAAAATGGCCTTACTTTTGCCAATGAGTCTCAGGTATACCTATAATGGCTATATCTTTCGTGATTTCAAGAATATGTAGCTTGCCAGGTTTATTCATTCCTCTGACGTTCCATGTGCATACTTTCATCATATTGCATTTTCCGTGGATTACTCGCTTGTCTATATTTCCACAGCCAATACCCCATTTCACATTTGCGGTACTGGGACCGAAGCGCCGATTGCTAGTCGGATCGCATAGCGTACCATTACTAGTCTGATCCACAATCATAAGAGAGGTTTTCTTTGGAATGAGTTATCGCAGTAAGTTCCCACTTCTTTTTGCGAATAAGATCAGCCCTTCCTAAAATGGAAGCAGATGCTGTTTGCAGCCGCCAACTCTGGGTCAGACGCTGCTGTTGTGGACTGAGCCCTCTTATCGACGACAAGGTGAAAGTCTCCGAGAGGGTCATTCATATATATATATATATATATATATATATATATATATATATATATATATATATATATATATATATATATATATATATATATATTGTAACATTCATTTTTTCCTAGATTTTAAGACCATGTAATGTTACTGATTTTTCGCTTTATAATGTACTTCTTTTCATTCTTGTATCGAGCGGTATATTAATCAGAAATTCCTAGCCGCTCGTTATATAGTGTGCTGTGCGGGTTCCCGACCGAATCTATCGATACGCCGGGATTGGTCAAATTTTGTATCCGGAGTTTTTTTGGTACCGGCGTCGCCATATTACAGACAGAGTGCCCACGGCTTATTTAAGGGTCCGGAGGACGCGAATCTTGGCTTAGTACCATCAAGCCGCCGCCGCCAGGCTTAGTACCATCAAGCCGCAGAGAGGCTGAGTGGGGGGGGGGGGGGGGGGGGGGGGGACCATCAAGCCGCAGCCAGGCTTATTACCATCAAGCCGCAGCCAGGCTAATTTCCACCGAGCCGCCAAGTGGCGAATTTCCACCGAGCCGCAGTAGAGGCTTACGACAATATCTACGAGAGCCAAGTTAAGCACGAGTTTTTTTAACGTAAAGCCGTAGTGGGCTTTGTGTGTTTTCTAAATGGAGTAGCCAAAGTAGGCTCTTCTCAAAAGTGTGAAATCGGTTTTGTGTTCCATTGAAGGCCTAGAAGCCCGTAGGAAAACCGTAAGTTACCAGAACATACATCAATAGATCTATTCCCCGCAAATAAGTGTTTAACAGCAATTTGAACCGATAAATCGTGAAGTGAAAATCACGACTCTTCGATTTCGGGTGTAGTCAAGTTTTAGAAGTAAAATCTCTGATTTAGGGACTCTAATTTATAAAAACTACTTTTAGGCTAGAATTTTTGTGTAATTTTTAAAACTGCAAAGGTTGGAACTTTTATTTTAAATCATGAATAAATTTTCTTTTTGTTGATTAAAGCTAGTGTCTCACTGAATACCTATTTTTCTTTTCAGGATAAGAAAAGTTGTACTAGATTAATTCTTTTTAATAATAACCGTAAAACACTTCAGTATTTTTTTCATTTTTTTTAACTGAAGTTAGATCCTTTCTATTTTAAAATGAATGGTGCCCAAAATTTGTACAACTGAAGCTTTTAAAAATAGAAAATAATTCCAAAAAGACGTATAACAAATTATCTCTTACTGAGCTAGTGTGTGTTTAATTTCTTTAGTTCTTTTAAAATCAGGATTCACTCAATTCATTCTCAGAAATTAAAAAGAGGTTGCAAGAAAATTGCGCCCAAGCGTGGGAAAAACAATTTTCACAGAGTACAAAAAGACGCAGTCTACGTGGGGCGCAATTAAACATTTTTTTACAAGTTACAAAATGACGCCTCAAAAAGCGGGCAAGTTAACACCTTACAAAATTGCGCCCAAGCCTGGGGCATCCAAATTTCAAACGGTACAAAATAGCGCTGTCAACGCGGGGCTCTTGGAATTTTATTTTTTAAAAAGGGTTCAGTGTACTAGCTTTCGAACAAAGTAAAAGCTCTAACTTTTCAGATATTTTTATTTCATAATATTTATTAAACGAAACTACACTATAGCAGTAAGACAAAAGCAGGAAATTTGTAGAATTATTTATTTCAATTTATCCGATGGTGGTATAGATATTTGAATTTTGTTAATCGACTCTAAGATAAGTGATCCCTGCTTTTTCCTTAAAAGCTACCTTTATAGTTCAGATTAGCAGATGTGCTGGTTTACTTTAATTTTTGCAGTGTTAGATTTATTTTGCGGTTAACCGAAGAAAAAACTGTACTTTTTTTCTCACCGACGTTTTGCATGAATATTAAAAATACTTTGCTGATACGAAACGGTATTTGGAGATTTTTTTGTTTGAAATTCTTAACATATTTGGTAAAAGAATTTTAATACAAGGCAATACTTAGAAATTTTTTTGAAATTGTTGAAGATTTTTTTTAATGTTTGGTAAAGAAGTTTACATATTTTAGTTGTCTTTACATGATCTTATTTTGACTATTGGGAGCACAGGAAAAAATATTTTTACGACTTTTTAAACAATTCTTTTAAATTTTATAATCTAAATACATTTATCATGGAAGCCTTCAATTTTAAAGTCAATCACCTACTGGAATATGAGTTAGACTATGAACTGAAAATCCGTCGTACTTTCTCAGAACGTCCCGGTCGCGGATTCTAACGAGGATCTTAAGTAAAGAAATATTCCAATAGATCAGATTGGACTAAATAGCTACAAAAAGTTTCAGATTTTTTTTTAGGTCTAATAAAATTCTCCTTCTCAAGTTGAAACTCCTGCTTCTCCAAATGGTCACAAGTCTCCTTTATTCGTGCATAAATATTTAGATAATAGACCGCATATAAAGATAAATCTATTAGGTGCCCATTTCTCGGCTTTACTTGACTCTGGTGCAAATGCCTCCGTTGTAGGTTAGAATGGTATAAAAATTTTAAGTCATTTAAGTATAAAAATATGCCATGTCAAAAATAGTAGTGTTACCACTGCAGATGGCAGCCGTCTAAAAGTTTTAGGAACGGTTGAGTTGTCGCTAGTCTGCAATGGTCATTGTTTAGTAATCTCTGCCCTAGTAGTACCTTCTCTATCACATACTTTGGTTTTAGGATGTGATTTTGCACAAAAATTCGGAATTTTAGTAAATTTTAAAGATAATTCGTGGTATCCACAGTCCCTAGAAGTCACTTCTCATACAAGTTTTAAAGATTGGTTTTCAGAAAGTTCTTTAGAAAACCTTTTCTCGCGTCTATGTACACTAGATGATCTCTCGCGGACGGAATGCTTAAAAGCAGAAGACGTAATAAGCTCTTTCAATGAAATAAGTAGTAAAGATAGGTTAGGCCGAACGAATAACATCACCATGTCTATAGATACGGCTGATGCCAGTCCTGTAAAGACAAGACCCTTCGCCATGTCTCCGTACATGTCAAAAGTATTAAATTAGGAGTTAGACGAAATGTTGAAACTCGGAGTGATATCGTCTATGCTTTGACGGAAGAAAGCTCAACGAGGTCAGCAAATTTGATAACTATCCATTACCGAACATCGACAGAATTTTGACATCACTCAGGAATGCTAAGTATGTATCCTCGATAGACCTTAGAAAGGCTTTCTGGCAAATTCCTTTAGACAAATCCTCTAAGGAAAAGACCCGCTTTTGCAGTAGTAGGCCGAGGTCTATTTCAGTTCGTCACTATGCCGTTTGGTCTAAAGAACGCTGCTCAAAACTCAGCAACGTTTAGTGGACGCTATATTTGGTCCGAAATATGAGCCACATATTTTTTACCTATCTCGATGATATTTTAGTAACATCGGAAGACTTCGAATCGCATATTCGCTTACTTAAAGAAGTAAAAAAATAAATTGAAAGAGGCCGGACTGACCATAAATTTGAGCAAATGTGATTTTTTCAAAAACTTCTCTAAAGTTTTTAGGCTATATTGTAGGCTCAAATTCCTTACGTACCGATCCGGATAAAGTAGCAAGCATGGTTAATTATGCGAGACCTACTAATACTACGGAAGTTAAGCGCTTCGTAGGAATGTGTTCATGGTATAGACGTTTTATTGAGAATTTTTCTACCCTGTTGTCGCCTATTAATGATCTTTTGAAAGGACGAAAAAAAGGACAATCGATAGATTGGACAAAGGCAGCAGAAGAAATCCTTTATAAAGATTAAAGAGCTATTGGTTTCAGCTCCAATTTTATCCCAACCAGATTTTTTTCCCAACAGTTTTATATTTCTAGTGATGCTTCTAATACCGGTTTAGGGGGCGTCCTAACACAGAAAATCAATGGTGAGGAAAGAGTGATAGCGTATGCCAGTAGAACTTTATCAAAGGCTGAACGTAACTATTCGGTTGTTGAAAAAGAATGTTTAGCAGTACTCTTTAACATCGAAAAGTTTTCGACCTTACATAGAAGGTGTTCCTTTCACGGTCATAACAGATCATTATAGTTTATTGTGGCTTAATTCTATTAAAAACCCTAGTGGCAAACTAGCGCGTTGGGCGATTAGGTTGAGACAACATACGTTTCATTTAATTCATAGAAAAGGAGTCCACAATGTTATTCCTGACGCTTTGTCAAGAATCCCAGATCATACAGCGGACGAAAACAGTCTTAATGCACAGATGGGCGTAAGGATCGATACAGTTGATATAGATCGTATAGATCCATGGTACGATAATTTACGGCAGCAAATTAAAGAATTTCCTCAAAATTTTCCGCAGTGGAAGGTGGAAAATGATTTCGTGTACAAATTTCTCCCAAACCAGTTGCCTTTAAAAGTTAATGTACCCGAGTGGAAAATACTAGTTCCTAAACCACAGAGAGAGGAAATTATAGACATGTGTCACACTCCTCCTCCTACTTCTGGTCATTTTGGTTTTTATAAAACTCTTCACAGGGTTCAGGAACAGTATTATTGGCCAAAAATGCGTTTTGATATCTTAAAGTTTGTGAGGACTTGTGAAGTATGTGGAGCGCAGAAATCTCCAAATACACTACCTATGGGACTGATGGGAAAAGAGAAAACGGTTAATTACCCTTTTCAAGTCATAGCAGCTGATCTAGTAGGCCCATTCCCCACGTTCAAAAAGGGAAATAAATGGCTTCTCGTGGTTTCTTGCTGGTTTACAAAGTATACCATGCTATTTCCTTTGAAAAGCTCTAAAGCTGGATATATAGAGAGAATTTTGGAAAATAATGTCTTTCTAATCCACGGTGTTCCATCGCTCTTAATATGCGATAACGGTACTCAGTTTACCTCTAAGAGTTTTAAGAGCTTAAGTGGGACATATAGTTTTAACATCCGTTTTAATCCCGTGTACACCGCAAGACACGAAGTAACAGGGTTTACACCGTCTTGCTTAGTTTACGGCAGACATATACCTCTATCTGGATCGTATTATAAAAATTTAGATTTGGATGTCAATGTTGACAGCGAAATAATTCCGGGTAACAGGGGTGCGTACGCCGAAAATTTAAAGGGTTTAGAAGATATTTTCACCGACGTGCGTAGTAGGATACATAAGGCTTATGAACGGAACAGTAAGTCTTACAACCTTAGAAAAAGGGATTTTTCCTTTAATATAGGTGATCACGTTTGGCGAAAAAAATAAAATTCTTTCCAGTGCAGTTGATAAATTCACATCTAAGTTGGTACCTAAGTATGTGCATTGCGTGATAAGAGAAAAGATTTCAGATTTAGTTTATGGTTTGGTTAATTTAGATGGGACTAAAATAGGACGATGGCATATTAAAGACTTAAAAAAACCATTCAATGAACCTAACCCTAATGAAAGTTTGTCAGAAAGAAGAAGAATAATTTATATTTACATTATCTTAATTGCTTTACTTTATTTTTTTTGATGTTGCTCTGTAGAGGTGACGACCTCGTTTTTTTGACTGTTATAAAAGTTGAGCAGAGAATACTTTTATTGTTTAATGCTAAGGTTTTGGGTATTGGCCATATCCCAAACTTAGGTTTGATTGTGGTTGATGTTTAGCATCGACGCAGTTTTAGCGAGCTTGCGAAGGAGTCACACTCAGGATATATCATAAGACTGGTATGTCGGTGGTCGCGGGATTTGATTTGCTTATGACCCCAAATAATATCCAGTTCTTGACACTTGGAAGCGAAATTTTGATTAGAGGCAATCCAAGGTGATCTTGAGTTAGGACAAGCGCAAGATGTAGCTCGTGTAGTGTGATGTAGAGTCAAAATTTATATGAGCAATTTCAAAGTTTGTTACCCGAGTGGGTGTATTTTTATTACCTTAGTGGTATATTTTGAGTGCAATTAAGAGTAAATTGATTTTGGTTTATCCAGTAAGTCTGAGACTTGGATTATTTTGATTTAGATCTTCTTCTGAATTGACAAACTGAGGGTATACTCTATTCTTTTCAGGGCCGTTTTAAACGTTACCTTTGAGTCAATAATTTTTTTAAAAATTTTTTTTGCATGGACTCATAGGCGTATGTTGAGTTTTTTCGGTTTACTATCAGATTGATAGGAAATTGAAGTCCTGCAGGAGAACTAAAGGCTGATCATTTACAGGAGATGAGAGCAGAGTAAGACAGTCGTTTCACAAAGAAATGATCAAAATCTGATACCGAGATGAGAACCTTGTCAAGAGTGGCTAAGCGCAGTGAAGGAAGATTCCTAACCGAATTTTTAGATTTCCAAGAGGTAATCTAGAAGTTTGGGCTGACAGAAAACGGTTATGCCTGATACCTGTAGCAGTTTCTTCTAGAGGCTATTGTCTAGGGAGACGATTAACACCATGATCGAATATTTTAGCTGTCAACGATGTTTTCTTCTTGTTTCTGATTAAGCTGGAAAAGCTCTTGTCGTCTTCAAAAGTTTTGTTGCGTTGCCACCGAAAAATTGAGAAAATTTTTGCTTCTTGTAGCTTTTTAAGCTCATTTTCGTTTTTTTGGAAATTTCCGTTAGAAGCTTGGTTAAGTCAACCTTGTAAACCTTTAGGTTGTATCCCATGAGTTATCTGTTTTTTTACAGGCTGTGATGCACCGGGTGCTAACAGATGCCGTTACGACGTTTGGCAGGGAGTTAGTCTTCCTGAGGAACAGACTGATTGTAAGGGTAGTCTATGGGGGGTGAACGTTTGACCTTTGGGACCTTTTAAAGGTTTTGTTACTCAATGGTTATTTCTATTTGAGCCAAAAGAGAGCCTAGCTACTGTAGTCGACCTCAGCTCCAATTAGCCTATTAGTGGTGACAGGCTGTTGGCAGTAGTGTGTTTCGGAACACCCTATTGAGTAATTTTTTTTGACTTATGGTGGTGTGGTAGACACCGTTTTAGTTTAGTGGATGCTATAATCTACTCCCTTTTGTTGGTGGACACCAGGGTCACCATTTCCGTATTTTATTGTCTCCACCTTTCAGAATATCGTGGTGAGGTGTTTGTCTCCTGTTATGTGGGATGGATTAAATGTTTTTCGTTGTTGTTCTAGGGCGAGACCAGTACACGAGGGTTCTTCATGCAACTTGAAGAGGCGCAATGCTGGTTAAATTTTATATCTCTGTGTAGCCACCCTGAAGAATGATGGAGGGCGTTTCTTCTGGCTCATGTTTCTAGGCAGATTTGTCACTTTGGTGCGATGTGCCGAAGATTTGATTAGCTTTTGCTAAGAGCTTTCACCAAGCTCAGTATGGAGTTATCATAACCAAGGGTTTGGGATTTGAACTCCTGTATGTATTTCTGTATATATTTCTGTATATATTTCTGTACATATTTCTGTATATATTTCAGTGTATGTTGGTTGCCTGAGGGCATGTGCTCAAAATGTGTGATTTTGAGTCGTTTTGTTTATGGACTCCTATATATAGGATTATGACGTTAGGGAGGTCCTATTTCGAGACTTGCTGTCCCACTTAGTTATGTTAGGAATGTTTCCTTGAATGTTAGTTGCGCGTGGACTAATCATTCTGTTCTTTGTGAACATTGCTTTTTGAAGCAGATCATTCAGTTTGGTGAATTTTAGCTTTTATAGCTATTCACTGTGTTTAGAGTGAATTTTAGCTTTTATAGCTATTCACTGTGCCTATAGTGATATTGTTAGCTTTTATAGCTGCTCACTATGTTAATGGCGAGATTGTTCTTTTAGAACGCGGACTTTGTGTAGTCGAGGACTATTTACAGAGTGTTTTTCTTGGCGAGGAGCCGAGGTTTTTTCTGGCGATATACCAGAGTGTTTTCTTGGCGAGGAGCCGAGATTATTTTTTTTTCTGGCGATATACCAGAGTGTTTTCTTGGCGAGGAGCCGAGGCTTTTTTTCTGGCGATATACCAGAGTGTTTTCTTGGCGAGGAGCCGAGGTTTTTTCTGGCGATATACCAGAGTGTTTTGTTGGCGATAAGCTGACGTTTTTTCTGGCGATCAATCAGAGCGTTTTCCCTGGCGATTTTAGCATGTCTGGATGTCTTAGGACGTCGACATTGCGTTATAGAGTGCGATTATCTGGCGATCAACCAGAGCGTTTTCCCTGGCGATTTTAGCATGTCTAGATGTCTTAGGACGTCGACATTGCGCGATAGAGTGCGATTATTTTCCGAGTGCGACTAGTAGTGATACTAGATTTGGAATGTTCTCTTAGCGATGAGCTAGAGCATTGATGGCGATTTTTTCCCGAGCGTTTGTCTGGATATTTATCCAGATATTTTTTTTCTTAGCCTTGTGCTAAATGGTCTTACAAGACTTTCTCCTTTTAGTGTTAGTGTTTGCACTAGAATCATTTATTTTTTTATTTTTCTTTATTTAAGAATTTTTTTAAATTTCTTTTGCTGAAATAGAAAATTTTCAGACAATCCTTAAACTATTTTTAAGGGGGGTGTTCATATTTTGTTTCAGTTCACTTTTTTTGATTTAGACAAGAGTCTAGACAAAGTTATATTTTTTTTGTTTTGGTAACAATAACAGAGCTGATTCTTTTATATAAGAAGACCGCGATTGTTACTTTAGAAAGGTATTTCTTATGTTCATGCAAGGATTTTTATTTACTTTTTGATGTACTTAACCTTAGTGCTTAATTAAGTTAAGTCTAGTTATAAGATTCTTGTGTACATGCAAAGATTTTCATTTGGTTTTCATTGTACTTAATATTAGTGCTTAATTGAATTAAGTCTAGTAGTAAGGTCCCGAAGTTTTGTAATTTTGTTTTAAGTTCTGACCTTAGTATTAAGTGATAGTGTACCACTTTGTACCTTTTCATAAGTGGCCTTTAGTTTAATAGACTAGTGTAGTCTATTTCTTTTTGGAAGGGGGTAATGTAACATTCATTTTTTCCTAGATTTTAAGACCATGTAATGTTACTCTGATTTTTCGCTTTATAATGTACTTCTTTTCATTCTTGTATCGAGCGGTATATTAATCAGAAATTCCTAGCCGCTCGTTATATAGTGTGCTGTGCGGGTTCCCGACCGAATCTATCGATACGCCGGATTGGTCAAATGTTTGTATCCGGAGTTTTGGTTCCGGCGTCGCCATATTACAGAAAAAAAGACGTATAACAATTATCTCTTACCCATATTTCTCTACCAAGGAAAACTGAGCTAGTGTGTTTTTAATTTCTTTAGTTTCTTTTAAAATCAGGATTCACTCAATTCATTCTCAGAAATTAAAAAGAGGTTGCAAGAAAATTGCGCCCAAGCGTGGGAAAAACAATTTTCACAGAGTACAAAAAGACGCAGTCTACGTGGGGCGCAATTAAACATTTTTTTACAAGTTACAAAATGACGCCTCAAAAACCGGGCAAGTTAACACCTTACAAAATTGCGCCCAAGCCTGGGGCATCCAAATTTCAAACGGTACAATATATATATATATATATATATATATATATATATATATATATATATATATATATATATATTATATATATATATATATATAATATATATATATATATATATATATATATATATATATATATATATACATACAGGGTGTCCCATTATTTCGTGTATGATATTTTTAATTAAATATTCGTATTTTCCGCCTTCCCCTTTTTAAAAAAGCACTTTTGGTAAATGTTGCTCCGAGCAACAGAAATTTTATAATACAACACATATAATTATTTTACAAAGGTCACAACACATACATTTATTTAAAACCCTTAAAATTGAATACAAAAATATAAATAAAGCGCGAGAAGCTCTTTCTTAATATATACAGGTTTTGGGGATAGTTTATTCTAAATGTTTTTTAACATATTTTCAAAAGGTCGAAAAAGAAGATTTTTAATAATTGTTACAACGTTTTTTGCAATGCAATATTGGTGGAAAGAATATACATTCATGTTTTGCTATTACCAGGTGTACGTAAGTATGAAATGCGGATTTTTTTTTTTAAAAAAAACATGTTAAATTCGAAAGAATCATAAAAAGTGCTTTATTTAAAAGTATGCTCTATCGCTTGTTTATACATTTTTTCCCATCTTTCGGATAATTTGTGAATACCACGCCATAAAAATCTTCCCCTTTTGCTGCGAACCATTCATCGAGCTATTTTTTCACATCTTTGTACGAACCAAAGCGCTGCTCAGCAAGTGTGCGTGACCCATCGATGCAAACAAGTGGGTAAATCGGAAAGAGCCAAGTCTGGTGAGTAAGCCGCATGGGGTAGAACTTCCCAGTGTGAGTGCTTCCAACGTGTCGCGAACTGGTTTTGCCGTATGTGATGGAGCATTGTCATGAAAAAAAATGACTTTGTGTTGCCTCAGTCGGTCGTCGGGCCTTTTTTCAAGCAGCGAACGGTTCAAATCGGTTAATTGTTGTTGGTAACGCCCCTTTGGTCCCACCAAACACAGAGCATCGTCTTTCTGCCAAAGCGATTCGATCTTGCGGTCGATGTGGATGGTGCGCCTGGGTCTACCCATGATTTTTTGCGCTTGGGATTCTCAAATAAATCCATTTTTTCATCCCCTATAACTATACGATGCAAAAACGACTTCCTTTTGTACCGAGCGAGCAAAAGGTCAGACGTGTTTTTGGGCTTTTTCCATTTTCCTGTTGTTCAACTCATGTGGTACCCATCTACCGGTCTTCTGAATCTTTCCCATCTCTCGTAGCCGATTGGAAACAGATTGTTGACTAACGCCCAGTTGCTCAGCGAATTGTTTTTGTGTTCGCGAATCATCTTCGTCCAACAATGCTTGCAATTCCACATCTTCGTATTTTTTTTTGGCGGTTTTTCCACTTTCCTTGTCTGCAACATCGAAGTAACCACTTTTTGAAACGCCGAAACCATCATTCACACGTATCTTGCGATGGAGCATGTTCATCATAAGCTTCTCGAAGTAATAGCTATGATTCAACAGCAGTTTTCTTCAAATGAAAAACAAAAAATTTCGACACATTTGAACACAACAAAACACAACACTATGCATACACTTTTCCAATTTATCACTCGTGCGCGTCTGACATTTGTTGATGACACAATAAAATGGCGCAGTGTCAAATCTTTATAGCACAAACTGCATTGGTGCACCATCTGTTGTCTGAAATCAGCATTTCATACTTGTACACCTGGTAAGTCAAACAAAATTATAATAATGATAGGCTTTCACGTATCTTTGTCGCAGTTGCCACGGATTTCGTGTTTTGTTCCTTTGTCACATTTTAATGCCAACTAAATCCACTAAGCAAGAATAAAATAGAAATAGTTTTGATCGTGGGTGATAACTACGAAACTCAAAGAGAAGCTGCCGTCATTTTTTAACCAACGACATCCGGAAAAAGGTATAACGCCAGTACAACAGTAGGAACTTTAAAAATACTGGATGTATGGAGAATAATTTTAAACGTCAACATGAACACTGGTTACTAATGAGGATGCTGAGTTTGCAGTTATGCAGAGTGTGATTGAAACGCCTAGAACTTCAATTGCCAAAATATCGCACAATGTATGTTTATCTTATAATTCAGTTCAAAGAGTGCTGAAGAAAAATAGGTTTAAACCTTAAAAACCAAAGTTTGTCCACACTCTCCAAAAAACAAGATAAAATACAATTTTACAAAGTATATTTTGTTCAGTGATGAATGTACTTTTAATTCTAATGGTGTTGTCTCGTCGCAAAATTGTAGATGGTGGGTGGATAGCAATTCAAATTTTACAATAGATATAAGAGATCAATATTCCATTAAAACTAATGTTTGGTGTGGTATTATTAATAACAGAATTATTGGCCCGTTTTTTTTCTTTAGAGAAAATCTTACAGCCGCGAGATACTTACAGTTTCTAAACAACGAACTTTCCAATGAACTGGAAGATTTTAGTTTAGAGAAAAGAATGAAAATGTACTTCCAACAAGATGGAGCACCTGGTCACAGCACCTTGGAAATTAGAAATTGGCTGGACGAAAACTTTTCTGGAAAGTGGATTGTTAGGTTTTCCTATGAAGTACTTTGGCGCCGCGGTCACTCGATCTTACGCCCTGTGACTTTTTTGTGAAGGTATTTAAAAAATTTAGTTTATGCTCAGAGACTTTTGAAATATCGCACACTTAGAAGAAGCTATCCGCCAGTCTTTAAATGAAATCAAGCCGGATTTCTATGCGAATGTTCGTCATGAAATTTATAAAAGAACTGTTATGTGCATTGAAAAGGAAGGAAGAAACGTAGAAACTTAAAAACGTTTTTTTATTTATTAAATAAAATTAATTTTTATAATAGTAACCCTTAAAAATTGACGTGTCATAGATATTAAGCAGCTTTGCACCAATATTGCAACTTTTTGAAAAAAATAAAACTAAAAAAGTGTATAATATAATTTATAAGAAAAAACTTTCGATTATCATTTCGGGGGACATAATTGAAAAAAGTGGAGTTTTTGTCAAATTTTTTTGAAAATTGGCAAATAGGCTTAAATTAAAATACAATCTTTTTTTCTTTATAACTTTTTTAGATATTTTTTTAAAAAATCCGTTTTTCATAGTTTTAAATTTTAAATGTCAAATTTGACAGGCAAGGCTTGTGACGTCATGACCTTATTTGGGTGTATCTCCTAAACATAAAACATACACTAACACATTTCGAAGTTAAATTTTTCAAAAACGCTTATAATAAAATTTTTCCCATATGGTGCACACTTTAGGAATATATATATATA
>CM032456.1:69774901-69802401 GCA_019049505.1 Pachyrhynchus sulphureomaculatus
CATTGTACTTAATATTAAGTGCTTAATTGAATTAAAGTCTAGTAGTAAGGTCCGAAGTTTGTAATTTTGTTTTAAGTTCTGACCTTATATTAAGTGATAGTGTACCACTTTGTACCTTTTCATAAGTGGCCTTAGTTTAATAGACTAGTGTAGTCTATTTCTTTTTGGAAGGGGGTAAAGTAACTCAATTCATTTTTTTCCTAGATTTTAAGACCAATTGTAATGTTACTGATTTTTCGCTTTATAATGTACTTCTTTTCATTCTTGTATCGAGCGGTATATTAATCAGAAATTCCTAGCCGCTCGTTATATATGTGTGCTGTGCGGGTTCCCGACCGAATCTATCGATACGCCCGGGATTGGTCAAATGTTTTGTATCCGGAGTTTTGGTTCCGGCGTCGCCATATTATTAAAAAAAAAAGACGTATAAACAATTAATCTCTTACCCATATTTCTCTACCAAGGAAAACTGAGCTAGTGTGTGTTTAATTTCTTTTAGTTCTTTTAAAATCAGGATTCACTCAATTCATTCTCAGAAATTAAAAAGAGGTTGCAAGAAAATTGCGCCCAAGCGTGGGAAAAACAATTTTCACAGAGTACAAAAGACGCAGTCTACGTGGGGCGCAATTAAACATTTTTTTACAAGTTACAAAATGACGCCTCTCAAAAACCGGGCAAGTTAACACCTTACAAAATTGCGCCCCAAGCCTGGGGCATCCAAATTTCAAACGGTACAATATATATATATATATATATATATATATATATATATATATATATATATATATATATATACATATATATATATATATATATATATATATATATATATATATATATATATATATATATATATATATACATACAGGGTGTCCCATTATTTCGTGTATGATATTTTTAATTAAATATTCGTATTTTTCCGCCTTCCCCTTTTTAAAAAAGCACTTTTGGTAAATGTTGCTCCGAGCAACAGAAATTTTATAATACAACACATATAATTATTTTACAAAGGTCACAACACATACATTTATTTAAAACCCTTAAAATTGAATACAAATATAATAAGCGCGAGAAGCTCTTTCTTAATATATACAGGTTTTGGGGATAGTTTATTCTAAATGTTTTTTAACATATTTTCAAAAGGTCGAAAAGAAGATTTTTAATAATTGTTACAACGTTTTGCAATGCAATATTGGTGGAAAGAATATACATTCATGTTTTGCTATTACCAGGTGTACGTAAGTATGAAATGCGGATTTTTTTTTTAAAAAAAACATGTTAAATTCGAAAGAATCATAAAAAGTGCTTTATTTAAAGTATGCTCTATCGCTTGTTATACATTTTTCCCATCTTTCGGATAATTTGTGAATACCACGCCATAAAAATCTTCCCCTTTTGCTGCGAACCATTCATCGAGCTATTTTTTCACATCTTTGTACGAACCAAAGCGCTGCTCAGCAAGTGCGTGACCCATCGATGCAAACAAGTGGTAATCGGAAAGAGCCAAGTCTGGTGAGTAAGCCGCATGGGGTAGAACTTCCCAGGTGAGTGCTTCCAACGTGTCGCGAACTGGTTTTGCCGTATGTGATGGAGCATTGTCATGAAGAAAAATGACTTTGTGTTGCCTCAGTCGGTCGGCCTTTTTTCAAGCAGCGAACGGTTCAAATCGGTTAATTGTTGTTGGTAACGCCCCTTTGGTCCCACCAAACACAGAGCATCGTCTTTCTGCCAAAGCGATTCGATCTTGCGGTCGATGGATGGATGCGTGGGTGCTACCCATGATTTTTGCGCTTGGGATTCTCAAAATAAATCCATTTTTCATCCCCTATAACTATACGATGCAAAAACGACTTCCTTTTGTACCGAGCGAGCAAAAGGTCAGACGTGTTTTTGGGCTTTTTTTTTCCATTTGCCTGTTGTTCAACTCATGTGGTACCCATCTACCGGTCTTCTGAATCTTTCCCATCTCTCGTAGCCGATTGGAAACAGCTTGTTGACTAACGCCCAGTTGCTCAGCGAATTGTTTTTTGTGTTTGCGAATCATCTTCGTCCAACAATGCTTGCAATTCCACATCTTCGTTTTTTTTTTGGCGGTTTTCCACTTTCCTTGTCTGCAACATCGAAGTCACCACTTTTGAAACGCCGAAACCATCATTCACACGTATCTTGCGATGGAGCATGTTCACCAACAGCAGTTTTCTTCGAAGAAAACTAAAAAATTAATGCTGTTCGATAAAAATTTCGACACATTGAACACAACAACACAACACTATGCACACACTTTTCCAATTTATCACTCGTGCGCGTCTGACATTTGTTGATGACACAACAAAATGGCGCAGTGTCAAATCTTTATAGCAACAAACTGCATTGGTGCACCATCTGTTGTCTGAAATCAGCATTTCATACTTGTACACCTGGTAAGTCAAACAAAATTATAATATGATAGGCTTTCACGTATCTTTGTCGCAGTTGCCACGGATTTCGTGTTTTGTTCCTTTGTCACATTTAATGCCAACTAAATTCACTAAGCAAGATAAAATAGAAATAGTTTTGATCGTGGGTGATAACTACAAAACTCAAAGAGAAGCTGCCGTCATTTTTAACTAACGACATCCGGAAAAAGGTATAACGCATACAACAGTAGAAGAATTCTTACCAACTTTAAAAATACTGGATGTATGGAGAATAATTTTAAACGTCAACATGAACACTGGGTTACTAATGAGGATGCTGAGTTTGCAGTTATGCAGAGTGTGATTGAAACGCCTAGAACTTCAATTGCCAAAAATATCGCACAATGTAGGTTTATCTTATAATTCAGTTCAAAGAGTGCTGAAGAAAAATAGGTTTAAACCTTAAAAACCAAAGTTTGTCCACACTCTCAAAAAACAAGATAAAATACATTTACAAAGTATATTTTGTTCAGTGATGAATGTACTTTTAATTCTAATGGGTGTTGTCTCGTCGCAAAATTGTAGATGGTGGGGTGGATAGCAATTCAAATTTTACAATAGATACAAGAGATCAATATTCCATTAAAACTAATGTTTTTGGTGTGGTATTATTAATAACAGAATTATTGGCCCGTTTTCTCTTTAGAGAAAATCTTACAGCCGCGAGATACTTACAGTTTTCTAAACAACGAACTTTCCAATGAACTGGAAGATTTTAGTTTAGAGAAAAGAATGAAAATGTACTTCCAACAAGATGGAGCACCTGGTCACAGCACCTTGGAAATTAGAAATTGGCTGGACGAAAACTTTTCTGGAAAGTGGATTGTTAGGTTTTCCTATGAAGTACTTTGGCGCCGCGGTCACTCGATCTTACGCCCTGTGACTTTTTTTTTTGTGAAGGTATTTAAAAAATTTAGTTTATGCTCAGAGACCTTTTGAAAATATCGCACACTTAGAAGAAACTATCCGCCAGTCTTTAAATGAAATCAAGCCGGATTTCTATGCGAATGTTCGTCATGAAATTTATAAAAGAACTGTTATGTGCATTGAAAAGGAAGGAAGAAACGTAGAAACTTAAAAACATTTTTTTTATTTATTAAATAAAATTAATTTTTTATAATAGTAACCCTTAAAAATTGACGTGTCATAGATATTAAGCAGCTTTGCACCAATATTGCAACTTTTTGAAAAAAATAAAAACTAAAAAAGTGTATAGTATATAATTTATAAGAAAAAACTTTCGATTATCATTTCGGGGGACATAATTGAAAAAAGTGAGTTTTGTCAAATTTTTTTGAAAATTGGCAAATAGGCGTAAAATTAAAATACAATCTTTTTTTCTTTATAACTTTTTTAGATATTTTTTTAAAAAATCCGTTTTTTTCATAGTTTTAAATTTTAAATGTCAAATTTGACAGGCAAGGCTTGTGACTGTATTTGGGTGTAATCCTAAACATAAAACATACACTAACACATTTCGAAGTTAAATTTTCAAAAAACGCTTATAATAAAATTTTTTCCCATATGGTGCACACTTTAGGAATATATATATATATATATATATATATATATATATATATATATATATATATATATATATATATATATATATATATATATATATGCCTCGGCAAATTGATCAAAGAGATCCATTTTGCCAACACTTACACGAACGTCATCATATAATAATCCATGCAAGTTAAACTTCACATATGAGTTCTAGGCTAAAGCAGTGTAGTATAAATGTTGTTTATATCGTCTGACTTTTCTTATCCGAGAGGCCTAATTATCAATCCTCTACGGTAATATTCGCTTGATAGTTCGCTGATGCTGCTTAGCAGCATCATGTAGTATATAGTATAGCTAAATATACTAAAATATATAAGTATACTAGCCGGGCCCGCGGCTCCGCTCGCGTGGACTTGATTCGCTACTATCGTCACTGCTTATTCCTTATGTTACCCAACATAAGGAATAAGCAGCAACAATAAAATATCTCCCATTATTTCCTCTTATCTCCCAATAATTCTCCTTATCTCCCATTATCTCCATATAATTTCCATTATATAGGCTTTCTCATGCTCATGTCCCATTATTTCTCCTTATCTCCATTATCTCACCTTATTTGCCATTTTCTAGGCTTATCTCGACTTATCTCGCAATATTTCTCCATATCTCCCATTATTTCTAATTATCTCCCGTTATCTCACCATAACTCCCATTATCTAGACTTATCTATGCTTAACTTCCGTTATTTCTAATTATCTCCCATTGGTTATACCTTATCTCCCATTATTTTACCTTATCTCCCATTATCGAGGCTTATCTCGACATATCTCCCATTATTTCTCCTTGTCTTCCATTATCTCACCTTATCTCTCATTATCTAGGCTTATATCGAATTATATAGAACATAAGTAAAATTTATAAAAACACGTAAATCGGATAAGAGGTTCTCGAGTGATAAGCGCACTAACGCACAGACAGACAGACAGAGAGACGTTGCATTTTATATATATTATATTCTTTGCTACATGATATTGTTCTATATTTAATGCTTTAGGCAGTGTATTGCAAGAGAACGCGCTAGCGGCAAAATTTTTTCTCCGACTTGATTCACTATTATCATCACTGCTTATTCCTTATGTCACCTAACGTAATAAAATATATCCTATAACCTGGCTAGAACATACGTATGTTTAAAAAAAAAGCACGTAAATCGGATAAGTGGTTCTCCAGTGATAAGCGCACTAACGGACAGACAGACAGACAGACAGAGAGACGTTGCATTTTATATAGATTATAGATATAATTTACTCTATGATATTGTTCCATATTTAATGGTTTAGCATATTTAAAAAAAAAAGCACGTAAATCGGATAAGTGGTTCTCCAGTGATAAGTGCACAAACGGACAAACAGACAGAGAGACGTTGCATTTTATATATATATATATTATAGATATCCTTTGCTACATGATATCGTTCCATATTTAGTGGTTTAGGCAGTGTATTGTAAGAGAGCGCGCTAGCGGCAAACTTTTTTCCGATTTGATTCACTATTATCGTCACTGCTTATTCCTCATGTTATCTAACGTAATAAAATATAGTCTATAACCTGGCCAGAGAACATATGTATGTTTTTAGAAAAAAGCACGTAAATCGGATAAGTGGTTCTCCAGTGATAAGCGCACTAATGGACAGGCAGACAGACGGACAGGGAGACTTTGCATTTTATATATATTATAGATAAAGATTATTATTATTATATAACCTGGCCAAAGAATATATGTATGAATTTAAAAAAAAGACCGTAAATCGGATAAGTGGTTCTCGCGTGATAAACGCACTAATGGACAGACAGACAGACACAGAGACATTGCATTTTATATATATTGTAGATTATAGATATTCTCTGTTACATAATATTGTTGCATATTTATTGGTTTAGACTGTGTATTGCAAGAGAACGAGCGCTAGCACCAAACTTTTTTCCGACTTCATTCACTATTATCGTTACTGCTCATTCCTTATGCTACTTATCGTAATAAAATATAGCCTATAACCTGGCCGGAGAACATATGTATGTTTTAAAAAAAAAAAGTACGAAAATGGGATATGTGGTTCTCTAGTGATAAGCGCACTAACGGACAGACAGACAGACAGAGATACGTTGCATTTTATATATATTTTAGATGTAATAAAATATATATCTATAACCTGGTCAGAGAACATATGTATGAATTTAAAAAATCACGAAATCGGATAAGTCGTTCTCGAGGAATAAGCGCACTAACGGACAGATAGACAGACAGAGAGACGTTGCATTTTATATATATTATAGATATAGATTATTATTATTATTATTATATAACCTGGCCAAAGAATATATGTATGAATTTGAAAAAAAGACAGGTAAATCGGATAAGTGGTTCTCGCGTGATAAACGCACTAATGGACAGACAGACAGACAGAGAGACATTGCATTTTATATCTATTATAGATTATAGATAACCTGGTCAGAGAATATAGATATTCTCTGCTACAAAATATTGTCCCATATTTAATGGTTTAGGCTGTGTATATTGCAAGGGAACGCGCTAGCGGCAAACTTTTTTCCGACTTCATTCACTATTTTACGTCACTGCTCATTCCTTATGCTACCTATCGTAATAAAATATAGTCTATAACCTGGCCAGAGAACATATGTATGTTTAAAAAAAAAGTACGTAAATCGGATAAGTGGTTCTCCAGTGATAAGCGCACTAACGGACAGACAGACATACAGACAGATAGACAGAGAGGCGTTGCATTTTATATATATTATAGATTATAGATAACCTGGTCAGAGAACATATGTATGAATTTAAAAAATCACGTAAATCGGATAAGTAGTGCTCGAGGGATAAGCGCACTAACGGACAGACAGACAGAGAGACGTTGCATTTTACATATATTATAGATATAGATCATTATTATACAACCTGGCCAAAGAATATATTTATGAATTATAAAAAAAATTACACGTAAATCAGATAAGTGGTTCCCGCGTGATAAACGCACTAATGGACAGGCAGACAGACCGAGAGACATCGCATTTTATATATATTATAGATTATAAATATTCTCTGCTATATAATATTGTTCCATATTTAAAGGTTTAGGCTGTGTATCGCAAGGGAACGCGCTAGCGGCAAACTTTTTTCCGACTTCATGCACTATTATCGTCACTACTCATTCCTTATGCTACCTATCGTAATAAAATATAGCCTATAACCTGGCCAGAGAACATATGTATGTTTTTAAAAAAAAGTACGTAAATCGGATTAGTGGTTCTCCAGTGATAAGCGCACTAACGGACAGACAGACAGACAGACAGAGAGACGTTGCATTTTATATATATTATAGATAGACTGGTAAGCTAGAGCGATAACGCGGCGCTAGGACTACCACGGGTTAACGTTTAGGTTTGTTAAGATTGTTTGAGGCTGACGTCTTATGAAACGATTTTTTATAAAAAATTTTACTATTATCAAAATTTAACCCAATCTGTAAAAAACTTAAAGTAAATAGTAACATGAGTTTTTCCATTAATCAGACTAACCTGCAACTTAGCTATGCAATCTAGCCTTTCAGGTTGAACATAGTGACATCAAACTTAGAGGGAAGAAATACCATCTTTAATGAGTAATAAAACTTTGGAGGTAATGTAAAACTTTGCTTACAAGTTTTACATTAACTTTAAGTTAGACCCTAGTTGGTTAAAATTATGTAAAGCATGTTTATTGCTAGGAAAATTACTACATACATTTAATATAATTCGTACAAGCTTATGTAAACGTATATAAAAGTCCTTAAAATAATGTTAGTGTATCTTAGTACTAAGTTTTCAAAAGTAACACTGTCTTGTTATGGGTCGCTTACTTTTCTGACGCTGAATGCATTCCGTTAATAAATAGAATGGTCAATGCAATATTGTTATTTATTTTGGTTGAAATAATATCTCTCCCTGGCCGATTTCCCTGACAAGGGATTAGTGATTATGATGCAGTAGCAGCACTGATTGTCTCATGCCATTCTGTTCTACTCTGAACCCCTTTGTTTGTCAGTAAGAACGTGTACGCGATAATTCATTTTTTTTAGATGCGATTCTAACGATTCAACAAAAAATCGATAGAAGGAACTTTTATCTACTACGGATTTTAGTAAAAGTGTCAGTCGATTCCAAACTTTCGTCGAAATCACGTAAAATTCAAAATTAGCCACTTATTTGCGCGGTTCGGTCTGTCTTTGTTCTCATCCAAAGGGGCCTAAAATGACACATTCCGCACCGCTAAATATTTTATAAAGTCGGTGTCGTTTGTGAAGAAGTGGATAAATCATTTTAACGAGAAAAGAAATATCGACCACTATTGGAAAAGTGGCTCGGTAGCCAAAGTTACTTCGAAAGTCGAAAAAACGAATCGTGCTTTTGTTTTCACGGGGCCCGAAATTGACACTGCGTCAAGGAGCGGTAAAATTAAGGAAATCGGGTTTGAATGTGTCCCATGAGGCCATTGGACAAATTCCGAAGCACGTTGAAGAAACCTTTACTGGGCGAAAATCAAGACGTGAAGCGGCTTGCTTGGGCCCACGATAAGATACCAGAGTGACCTTATTGAAAGCGTTTGGTTCCTTGTAAAGAGAAAGCTCAAGCGAAAGACTCTCAGGACTCTGACTCAGTTGTCTCGCGAGATTCGAAAAATTTGCAGAGTATGCAGAAAACCTCGTCTACAACATGCCTCGAAGATGTAAGGCGATTATTGATGCAGGAGGCGATTGGACAACTTATTAAGATAATTTCGCAGTTGTTAGCACAGCAAAGAATACATTGATGGCAAAAAAAATGTTCTCGAAACACATTTTTTGGAGAAAAACGAGCGGTCACGGTTTTACTTGACAGACTGTACCAATTCTAAAGAAGTAAAATTACATTTTTGTTGGAATGTGAGGTTCTCCCTCACGCGGAGTATTCTCCGGATGCGATACCGTCTCACAGTGATGCCAAATCAAGATTTCGTTGCCAAAAATCGAAAAATCGAAGTTTCAATTTATGGGTAGTTGAGTTTCTCAATAGTTAGGTTGGTATCTCAAGCGCTAGGAATCACCGCTACGAGGACCGAATCGCCGACGTTGCTCGCGCGCGGTGCAGCGCGACATAATCATAAGTTCATCAGTTAACCCAGCTCGCACGTTCCACATTTTCGGCGTAACTTGAAATACGTGTAACTTTTTAATCGTTAAAGATTTTTTTATAAGTAGAAAAACAAAATAAAGGTGAGTAGAATTAGTACATTATATAGATTTTCATGATGTTTGTTTGTTTATTGTTTAATTATTAATATTATAATGTTATTTTTAATACTAAAAATGTTTAAAAAAACAATGTTTAAACATGTAAAAGTAAAATCTTCCACGACCCTCCCCTTTAAAACCAATTGTACATTGTTCTGTAAACATTTTTAAACAAAAAAAAAACAAAAAATAGCTGCTCCATTTTTTTAAATTACACTTTGTCTGCAATAATGCATAATTTTGTTATAATGCAAGCATTGTGCACTTTATTTTTGGTTGGTTTAATACCTATGGAAACATTATACGACTTGTTGCGGACACATGAAAAGTGTTCATATTTTGCGCCGCCATTTTTAAATGCTATTTAGGCGGTAAATTTGAATTTAAACAAGTGATTAAAGTAACATAGATATAATAATTATAAAATATATATTTAGTATCATGTAATACTAATTGTTCTCATTACATATTAATGAATAAATAGAATATTTTGAATTGTTTGTTAACAATTTTTAAAATATTAAAACTTTATATATTTTTAAATTAATGAAATTTTTTAAATATTTCTAAATTGTTTAAATATTTTTAAATTTTTATAATTTTTGATTATTTTTAAATTGTTTTAAATTTTCCAATTATCCATATGTTTTCAAATTTTCAAATTTCTCAAATCTTTTAAATTTTACAACATTTTCAATTTCAACAATTTTTAAATTTATCAGATTTTGATGTTTACAATATGTATGACAAATTAATTAAATATTGGATTAGTCTTAAAAATGAATTTTATTAAAATATTTTATTCTTTAAATTTTTAATATTCAATAATGTTTTATAATTATGTACTTTACAGAAACAAGGAAAAAAACACTGACAAGAAAATAAATTTTTGATGTTATCCGTCATCGCTTAAATGAAGAGATTAAAAATTTGTTACCTATAATTGAAGACCATTTAACATAAATAAATGAACAACCGTTCGATTTGTCAGATGAACTAAGAGAAAGTTTGGGACTATTAATTAGTAAGATGAGAGCTAAATATCAAGAAAGCAAAAGAACCTACTCACGCTTTTGTTCCAAAAATGAATCCTGGTTAAATGTCGAATTTCACTTTGATAACCCGACCAATACACAACTGGAGCCCGTTACGCCATCGACTAGTAGTGAAATAAGCAAGAGGGGACGTCCATCTCTTTCTTTCAGTGAATCTAGTGAACGGAGTAAACGCAGACGAGCCCAGGATATCAGAAAACAGCACAGCGCGGAAGAATTGGTCTATGCAACGCAAATGAGTTTGCGTGCTAGAGGAAATATTGATGCAGCAAAAGTTGTGCAAGACGTTTCAGAAGGGAGTCCAACAAAGGCGAAGGCTTATAGAGCGTCACTATGTGATGATCGCGAAAGACAGATGACGAAAGAAGAGGCACTTTCATTATTTGTTGAAAATAAAAATGCCTCAAAGTATTTATAACAATATTCGAGCGAATAGCATAAAACATAACTGTAAATTGTATCCGTCTTATAAATGCGTTTTACAAGCAAAAAAAGAATGCTACCCTCCCGCTTCAGATATGTGGATTACTGAATCCAGCGCCGAAGTTAAATTACAGAGTTTGTTAGACCCCACTACACAGCGAATACTGGTAGTTCAAAACGACGTTGTAAGTAGCCTCACTAAGAATGATGCTTTAAGTTTAACGTTAATGTGTAAGTGGGGGTTAGATGGAACATCCGGACGGAGCAATTTCAAACAAAAATTTCAAAGTGACACTGACAAAAGTGACTCGAGTATTTTTTTTTACCTCGCTTGTACCACTTCAAATTTTATATTTAGATGAAAGCACAGGTGAGCAAAGAATTGTTCGGAAAAATCCTCGAACTTCTTCCACCCGATTTTGTCGGCCAATCAAAATTGAATTTTTGCATGAAACTGTTGAAAATATAAAACATCAAGTTGATTAAATTGTTGAACAGCAGCAAAATCTCATTCCTTACGAAACAATTGGTGACGGAAAACAAATGACAGTAACTTACAAATTAGCATTAACTATGGTTGATGGTAAAGTCTGCCATTCTTTGACAGACACATCTTCTAGTCAGGGTGCTACATTTGCCAATGTACTTCAAAACAATTTAACAATATTGATGAAATACTTAAAAAACCAATCAAGGAAGAAAATTTGCAGTTCGGTATATCATCTTTACATTCCTGGATTCGTTTTTTCGAGTGCCTTTTGCACGTTTCTTACAAATTAGAAGTCAAAAAATGGCAAAATCGCGGTGAAGATAAAGATAAGATCCAAAATTGAAAACAAAATATTCAGAAAGGTTTTCGTCAGCAATTAGGACTCTTGATAGATATGCCGAAACAAGGTTTTGGAAGTACAAACGATGGTAACACTGCGCGACGTTTTTTTGAAAATTCGAAAATTTCTGCAACAATAACCGGAATAAATGAGGATTTATTAAAACGGTTTCACATTATTTTGCAGCTAATTTCATCGGGTTTTGAAATCGATGTGCCTAAGTATAAAGAATACTGCTTAGAAACTGCTCGGTTGTTTGTAGAATTGTACCCATGGTTTTACATGCCTACAACTGTGCATAAATTGTTGATTCACAGTGCACAAATTATTGAGGCATCGCTTTTGCCAATTGGACAAATGTCCGAGGAAGCCCAAGAGTCTTGCAAGAAATTAATAAAAAAAATCGGCAAGACTTTGCGCGCAAAACAAGTCGAATTGAAAATATGCAAGACTTTTTTTGCGACTTTTGGTATCCTTGGACCCACTAATATCTGGCGTACGTAAATTACCAATTCGAAAATTCAAAGCGTTAGATCCTCAAGCGATTGAATTACTCAAACCGCCAAGTATCAATTCGCAAATTGAATTTCCAATATGTCAAAGCTCTAGTGAAGAAGGAGGCGAACAATCTGATTCAGAGTATTAAGTGGTTTTTGAATAAAATTTGTACTTTCTTATAATAAAACACAAAATTGTAATGTACTCATTTTCTTAACCATTTTGTCAAATTTACAATGATTTTTAAATTTTGGTCCGCCATATTAGATCCGCCATTTTGTTTCTCGAATAAATATTATCAAATTTGAAATCAGGGACCTCAAAAACCTTAATGTACCCATTTTCTAAACCATTTTCACGGGTTTTCGATTTTTGGCCACGAAATCTTGATTTGGCATCACTGTGCGTCTGGTGACTATTTATTTGAGGCGCTGAGAAAGGATAATCGAATTCATATAGCAGGTTTGTAGAAATGTGGCTGTAAAACCTTCGCGCCGCGATAATTTTTAAAAAATTCCGAAATAAGATCAAAGACATGTTCTAGGGTATTCATATATGAGGAGTTAATTTTTGAAGTCCATCGTTTATTCTAATAGATCATCATCTATTATGCCTCTAAATTATACTATCATAGAACCTAACCTGTTTGTGACTCAATCCACTACACTACATACCATTAAGTATAGATTTAAGTAAACAATTTTTAAACAAATGTCTCATACATTTCTAGTTTTAGCTTTAAACTTCTAATAACTAATGGAGGTTACAAAATAGCTCTCTAGATATTTGTACCTGAAAAAAACTAAAACGCAATAGCAGATATTTTAACTAATAGAGGTGGTTTCTAAATGCTGCTATGTGCTTTAAACGACCTTTTAAATGTGGTTTTTGTTAACAAATTGTTAACAAAAAACTGGAAAATGAGGATACTGGTACATAATTATAAAAAAGAATAAGCCTTGAACAGTAACAAACAAATAAAATAAGGATATCATTTTTTACGTATTTTGGTTATTACTTGCCAATTAGCCAAAAGCATAATTTTGAGTAATATAGGTATTACTTGAAAATATTTTCAGCCCTGGGTGTTTTCCTCTATGTGCGGAAATACATCCGTTAGTCAGTGTTGGACTGGCAAGTCGCAGACGTTTTGTCAAAGTCTCATTGGGCAATATAGAGCTGACGAGAACTGTCTAAACGTTATTCAGAAGACTGTTGCTTGTTGATATCTGGTGTCGTTATGCATTTCCAAGCAGTTGGGAGTTTAAGAACATCATCTCTTTTGTTCAAGGTACCATTTTTCCCAATTGCTACGGTTTCTCGAAAATTTCTTGATTTTAAGTAAACCATAGGTACTTTTTACAACAATAGATATCGTAACCTAACGGTAACTGGTGTTGAAAGAGGGCTGATAGAGTTTGTTTGTTACGGTTGCTGAGATTGTGTTCTGTGAGTCTTGTAGATATGCGTCGGTTGGTTTGTCCTAGGCAGAGGTCATCGTAATTATCACATCAAATACTATATATTCCCTGGCTTTCTAGCTATGTTTTGTTTTTTCTCTTGACTATTATTCCATGAATTTTGTAGCTAGGTAATGTATTATTTTTTGTTAGAAGTAGTCCGAGGCAGTCCATTGTTCCTTTGAGATAGGGAGGTGTGCGGCTAAGTCTATTTCAGGTGGCTCCTGAAGTTTTATTTATGTACTATTTTGTTGTATTGCTTTTATGATTGTCTCGGCAATGTATCTGTCTTGTTTCAGTGTTTATGTGGTACTATTTTTTTCCTCTATGGTTTATTGCTTGTAATTATGATGATGATATGTTATTTGAACAATTGTGCAAATAGCTCTTGTGTGTGTACTTTCTGTATAATGTGTACCTCAGGTGTCCTTCTGCTGTCTTTTGCACAAGCACGTCTCAGAATATAGTTAATTGTTAAAGGTAAATTGAATTTTCTGGTATAAAGAGGTTCGGTGATCTAAGAATTTGTGAAAAGTATTTTTTCTAAAGGAGTACACGTCGGTGTACCGACCTTAAACTTTTGGTGTCATGGAAGCTACGTTTAACGCCTTTGGTACAAAATAAGTTATGAAAAGGTTCGCTATGGCTGGTAATAAAGAGGAACCCAGAGCGTCGCCTTCCTTTTGTATGTACATTTGGTTGCCAAACAAGGTGTAAGTATTTTTGAGACAATATCTGGTAAGATTCAGTACGTAGCCTGAAAAATCTTCATTTACAACGATTTTTAGAGTTCATTTGTAGGATGCTACGATACCTTGACTTCAAAACTTGGTACTATGTCGTTCTCTTCGAGATCTAAACTGTGAAGAATCTGAATGAAGTTATATTTTGGCTAGATATTTTTCCAGTTTCTTGAGAGGAACAATTAAAGGTGGCAAAGTTGTGCCCGGCTTGTGGATTTTTAGAAGGCTCTAAGATTTGAGGTATCTACTGAATTTGTCTCCGGAGATCGGCTTCGGTTTAGTCCAAAAATGTTATACATGCATGCTATATATCAAAATAATCTCGTAAAATTCATATGAAACTTTATTCCCCAACATGTAGGCGAGTTATTCAGGATAATATTAATATTTCACTTGAAGCGTCATAAAGCAATTTCCTTAAAAAATATTTAGTAATAAAAATGCTTACAAGCAGTATAAACGTATTAGAATATGATTTATAGAGTTTTATACAGAAATGTTTATAAGCATGAGTACACAGAAAAGTCATAATATTTAAAAAGTGCTTTTTTTTAAGTTCGAGTTGTATCCAAGATTTAGTTCGTGCGGCTAAAAGAGAAGAATGAATTTGAATTATCAAGGTAGTGTCTTCTATATGCAGTCTTCCAATGTGTTACTAGTAACAAATTTAAAGTGTTTAGGAAATTGGTATACTTCGGCTTCTCTTTTGTTGGGAAAAATACAAGTCAATGGACAATGCCGTATTTCTGATTATCATTAAGGGGTACATAATTTTAAAACAGTGTAAACAAGCAGGCGAGGAGAAGATGTTTTAGTTACCTGCATTTGGAAGGATTAACAGTACAGAAAATTAATTATGCAAATTTTGTTGATGAAAACATTTTTCCGGCTCTGTTTGTTTAGCGAGTTGTAAAATGGAGTAACCTTTAATTTCAAACCGGCCTTTTTGCGAGTTAATACAATTTTAAACTTTTTATTTTGCGAAGTCACAGCCTAATATACTAACATTAGAAATAAAAATGTTTTTTTTTTATGGTTTTAAGGTAATGATAGTCAATTTTTTACTCAAAAGATCTTTAAAATTAGTTGGTGATAAAAAATTCGTGTGGATAATAACATTTCCGACTCTTCAAATTTATCTGTTTTATTGCCACAGTTATACTAATTTTGGAATTCGAACAGTTTATGTTTCTAAAATTGTAGCTGTTTTGAAACAAAAACAAAATTATTACATAAAAGGACATTTTTAGCGCTATCATCAAACGTTGTCTCGAAAAATCTCTTGATAGTAAAAAATTTGCTGATTTGCAGTGGTCATTATCTCAAATTATATAACATATATATATATATATATATATATATATATATATATATATATATATATATATATATATATATATATATATATATATAGATTTATGTATATATATATATATATATATATATATATATATATATATATATATATAATCGTGTATTCCTTCTACCGTATGGTGTAGGGTAGTTATACATTTTCCTTTTTCCCTCTCAATCATCACGTATAAACCTCTTCTATCTATTCTTTGCCATTTTCACTGCTTCTTTCTAGGATTTTCCCTTTTCCTTAAGGCAAAAGTGTGCCCAGCTTGTGGATTTTTAGAAGGCTCTAAGATTTGAGGTATCTACTGAATTTGTTTCCGGAGGTCGGCTTCGGTTTAGTCCAAAAATGTTATACATGCATGCTATATATCAAAATAATCTCGTAAAATTCATATGGAACTTTATTCCCGAACATGTAGGCGAGTTATTCAGGCTAATATTAATATTTCACTTGAAGCGTCAAAAAGCAATTTCCTTAAAAAATATTTAGTAATAAAAATGCTTGCAAGCAGTATAAACGTATTAGAATATGATTTATAGAGTTATATACAGAAATGTTTGTAAGCATGAGTACACAGAAAAGTTATAATATTTTTAAAGAGTTTTGTTTTAAGTTCGAATTCTATCCAAGATTTAGTATGTGCGGCTAAAAGAAAAGAATGTGCTCGAATTATCAAGGTGGTGTATTCTATATGCAGTCTTCCAATGTGTTACTAGTAACAAATTTAAAGTGATTAGGAAATTGGTCTACCTCGGCTTCTTTTTTGTTGGGAAAAAATACAAGTCAATGGACAATGCTGTATTTCTGATTGTCATTAAGGGGTACATAGTTTTAAAACAGTGTAAACAAGCGGGCGAGGAGAAGATGTTTTAGTTACCTGCATTTGGAAGGATTAACAGCACAGAAAATTAATTATGCAAATTTTGGTTGATAAAAACATTTTTCGGCGCTCTTTGTTTAGCGAGTTGTAAAATGGAGTAACCTTTAATTTCAAACCGGCCTTTTTGCGAGTTAATACAATTTTAAACTTTTTATTTTGCGAAGTCACAGCCTAATATACTAACATTAGAAATAAAAATGTTTTTTTTTTATGGTTTTAAGGTAATAATAGTCAATTTTTTACTTAAAAGATTTTTTAAAATTAGTTGGAGATAAAAAATTCCTGTGGATAATAACATTTACGACTCTTCGAATTTATCTGTTTTATTGCCACAGTTATACTAATTTTGGAATTCGAACAGTTTATGTTTCTAAAATTGAAGCTATTTTAAAAATTATTTTAATTTCTTCATCAGAATTATAACATGAAAGGATATTTTTAGAGCTATCAACAAAATCAAAAAAAAAAATTTGCTGATTTGCAGTGATCATTACCTCCAATACTCCTATTCCAGGTCTGTCTAGGTCTTCCTCGCTTCTGTTTTTCCTGTATTCGGGCTTCATACACTTTTTTTTTTATGGGTCTAGCACACGTTCTACAGGGAGGTCCCTAAAGCGCTACAGGAGCGACATGTGTGCGGAAAAAGCGATTCACGTTGTTCTTGAATCGCTGCAAATTGTACTCGGTGGGAAAAACAATCCTGGGCAAATTATTCCAAAGGGATGATGTTCTCCATATAAAAGACTGCTTGAAAAGCGTTGTACGCGGAGTAACAAGCTGAACCTCAAACGGATATGAAGTATCAGCGCGACGTGTATTTTTAACATGCACCGCTCTGGGAGGAATTAAACGGGCCACATCCTCCGAACACTTTCCATGAAAATACTTGTACAATAGACTCAAGTCGCCAACCGTTCTTCGATGTTCCAGCGAATCAAGGCCGCCGGTCAGTTCCAGGTCTCCAATTAGACGAACAGCTCTTCTCTGAATAGAATCCCACAAATGCAGTGTATGTGTGGGAGCGGAGCCCCAAACATGGGAGCAGCATTCCATAGTTGGTCGAATTTGAGATTTGTAAAGAATTAACAGTTGTTGTGGAGTGTAAAGCTTTCTGGTTCGAAATAATATTCCCAACTTTTGAGAAGCTCTCCTTATTATGCCTGCAACATGCTCCTGCCAGGACATATTTGCTCCCAAATTAACGCCCAACAAATTGAGTGACGATGTTAGAGGAATGGAGTGCCCCACCATAACTATGTCGGGTTCAGCAACGTTAACTTTTTTAGAAAAAACTGCCGTCTGGGTTTTTATAGCGTTAAATTCCACTTGGTTACTGTCACCCCAAGATCGAATTTCTTCTAGGTCTTTGTTAAGTTGAACAACTTCCCTCTGTCTGCAGACACTCGCCTGAACAGCTAATGCCCGAGTGTTCAAAGTGAATGAAGAGATAAGCTTACTGTCATCTGCAAAGCTGTAGATTGTATTTCCGGTCTTTTCCAGCAGATGGTTAATGTGTTAATGTGTTCGTTAACTTGTTTCACTTGCCTATCATCCTTCATTCTACATGTCCCCACCATCCCAGTGGTTTTTGTTGCATATATTCCATAATTGCATGTACTCTCAGCCTTCTCCTTATTTCTGTATTCCTTAATCTGTCTTTCCATGAAACTCCTTGTACGGCTCTCAGGTATTTCATTTCGATGGCTTGTATCTTGTTTTTCTGCCTGTCGGTTAGGGTCTATGATTGGTATCCATATGTTGTCCTATAAATTGCTTTAAACACTTTTATTTTTGTTTGTTTCATCACTTCTTTCTTCCTAATGAATTTATTGTTTATTGCATAGTAGAGTTTGTTCGTTTTTTCGATTCCTTCATTAATTTCTTTGCCTTGGTTTCACTCCCAAATACAGGTACTGTTCCACTTGTTGTATTTTATTCCCTTCTATGTATATATTCGTTTGTTGGTTTTCAATTGTCATTACTTTTGTTTTATCTATATTAATTTTCACACCTTTTTCTTTAAACACTTCATTCCAAATATCGAGGTTTCCTTGTAGTTGTCTTTCATTTTCCGCCACCAGTACAATATCATCAGCAAAAACCGCTTCAGACATTTCTAATCTTTTTAGCTTCCAGTATCCAGTTGTCATTTTTTTTTCACTTTTATTTCGCATTTCTTGATTATTTCATCCATATATACAGTGAACAATGTTAGGCTCAAGCTTCCTCCCTGCCTTAAACCTGTGTTTTAAATTCCTCCGATTTCATATTGTTTTTTATTACATTCTGCACATTGTTGCTGTATATTCCTTTTATGATTCTTATTGTCTTTTTGTTTATTCTTTTGTTTTCTAGGCTTTTCCACACTTTATTTCTCGGCACACTGTCAAATACTTTTTCTAAGTCTATGAAAGCAAGGTGTAGGCCTTTAGTTTGTTTTGATCTTATTTCGATAGTCTATTTCAGTGTAAATATAGGGTCTTGTGTACTTTTTGCTGGTCTAAATCCATTTTGCGATTCCGATAGTTGTGGTTCTAGTACGTTCTTCATCCTATTATTAATGATGCATAATAATAGGGTGTAATTATTGCAATCCTTGTGATCTCCCTTCTCATAGATTGGTGTAATAAACGATATTCCCCATTCAGCCGGAAATTTTTCTTTTTCCCATGCATTAATAATTATTTCTAGCAATATTGTTTTTCCTTTCTTCCCTATGTATTTAATCCTTTCAGACGTTATCTTATCGCAGCCTGAGATTTTCCCATTTTTCAATTTTTTTATAACTTCTTCCAACTCTTTCCATTCAATTTGTTCCCTATTTTCTGTTTCTTCCATATTTCGTTGTTCTAATTCTTCAGAATTTGCAGTCTCCTTTTCTCTATCTCCTAATAGTTCTTCAAAGTATTCTTTCCATATTTCCATTATTGCTTTCTCTGTTGTGAGGATTTCTTGGATTCGTATAATTTGGTTATAGGTTGCTCTTTCTTGAATGATTTAAGGACTCTATAGAATAACTTTTGATTTTCTTTACTATTTTCTTCCATTTTATCTCCGAATTCCTTCCATGACTGTTCTTTTGCTTCTCTTACAAACTCTTTAACTCTTTTCCTTTTTTCGTTATATAGTTCATATTGTTCTGGTGTTTTTGTTTTGAAATATTTTTTCCATTCTTCCCAATAATTTCTTCTTGGATATTACTATTCTACCAAGCTGTTTGTCTTTTACTGTTGCACACTCCGCATACCTTGGTAGCCCCGTCCAGGATTATATTCTTAAAGATGCTCCATTTTTCTTCTAAATTTGCATTGCATTTTATATTTTTGTATCTTTTTTCGAATTTCTCACGAGTTATTTGTCGATATTAGATCATAATGTCGTCATTTCTTAGTTTATGTTATATGTCCTTATTGATTTGTATTTTCTTATCGTTGGGTTTTCATGTTTTAGCAACTTTTCTTTGATTATTCCTACTAGCAGGTAATGAAGACTGTATTTTATATATATATATATATATATATATATATATATATATATATATATATATATATATATATATATATATATGTATATATTATTACCCTTTCTTGTATGTTCAGTAGTAGTTTATCTTCTTTATCCTCTATTACTTGTGGTTGCCTTTGTAACCCTAGTCCAGCAGCTTCTTTGATTTTCTTATGTAAATTAAATGTGTCGTATTTCTTTTTTGATGCTTCTATTTCTGTGCATTGTTCATTTAGCCACATGTCTTTAGCCTCTTTTAGCCTTCTCTTTATTAGGTTGTGAGTTTCTTCCATCATATCCAATATTTCCTTCGTCATCCGTGATTGTTTCTTTTTGGTTGTATTTTGTTTCAGGTGCTTTTCTATTACTTCTACCAGTGTTTCTCTGATGTGGTGCCATTTTTCTTCCGGTGCCTGATGAGTCCCCAGCTTGTTTGTATCCAGACTTTTACCAATCTCCTCATGAATCCTCTTCTTTATGCCTTCTTCTTTGAGTTTGTCGATGTTAATATTTGTTGGTGTTCATGTTTTAACTTTTTTGGTCTAATCTCGATAGTTGTAAGCAGCAAATTATGGTCTGTAGGTATATCTGCTCCAGGATAGGTTTTGGCAGATTTGACTATATTTCGTTGTCTTCTATTGATGGTTATATAGTCTATTTGATTTCGGTTGATTTTGTTATCTTTTACATCTGCAGGTGCTTTTCACGTATATAACCGTCGGGATGGCAATTTAAAAAAAGTGAGATGCTTTTCTCTGCAGAATTTGATCAGTCCCTGACCTCTATCATTACGTTTACCCAAGCCATAATTCAAAACTATTGATATTCAATACGAAAATTGCTTAAAATCTACGGTAGAATTGAAAAAAAAAGTAGTATATATATATATATATATATATATATATATAATATATATATATATATATATGTTATATATATATATATATATATATATATATATATATATACATATATATATATTATTATATATATATATATATATATATATATATATATATATATATATATATATATATATATATATATATATATATACATATATATATATATATATATATATATATATATATATATATATATATATATATATATATATATATATATATGTATATATAGGGAGAGGGGGCAAGGGAGAGAAAAAAAGGTGGTGAGCGAAAGGGAAAGACAAAAGAAATGGCGACATAATTATCATCATCAATTATCTTTATAACAAATTAGAATGATATATTCGTCCTTCAATAAATATTTACAAAATAAACTCGTAATTTTGAGATATGTCATCCAAAGCGCTCTTTATTAACATATATAAATCAAAGTAAATAGAGAATAACTGAAATAATGAGAACCAAATTATCCTATAAATCATTTTGCTTAGAGATAGATCAAAATACATGCACTGATATATATAGTACAATACATAATAATGTTAGTATTATAATGGTGGTAAATTTCTATCAGGATAAATATTAGTTATTTGTTATCTCGAAATAGTTGTTTATATAGGATATATATGTTAGGATTTGTGGCGTAGTTAAGGAAGGACCCTATTAATGTGGAAAACATGTTCCTTAAAAACATATCTCTTATTAAGGGTTACCTTTTGTAAAAAATATTCACTCCCTAAACATCGATTTTTAAACTTTCATTGCAGGCTCGGTTTTTTTGTGTAAATACTCTCTGCTCCTTTCCGTTTGTCGATTTTTAAATTGGGTGTAAATCTCTAGTTTTATTGTAAGTACAGGTTCTTATTTGTAAAAAATCTCCCCGATCACCGATTTTCAGTTCAATGTTTTGTGAGGGGTCTAAGATTTTATAGTTCAACAGATAGAGGACATTTTTTTTAACAAAGGTGTTTGACGGTCTCATGTTTGTAGATTGACGCTCCATTCTATAAGTATAAGTACCTCCGCCTTCAGTGTGCCCTCTTTTTTTCCTTAACGAAAGGTTTTTTTTAATTGTATGCATTTCGTCACTTGAACCTAGCTACGCCACTGACCAAGATTTGTAATAAATTTAGTAAGGTATTAGATTTTACATATATTTGTATTTTTTTAGTACGTTTTATAATTTATTTCTAGCTCTCCTGACACTTTATACATTGTTAATCTTCACGCAATATCATAATAATGTTCCATCATGCCAAGTGATTTTCCAATAATTATAACTAAATTTTATGTGAAATTATGGAATTTTCCTTTATGATGATGAATAAAACATATGAAAATTGGTAATTTAAAAAAAATTATTTAATAATACAATTGGCAATAAATATTTTCAGTTAATGAAATAAGGTAACTATGTCTCCTATATTTATCATATTTTAATCCACATAAATTAATCAACACTGAAATGTTTAGAACACATGAGTCTCCATTTTCAGCATGTAAGTTTTTTTTTTAATTCATAAAAACCACGAAATATTTCATTTTTCTTGCAAAAATTATTGCTCAATAGAATTATTTAAATATCGCCAACAGAAAATTTTTATAATGACAAAGCACGATTTCATTTCTAACATAATAAATGAACTATGGAACTTTTTGCCAGATAATAATAACATTTTTACCAATCTAAAAACAAATAATTTAATAGCATTAACGTCAGTATTTTTAAGTCCCATTAATTTGTAAACATAATATATATAAATATATATATATATATATATATATATATATATATATATATATATATATATATATACATATATATACATATATATATATATATTATATATATATATATATATATATATATATATACATACACGTATAACATATATATAAAATGCAACGTCTCTCTGTCTGTCCGTCCGTTAGTGCGCTTATCACTCGAGAGCCACTTATCTGATTTACGTACTTTTTTTTTAAACATACATATGTTCTATGGTCAGGTTATAGGATATATTATATTACTTAGGTAACATAAGGAATAAGCAGTGACGATAATGGTAAATCAAATCAAAAAAAAAGTTTGCCGCTAGCGCGTTCTCTTGCAATACACTGCCTAAACCATTAAATATGGTATATGAGGTAGCAAAAAATATAATATACATATATATATATATATATATATATATATATATATCTAATGCAACGTCTCTCTGTCTGTCCGTCCGTTAGTGCGCTTATGTCTTGAAAATCACTTATCCGATTTACTTGTTTTTTTTTAGATTTATACATATGTTCTCTGGCCAGATCTCTCAGATATATTTTATTACGTTAGGTAATATAAGAAATAAGCAGTGACGATAATAGTGAATCAAGTCGGAAAAAGTTTGCGGCTAGCGCACTCCTTTACAATACGCTGCATAAACCGTTAAATATGGAACAATATCATGTAACAAAGAATTCACATATATAATGCAACATCTCTGTCTGTCTGTCTGTCCGTTAGCGCGCTTATCACTCGAGAACCACTTATCCGATTTACGTGTTTTTTTTAATTCATAGATATGTTCTCTGGCCAAGTTATATAATAATAATAATAATCTATAAAATGTATATAAGACCCAAAGTCTCTCCGTTTGTTTGTCGGTCCGTTAGTGTGCTTATCATTGAAGAACCACTTATATCGGATTTACGTGTTTTTTTTTTTTTAAATTTTAACTTAACATTTTTCAAAAAAAAAAATCTATAATATATATAAAACGCAACGTCTCTCTGTCTGCCTGTCCGTTAGTGCGCTTAGCGCTCAAGAATCACTCATCCGATTTACATATGTTCTCTGGTTAGGTAACATAAGGAATAAACAGTGACGATAATAGTGAATCAAGTCCACGCGTGCGGAGCCGCGGGCACGGCTAGTATGTATAGTATATATATATATATATAATTATATATATATATATATATATATATATATATATATATATATATATATATATACGAGGCTGGTTTGAAAAGTTCGTGCAAAAATAAAAACTACTTATGTGTTTGGGGTAAACCTTTTTTATTTTTCGACATAGTCTCCTTTTAGGCTTATACACTTCGTCCAACGATGTTCTAGTTTGTTGATCCCTTCCGAATAATAGGATTGGTCCAAGTCTGCAAAATATCCATTAGTTTCTGCAATCACCTCCTCGTTTGAATAAAATCTTTGTCCCGCCAGCCATTACTTCAAATTGGGGAACAAATAGTAGTCCGAGGGAGCCAAGTCTGGAGAATAGGGGCGATGTGAAACGAGTTGGAATCCTATTTCCATTAATTTTGCGACCACAACTGCTGAGGTGTGTGCTGGTGCGTTGTCGTGATGGAAAATGACTTTCTTGTGGGCCAATCGCGGGCGTTTTTCTTGCAGCTCGGTTTTCAAACGGTCCAATAACGATGAATAATATTCACCTGTAATAGTTTTACCCTTTTCCAGATAGTCGATGAGGATTATCCCTTGCGAATCTCAAAAGACAGTCGCCATAACCTTTCCGGCCGAAGGAACGGTCTTCGCCTTTTTTGGTGCAAATTCCCCCTTGGTAACCCATTGCTTAGATTGTTGTTTGGTCTCAGGAGTATAGTAATGTATCCATGTTACATCCACAGTGACGAAACGACGCTTAAAGTCCTCCGGATTCTTCTGGAACAGCTGCAAACCATCCTTGCAACACTTCACACGATTCCGTTTTTGGTTAAGCGTGAGCAATCGCGGCCCCTATCTTGCGGATAGCTTTCTCATGTCCAAATGTTTATGCAAAATATTATGTACCCGTTCAGTCGAGATGCCCACAGCACTAGCAATCTCACGCACCTTAACTCTTCTATCATCCATCACCATATCATGGATTTGATCAATGATTTCTGGAGTCGTAACCTCCACAGGCCGTCCAGAACGTTCAGAGTCACTTGTGCCCATATGGCCAGTCCGAAAATTTTGAAACCACTTATAAACTGTTCTAATCGAAGGTGCAGAGTCACCATAATGTTTATCAAGCTTCTCTTTAGTCTCCTGAGGCGATTTTTGCCTTTCATAAAGTAATGTTTATTCACCACACGAAATTCTTTTTCGTCCATTTCTTGAAAATCACTCGACTTCCTTGATTCACACGAATGCCAAACACAAAGAAATAGACCAATATGGCTGAAACTTGGTGTGCGTTCATTCAAGAGATGCTACTAACTACTACATGACCTCGATACGCGCCGGTGGTGCCATCTCTCGGACTTTGCACGGACTTTTCAAACCAGCCTCGTAGATATATGAATTTGAGCGAAATCTATGACTCGAACCCTAACCTCAAATAGATTTATTTTTTAAATATCGAAGAAAAAATAAAATTCTATATATTCATGATATAGATATTATAAAAACTTCTTACGGTCCTAGAGCTGAAACTAAAAACTCATAAATAGATTGAAAATGAAGAACTTACAGGTAAAAAAATTACTTAATGTCTGTAATGTGACGTATAGGAAAGAAAAAATGATAAATAGTCAGTTTCTGTGACCAAGGAATTTAATATATACTTTTAAATCAACATACAATATGCTAAACATTTTATATTTTCTTAACTTTTTCCTCGATATTTAAAGAATAAATCTATTTGAAGTTAGGGTTCCAGCCATAGATGTCGTTCAAATTCAATAAAATTTGGACCAGTTGTTATTCACGAAAAATAAAAATTTTTCAGGGGGTAACTTTTAAAAAAAAATTCTTCCTCCCTCCTCAATAAATGGATTGAACTATCATCTGCCACTGTTCTCGGTTTTGTGCAAGCTCTGATGCTTCATGCAATGACTTCCCAGTTAACTGATCTACCCAACGTAAAGGTGATCTACCCTTACAGCGCTTGCTTTTAACCTTTCCCTCTATGACTAGCGATTCCAGCTCATGTCTTCTACTGAGGAGGTTGAAATACCTCAAGTATGTCTGGTTTATAAGCGAATTCAGTCTTTTAGTAATTCTTAGTTCTTATAAAATAGACTGGTTCGATGTTCCATCCACGATATCCTGAAAATTCGACGATACACCGACATTTCAATGCAACAATTTTATTTCTATCAGCTTTCTTTATCGTCCATGTTTCCGATCCATATGTTTAGTCGATCGCGAGATGCTCGAGTCTTTTCATATTTTGACTAATCTTGTGGTTGCAGAGCGAGCAACTGAGAGTCTTCTACGTATTTCTGAGTGCCGTTGGCCGGTATTGGTAACTAAAGACCCAAGGGATTGATAGGAATTTACGATTTCATTACCTAGTAGATATTGAGGTTGATTATCATTCGTTCTACTAATGATCATTATTTTTGTTTTATTGTTGTTTACTTCCAATCCGTAGCTTTTACTAATCCTTGTCAGTCTTTGCATAATGGCCTCTAATTCACTTTCATTAGCATCTGGATAATACAGGTTCTGTATGCGTTTTACTTCAACGGCGATGCCAGTTATTGAAAACTTCGCACTTATGTACTCCGTATAAATATAGAACAGTAGTGGTGTAAGAATGCATCCCTGCCGGACACCAGTTTTCGCGGTGAAGCTTTCTGTGTACATGTTATATATACGAGGGTGGACTAATAAGTCTGGTAAGTTTCTGCCACATGGCGAGAAATTTTGTTAAGCGACATGACTGTTGGCAATCGTGATTCTTGTAATGGTTGTGTTCACAATTTCAAACAGATGCAACAAACAGTTTGCTTGATGACAGTAATCGTAAGTGATCGGTTTTGCACGTTTCGTAGGACTAGATATCGTTCACAAAAAAAAACATTTTTATTAAAAAAAATGGGGGAGACTGGGATCTAGATAAAAACTGAACTGAAAGTAAATAGTTTATGGGACTCTGCACTAGCACTGAATACTATTTATTAATTGATAAATGAATTTATATAACAGTATCAGTACCGTAGATGCTGCATATTCAAAATTTATGGTATTTTGATGAAATATCGTTGCATTAAGCTTTATGACAATGCTGAGATGGTAGATATTTCATATGAACGGGTACATTATTTTCTACAGGAAGTTCTAAAAATAAAAAGTTGAGTGCGTGTTCGATGCCAGGTTCGTTGACTTCAGATCAAACGTGCACGATGAAGAACATTTTCAAATCGTGTCTGGGAAAGTGTCAACGTAATCTGAAGGACTTTGGTGTTACTTTGTGGCTCTAGACGAAACATGGATCCACCATTATACCCCGGAGACAAAACAGCAGTCAAAACAGTGAGTTGGCGAAGGTGAAAGTGTACCGATAAAAATTCTCTCAGCGGGAAAATTGATGGCAATGGTTTTTTGAGACTCATAGGGTACCATCCTGATTGACTATTTCATAAGGGATAAAACAGTAACTGGCTCGTATTACGCAACGTTATTGAACCGTTTGTATAGTGATTTGAAGAAGATGCGACTAAGATTAGCGTGCTTATAATATACGTGTATATATATATATATATATATATATATATATATATATATATATATATATATATATATATATATGTATATATATATG